>CM055265.1:92081130-92384910 GCA_029237695.1 Conchocele bisecta | reverse complement strand
ATCTACTATAACGCAATCATCATGTGGTGCTTCTTCTACCTCTTCCATTCCTTCCAAAGCCCGCTTCCCTGGGCCACGTGCCCCACGGAGTTAAGTGAATTGACGAATCAGACCGTGGAGGTGGAAGAGTGCGCCAAGTCGGGATCGACGTCGTATTTCTGGTACCATAACGCCCTCGAGGTGTCGCCCGGCATAGACTCGCCCGACGGCGTCAAGTGGAAGATGCTTCTCTGTCTCATAGTCGCCTGGCTTATCGTGTACGCGTGTATATGGAAGGGCATTAAATCATCTGGAAAGGTAAGCGGAGCAGGGCTACAACTTGTAGACGTTACTTTCAATGGCGATGCCCTCCGTTTCTGATCAAACTGTTTCACGTCGAAATATGCACCGGTTTCTGACGAAATGTCACTCAACTCTACTTAGACATATTGCATAAACGTTTTTTTCGTCGAAGCAATTTGCACCGGTTACTGGACAAACATGTGTGTAAGCAGTATCGTCTGCATAAAACTGAATGGGAATTCGTCAGGGGCTTATTTTGACGTTAAACATTTTCGAGACTTTTAAAATAACGGGTCCCAGTTATTTTTTTATATTTCCTGAACTACAAAATGTGTGCTAATCGTTTTATTTGGTTTCAATGTCGTAATGTCGTAGTATGTTTGTTTGTTTATTGGTGTTTAACGGCATATCAACAACTAAGGTCAGGTTAAATACCGTAGTTAACCTGCTGCATTGGTGGGGGGGGGGGGGGCATCCCAAAATCTCAATTGTATTTACATCGAGAAAAAATATAATCGGCTGTGAAATTGGAATAGCCATGTCCATACCATACCAAAGTCACTTGGCCCATTCCCCTAAAAGTAATACCGGTAGGATTACTCTTATAAGGGATTCAACTGTTCAACTGTCGCATACAAAATTGCCAATAAAGTATGTGAGAGCCAAAGCAGGTTTCCAGTCGAGATTCCGATTATTAGGATAACACCGATCGTTAAATGACCCATCACATGCTCCCACCTGCCACCCGCTAACAATTATGTACTGGGCAGTTAACTGTCATGTTCACTCGAGTTCACTATGTAGCTCACTATATGTGAACTTTGTGACCCTATTAGTATTCTCCCGTTCGCAAAGGAAGTATCAGCAACGCTTCTTCTATCGCATGCATTGCGACGATTGTGACTGGAGACATGGGGTTTATGACCATTGATTGATCAGTATCTGCCGATGCACTCAGGTAGCCTGATATTAAAACGGAGTTATACTGTTTATTAGACTCGCGACGGGTGTTTCACAGACTGATTGCTAGGACGAATTGTACCCTGAACGGATTGTGCTCTTTATCACACATCTTTCATCCATCTTCACGACTTTTCCCGGGTAATTAGGGAAGGTGCATGATCACGTGGTTACAAAAACAACAACAATGGCTGAAAGTGTTGAAAGAGCGACCACTCCAAAATAAGTATTATTTTATATTTTCCTTAATATGCAACTGGTTTTGATGACATATGGCGCAGCAGACGCGTCTTCATGAGCTGCATTTGGTGATCCCGGGAGTTCGGCACATACTTATGTCGTTTTTGCGTATAATCGATTCCCGTGTCAGTAGACAGGGACATCGATTCTTCGCAAAAACGACCGAAGTTTGGACCAAAGTACCGAGACCACCAAATGCAGCTTCACAAGACGCGTTTGATGCGCCATACTTCATAAAAGTCCGTTAGATAATAAGGACAAAATAAAAGCTTAAGTACTTTGAATCGGAGGGCTTCTGGAAGTTTCAGTACTTGTTGTAACCACGTGATCATACACCTTGTTAGGAAAAGCTGACATGATACGGGTAAGGTTTGTGATAAATAACGATGTCCGCCTGCACGATAAGATAATCCACAAGATTTATCTCCTCATAGAGGTGGACAGATTGTACGGGGCCCCCGCAGGAGACGTATAATTTTTTCCTACGAATTAACAATTCGTTCCTACGAATTAACAATTCGTTCCCTCAATTTAACTATTCGTTCCCACGAAATAACAATCCGTTCCCACGGGAACAAATTGTTAATTCATGGGAACAACTAGTTATATCGTGGGAACGAATTGTTAATTCGATGGAACGAATTGTTAAACGAGGGGACGAATTTTTATTTCGTAGGAACGAATTAATAAAAAAAATCCATGTCCCCTTTCGGTGCTCATTAGGACCGTGCTCTAAGCACATATTACATAAGAGTGCACATGCCTCTCAGGTGCGCAGGCAGACCATTAACACATGCGATGCGAATACGTTTGAAATATGGTTTCCGGAGAGAGCCGATTATTTCCGCTGGAAGGAATCGGGCCGCATGCTCTCCTGACAAATGGGAAACCATAATACACGAGTTTGTATTATAACAACAGCATAACAGAAACCTTTAAAGGACGACTTCGGAAGTTCGCAACAAAATAGGCGTGCTCGCTAATATAAGGTGTATCATCACCGTACATATGCACGTGCAATGCACATATGTACGTGCAATGCGAGACTTGTTCATTTGCCAACAATCAAACCGGCCAATACGTTACTCATGAAGAAGACATTGTCATTGTGTCGGTTCAAATTATTACTTTTCTTATTTTTCAAGGAAAATAATATATACCCGTAGAACCACATAGTGACGAGACAATTAAAATACATGAAAGCATGGTTTAAAGGTACATGCCCACTCAGTAGTTACAAAATGTGCTTTCTTTCAGACATCATCCGAGACATTTTCTAGCAAACTAGACATTTATTCACCGTTACACCACGTATAGATTGGCATTATTATACATTTTATATCAGACGTAACTTTCTACACCGACATCAGGGCGATAACCGTGTTTCCTTAAATTGTTAACGGACATTACTATTTATTCTCTTGTATTTATTTTTTGATGTGCAATGATCATACTTTATAATATGTCTAAAATATTGTTTTTCCAGGTGACGTATGTAATTAGTATACACAATTAAAAAATACCATGCCTCATTTGCATATGAAAATAGCCGGATACCACCGCGCGTCAATTTCATAAAAATAAATATTGCTAAATGATTATATCTGTATCGTGGGCACTAATAATGTTTGGAACTGGTGAAAGTGTGACACAATTATACACTTATTTAGTTCCTATAAAGAACAGTTCGTGCCTACCGAGTGGGTATGTACCTTTAACACGGTTATTTCCAACTAAAGTGCACAAGTTGACATTGTACTAGGGGCGCAACAGGGCCATTTCATGTTTTGCATGCTGTCAGAGGTTGACCACACTTTTTCACAAGTATGGACCTCCTTCAACATTTCATTGTACTAGGGGCGCAACAGGGCCATTTCATGTTTTGCATGCTGTCAGAGGTTGACCACACTTTTTCACAAGTATGGACCTCCTTCAACATTTCTGAGGTGGAAAATTCACACAGTGGCTGAACAATCAAAATGGCCGCCAATTCCATACAAAATGTCTCTGTAACCACAATTAAAACATTTATGTAGGTCATATTTACTCGCCATTACACCAACAGTGTGAATAAGTATAAACCATGTGAACATTTAAGCATTATTTACTTACAATTATGTGAAATATATTAAAACAAGAAAATGTGGCCTGTCGGCACACGAATGCCCTGGTGGCAAATTGGAGAAACAAAGATTATTCACCAAAAATGAGAAGTATTCATAAGCACATATGTGAAGGTCATATGGTGAAGGTCATATTAAGGGCATGATTGTGTGACATTTGTACACAAGTATGATGCAAAAGAATATTAAAGTAATCCTTCAAAGGATATAGAAGATATGATAGAATTGAGAAACTCCGGCAAACTTCTTAATGTGTTACAAAGTTAAAAAGTTGTGAAGGTCAAAAGGTCAATGTCATATTACGGGCAGCATGCATGTACAGCAGGTGTCCACATATTGGATGTATTGGAATATTAAAGTAATCCATTAAAGGATATAGAAGTTATGACAGAATTGAGAAACTCCGGCAAACTTCTTAATGTGTGAAAATGTTTAATGTTGTCAAGGTCAAAAGGTCATTGTCATATTAAGGGCAGCATGGATGTGTGGTATTTGTCCACAAGTATGCCGTGTTGAAATATTTAAATATTCCTTTAAGGAATATAGAAGTTATGACAGAATTGAGAAACTCCGGCAAACTTCTTAATCTGGGAAGCTGTTTATCTGGAAATAGCGGCCATCTTGAATACAATTGTCACGCCAGGGTGACACCGGGCTAGTTTACTGAAGGGATGGAACACCAAGCACGTTGTGGACAGAGACAACAAGGTATATTTTTACAATGATGATGTATTTACATAAATGAAATGCACAAACAATGGATGAATATGTCAATACGGACACCGTCCCTTAGTAGCCACCGCCACAGGCACTTGCAAAACCAAGGCACCTCCACGATTCTGGAGCAGGTAGGTATAGTTCAAAAGTATACGTCATCATGATCAGGATCAAGATTCAATGTTAGAGTTCAGCTAATTAACTCCGGCTTCCGCCATGATGGGAGTGACGTTCTAATGACGTCGTAACGTTAATGGTAACTATATGATACAGAGCCTATTTGGGCGGATGGGGCAATAACACATCGGTGAACGTCCTTAGCGATTCATCACGTCCTTGGACGGAATGACGTCAGCGGAATATGCCCCACTCGAATACGCCCTTGGTCCACCCGGAACAGAGTCCCCGCTGGTACACGGTGTCGTGTCGTGGACTCCAGAATAAATATATATATGTTGCGTACTGATTCTACGCATACACAAAGTATGGACGTGCCGTCGCTCGTTGCTGACTGGCTGGCTGCCTGGCTGGTGTACTGGCTGGGATTACAAAACACCAACGGTGTTGTTACCAGAATGTAACGTGTTATAGTCTCAATAATAGTCACAGTAGGGCACATGAAATCAATATCCTGATTGCATGGCAATACTAAACATCATCATATATTACAATGATGAAACATGACTATATCTAGTGTACCCAACGATATATCTCTTCACAGCCGTACATGTGAAGACAGACGTCATTCACAGTTATTTACCATTAGTAAACAAACATTTGATTACGACAGGCCTTACCTTGATCAGACTGCCCGTGGCCAACTGAGCTAACTTAATAAAGAGCAACTGTGCCAAGTATTTTCCTGTGCAGACTCACAGTATTACATTACTAATTATAAACACTGTATACTCTAATCAGACTGTAGGATTCCACAGGCTGACCCAAAGCATCAGTGATTGAAATAAATTATACTTCACATCATGTCCTTATTGCAGCTTACTTATGTATAAATCAGTGCATTTAGAGCAGAACTGTCTGATCTGGTCTATCCTGGTCGCAATAGCATTTACAATATTTACAATAGACTGAACGTATATGACTTAATAAAATGAATGTACAGACGACTGGGTTAGGAGTTTACATGTGTCCCACATAGAGAATGAAAGTCGTCCAGCAAATTCACGTTACAATTGTGACAGGTTAAAATTGGCAATATTCTCATGTATTGTACAGGGCGCAGACTGATATTGGATTGAATCGTAATATAAAATGCATTTCAATCGAGTT
This sequence comes from Conchocele bisecta, assembly GCA_029237695.1. NCBI lineage: Eukaryota > Metazoa > Mollusca > Bivalvia > Lucinida > Thyasiridae > Conchocele > Conchocele bisecta. Next base: position 92,379,301 of record CM055265.1, on the reverse strand, counting down.
CGCCCTTCGTTTTACAAATACAATAAATTGCTAATGTGACATGCAGCAAAAACACATGAGAATAATATGCCATTACAATACTCACGGAATGCTCCCACATACCAGTCCTGTAATCGTTATCATTTACACGTAAACACGACGAATTAATGAATCAATAAGATTTGATTAAGGGAGATAATTTACATCAGCGGATACATGCCATACGGCTTTTATTGACCAAGCGTTTGGTCGAAACGGGGCCAAATAACTCAGGTAAATTAAATAGTGCAGTATTATCGAGGATACGATTACAATGCGTAGAATTTCTGGTCTTGGCAAGATTCAGACTTAAATTGCAGCATTAGAAAGTAACTACAAACATATGTATTCACCAATTCCCAGTGAAAACTTGCACTCCAATGTCACAAGAATGTAATTGAGTGTCCGACTGATAGTATATGGTGCTAAATCGAATATATACTCCCACCCTAGTGCACGACTATCCTCATGTAGTCTGCCTGTCAATTTAAAACTTATGTGCCAACATTTGGCTTACAATTTTGTGTAAGTGGACTAATGTTCTAACAGTCAGTCTAGCTCATGAGATATATATCTGGTGAATTAATCTGAGATACTTCAGTCATAAGTAGATATGACCTACTAGGTAATTAGGCTAGCATCCAAGTCTGCATATACAGTGTAGATCACCCAGATATGACCAGTGCAAAATCCAATACTGGTGGTCTGCGCGAAATCGGTGGGTAGGGTAGCGTTTCCAAGTGAGCCAAGTATTGGGTCCTAGGTCCGAGTCTTCCACCTGTGTTTGTTTCATGTATGGCGGCTTATTCGCTGCTTAGAAACTGAAAATGTTCGTTTCTAATGAAGTGACGAGCTTTATGATTCTTTATTCTGGTCTCTACGTGGCGTAGTAACAGTGAGATGAAATAAGCACGACGAGCCGCCATATCCTACCTACTGAGCTAATCCGGCCACCTTACACAACAATTGTCGTCTCTTGTTGCTTTTATATCTTGCCTTATTTCTCAATAATAACATGGTTTGACAGCCCTTCAGAATCATTTCCAATAGAAATGATTCTGAAGTGCTGTCAAAGCATGTAAATTATTCTAAAGTGCTGACAAATGATGATAAAAATGGAAAATAGAAAATAAACTGCATACGACAAATAATTAAGATAGCGGTGTAAGGGTTAATATTATATAGCGCGCTCGCCACTGGGAAACCCCATAACGTTAATACCATTTGACGATTGGCTAAGTATACGTTTTGCTACTTCCTGATTCGTTGATAACGGTACAGTGAAGCTATTCAAAATATTGGCTTAAAGGTACATGCCCACTCAGTAGACACAACATGTTCTTTATATCCGAGACATCATCCGAGACATTTTCTGGCAAAATAAACATTCGTTCACCATTACCCCACATATTGATTGGCATTATTATACATTTTATATCAGACGAACATTTTCACATATATCAGGGGCGATAACCGTGTTTCCTTAAAATGTTAACGGACATTACTATTTATTCTCTGTATTTATTTTTTGATGTGCAATGATCATACTTTATAATCTGTCGAAAATATTATTTTTTCAGGCGACGCACTTAATTAGTATAAATAATTAAAAGTGACACAATCATACATTTATTTAATTCCTATAAGGAACATAGTGTGCCTACTGCGTGGGCATGTACCTTCAATAAGTACATTTCCGGAAAGAAATGAATGAAGAACAGGAAACCTCAATTGGGTCCAAAAATGTTCGCTTTCGTGCACTGTTTAAAGTAACAGTTAGCTACTTGTTATAAATCAACTAAACAATTAATAACTGACTCCAACACGTATGTTACTGTCTGTTTCACGAAACCTGCCCAAATTGTTTACGGATATATAAATAATGCAAAAACAATATATTTTTCGATAATATTAAATTATAGCAAAATTTAAAAATGAGCCTACTTTTTATTTCGTGAAATTTGGTCCAATATTGATTGTATTCCATTAAAAAAAAATCCACATGTTAAATCCCCATAAACCTCTTCACAGAGTGATTTAACATGGGGACATTTTTTTCTAATTTCAGAAATAGTGGCCCGATCTTTAAAATGTAACTTTTGTTTTCTTAGTTAGATCATTTCCAAGCTATCTAGCTAGATTTCAGAATACATTTCCAACATTTTTCGTTTTTCGACTCCTCCTCCAGGTTCTCTACCTCTTTTTTTACCATGTTAAATTCCCATAGAGAACTCGGTTTTCGTAATAAAATCAATATTTGACAAAATTTCACGAACTAAAAAGAAGGCTGATTCTTAAATTTTGATACAATTTAATATTATCGAAAAAATATTGTTTATGCATTATTTATATAGCTGTAAAATGTGGGCAGGTTTCGTGAAACAGACAGTAGATCCTCATGATCGGCATGAGAGTATTCAAGTGATCAAGAGCTACACTGGTCAAATACCAATTGAACCCGTGGATCAAGTAGAGCTATTCGAGATTGTGTTGGCGTACAACACGACGCATACAACACTATGTCTATGCACAAACACTTAACCGATTTCCTAGCGATATAAATTGAAATGTGGTTGTGGGGTTTATGCGTTTTGCGACCAGTGTAGATCCAGATCAGACTGTGCATCCGCACAGTCTGATCAGGATCTGCACTGTTCGCAATTCCATCAATGAAACACCATGTTTCTAGCAAGCAATGTAGATCGTTATCAAGCTACATGAGTGTGTTATCTGAGCACTGGCTACACCAGTCACAACTGCCATAAGCCCCGTTTTTACAGTCACAGTCACGTATTTGTATGCTAGCGGCATTTGGGGCCTCACAAACCATAGAAAAATAAATACTGTACAAAATAAAGCGTGCAGGTATTTTCTGGGCCTCGGGAAAAACGCATCTAATATAGCATCCCAGGGAGACATGGGCTGGTCTGGCTGTTTTGTCAAACAGAAACTTGAAGTGAGTAGGCTTTATTGCAAGTTGAAGCGGCTGGACAATACTAGACGTGTGAAAATGGTGTTTAATTGGTCAAGTACGCACGGCAAGTGCTGGGAGCGTAGAGTGAAGACTTTCGCCGATAGCCTAGACATATGGCAGACATTTGAAAACTGTGACTTCACCACTAAAACTGTTATTAAATGTGTTAAAACTAAGCTCATGAACTTGGACGCGAGCACGTGGAAAACTGGTCTACATAATGACAGAAATAACCCCAACGGTAACAAACTGAGAACATATAGACTATAACAAACACGAGTTGAAAAGTGAACATTACGCCTCGATCAGTATGCAGCGCTGCCACCGAAGCATTCTAGCGAAATTCCGCAGCGGTAGTTTACCACTTTTTGTGGAAACTGGTCGCTACAGTGGGGTGCCACTAACAGACAGACTTTGTAAACTTTGCCAGTCTCGCCAAGTGGAAGATGAAATGCAATTTTTTTACTCACCTGTGATTTTTACAATGATTTAAGACGTAACATTGTTTTTTAAAGCTGAATCTAGCAATACTGATTTTCACAGACTATCTGAGAATGAAAAGCTAATTTTTCTCATGAATAATGTTAATTTGACTCATACACTTGCATCAATTTTATCACTAATGTTTCGTAGAAGAAAACAATTTCTCCCTACTGTTTAATTTCTTATCAAATACAATTCATTGCAAACTACTTGTACAAATTCAATTCCATTTTATAAATTTTTATTAATTTTTCAACTTTTGTATGCATTTTTACATTTTCCGCATCTTTCGGATTTAACCAACTTGTACAATCACTTGTTAAATATAGCAAATCCATTCGCATTGAACATATCACCACTGCAACCACTGTAGACCCAGACCAGCCGGCGATGTATAGCCGACTGGCCATGGTCAGCAGTGTTTGTCAGCATGTCATATGCACGCTCCTACTGCATTCCGCTTGCATATTGAACTCTGTTTATATCGAGTTCAGTCTGAAAGCGGAAACATAGGCGCATGTCAAGATCAGAATCAATTAATTTTACACGAATCCCACATTGCCATGTATTTGTGTCTCATAGGCCGATGTCGGCCGGATCTCTTAAAAATGTAATTTCGCTCACATGTATTATAACCTTGTTTTAAGAGATGTGACACGTTAATAAAATATTTTACTACTACTGTATAGCATTCCACACTCCGTATTTACGTCAATGGGAGCAAAAGGGCACAGATTGCAAGTTGTAAATAGCTGCATTGTTTATAAATAAAGAGCCAGAATAAAGGAACTAATGCGGTGACATTTATATTTGTAGCTCGTAGTGGGTGTGGGTGTGGGTGTGGGTGTGGGTGTGGGTGGATGGGTGGTTCTTGCAAGTTCTTGCAAATACGTTAATTATTACCGGTTTATTTATTTATTATTGACTTGGTTTAAACATATTTTATTTTTATAACAGTTACAGGCATGGCATCAATAATAATATGGTCAGTACTATACAAATGGGATTGGATTGAAAGAAAGCTTATATAAATCCTCTCCCTAACATGTGACTATGAATCTGGGCCCGGTTGCTCAAAACCTCTGTTAGCTTAACAGACTGTTAACTCCTTAACATTGTTAAGGATGTAACAGTCTGTTAAGCTAACAGAAGCTTTGAGCAACCGGGCCGTGGCTGTCAAAACCAGGACATAACAAGCATGCATACACAACCGTCTGCGTTAAACTAGCGTTAAGGTGTCAGCGTTATATATTACCATATGTTACCAAACTCAACCTGTTATTGACTTGAGTAGATCGCAAAGATCATAAGCCTCATTTCTTAAGTAATAATAATAATAAAATAAACAAGCATGCGCAATTACCCCACATATTGAGTGTGTGACAAATTTTGCTATAATTGGCATAATTATACATTTTATATCGGACGTAAATTTCCACACTGATATCAGGGGAGATAACCGTGTTTCCTTAAAATGTTAACGGACTTTACTATTTATTATCTGTATTTTTTTTTGGTGTGCTATGATCATACTTTTTATTACACTCTTGCAAAGTATGTGCACGGGTTTCGCTGTGAGAGAAAACCCGTAAGAAACCGTGTTTAAAGCTAAAAAGGACCACAATATTTTTATTGTAAAAGCACGATGGAAACATCATCATACAGTACAATGATTGGAGTGCAAAATGTGACTTGTTTAAAATGTGACTTGTGCATTTTCAATCGGTTGTGTAGTTTAAAAGTTACATAAGAAAAGGTAATAGTCTCCTATATAATTCCATATAAAAATCGCCGCTACTGATGCAGACTTTCTACAGGTAAGGTGGCCGCGAAAGTTGGATATGTTCTTACAAATAACACACCGTGAAGAGAACACCCGTAATTGCGCGCCTGTTTTCTTGGAAACCACGAGCTACCATGCAAAATGTTTACTGTTTATTAGTCAAAAAATATTTGAAAATTTGGAAAGGGTCTCGACTAATCTAGAATGTTAATGTGATTGAACACATCAAGTTCCAAACATGCAATCAAATATATCTGGCTCATAGAAACAGCTGAGTAATTAAAAAAAACTTTACATGACGTCACATTTGACGTCACACAATGTAACGTCAAAACGCGGGAAAACACGTCATTGTATAACTATTCATGCGCACATCACAATTCATTGATTATAATCTCAAAAATAGACTAAATGTGCATAATTATATATCCGCCGTGGAAGTGTAATAAATAGGATGTTCCATCGTACATGTTTGAATAGCGGAAATAATACACTCGCGTCCGTACACTCGTGTATTATTTTCCGCTATTCAAAATGTACGATGGAATATCCTCTATATAATCTGTCAAAAATATTTTTGTTTAGGTGGCACATTTAATTAATATAAATAAGTAATGAAAATAGCATGATACCACTGCGAGTCACTATCAGTAAAATAAAGATTACTAAATTATAAATTATTATATCTGGTGTATTTACAACTTGCGATCTGCTCAATGTGTATCAGGTAACCTGCCTTGCATTGACCGAATACGTACTGACTGATAACACATTTTATCAGGTAACCTGCCCGGTATTGACCGAATACGTACTGACTGATAACATATTTGTGTATCAGGCATTGCCCTGATATAAACATCCGGGTTACAACGAAGTGAAAACTGACGGTCCATTGGTCGGATGACGTCACGTGACGTTACCGAATGACGTCAGTGTAATGACGCAACGTAAACAAGTCCGCGTTCTGTTCATAGAATACGACGTCATCTGTGGTCATTTTCGAGCATAAAACGTTACCTGATAAATAGAATACCAGGCTAGTGTATTTTGATATCAAGTTTATCAGGCTCGGCTCGGAAACGGTAGGAATTCCTCAGCAAGCCTCGGAATTCCTACGCGTTTCCTAGTCTTGCCTGATAAACTTGATATCAAAAGACACTAGCCTGGTATTGTCTATGTTGTATCATGCATTGACCTAATACAAACATCCTGGTTACAACGAAGTGAAAACTGACGTTCCATTGGTCGGATGACGTCACGTCACGTTATCGAATGACGTCAGTGTAATGACGCAACGTAAACAAGTCCGCGTTCTGTTCATAGATAACGACGTCATATGTGGTAATTTTCTAGCATAGAAAGTTACCTGATAAATAGAATACCAGGTTACTTAGAGGTTAATACGTGGCTTGTTTGATATCGGCCTAGGTATCGGCCCGAGGTAACTTGGTATCGGTCGAAGGCTGATACCAAGTTACCGAGGGACGATACCTAGGCCGATATCAAACAAGACACGTATTAACGTCTTTATTACTTAGATTACTTAGATATAAATCAATCATCCGGCAGTTGTGATAATCCTATATTAAAATCTATGCCGTTATCCACGATTGAATGATAAAATACAGATCCTACAAATTTAAATTCCCGGCATCTGTCAAAATTTACGCAGCCGATAAAGTAAACATACGCAATGCGCATGCCCAAAGGAACTGGTTTAATACGCGCGCGAGACATGGTATCGGACTGGAAACGGCGGTATCAGACTAGTAACGATGGTATCAGACTAGAAATGGCAATATCAGACTAGAAGTTTCAGTATCAGACTGGAAAACACGCCGTATCAGCCTGGACTGTGTATGTTATTGCTGTAGGCAAATACAGGCAATTTCTAGGCAAAAGTTGATATCTAAGTAATAATGTCTTTTAATATCAAGTTTATCAGGCTCGACTCGAAAACGGTAGGAATTCCTCGGCAAGCCTCGGAATTCCTACGCGTTTCCTAGCATTGCCTGATAAACTTGATATCAAAGGATGCTAGCCTGGTATTCTCTATATCTCAGGCATTGACGCTGGTACCATGCATCACAGACAATCCAAAACTCGAAAACTACTTTTGCTCAAGTTTCATTGGCTGAATAATGTCACGTGGTGTACGTGGTGTCTGTTTGATGACGCAACATAACTATGTCCTTACATATTTCTTCGCCTAAACTGTTTCCTGATAAATACAATATGTTTTTAGTGTCTTTTGATATCAAGGAAATCCCAGCTCGGAAACGGTAGCCACAAGTACTCTTTATTCACCCAGTCCATACAAAATTGCATCATGACGTACACGTTAATATAAATTGATACACGAGGCAAACAAGAATACTACAACGTTCATGACTAGATATTACATTATACAAGACTGAGGTGTTAAACAATAATATCAGGTATGTAAATTGACCCTTTCACCCCTAAATATTAGACATTGATACTTTTGTAATATTTTGTGAAACGTTTCGTTGTTCTGATGTGGAATTGTTAGAAAAGCAATATGTGAAAATCTAGGCTAGCATTGCCTGATCAAAACGCTGTAGCCTGCGCAAAAATGTTTCACGACGCAATAGGTGCGGGATTCCTGACGAATTCCCATTCAGCTACATGCGGAAGATATCGCATAAACACATTTTCATCTAGTAACCGGCGGAAGAAAATTGTACCGGTTACTAGACGAAAAATGCGTTTATGCGATAGCTCTCAGTAGAGCTGAGTGCCATCTCGTCGCCGTGAAGCATTTTACGCCGGCGCGGAGTGCAGCACCAGTGATGTACATGTATGTTCCATGTTTGTCTGTTGCAGGTTGTGTATTTTACCGCCACATTTCCGTATATTGTGCTGATAATTTTCTTCATCCGGGGCATCACGTTGAGAGGCGCCACTGACGGCCTTATGCACATGTACTCACCAAAGGTACGTAGCCTTGACACTTATACTTCATGTGAGGTCCGTAACTAAAGTGAGGGAATTCGTAACTGAAGGTGAGGGATCGTTAACTAAGGTGAGGGTGGTAACTAAGGCGAGGGTTGGTAACTAATGGCGTGGACCGTAAAAACTAAGGCGGTTAGGGTAATTATAAGGCGGAGGGTGCGGTAACTAAGGTGAGGACCGGTAACTAAGGTTAGGGTAACTAAGGCGAGGGTCGTAACTAAGGTGGGGGCCGTAACTAAGGTGAGGTCCGTAACTAAGGACTGAGTAACTCTGTGAACACAGAAGCTATAATTATAAAACAAAACATGCAAATTTGTACCGAATAAGGGGGCAGTTTCACTAAACTTCGTACGACTAAAATGTTCGTAAGTGCAAATTTAGGATCGTCTGGAAATTTTAATTGATGGATTTACATTTATTGAGCATAGGCTGCATTGTATTTACAAGAAAATAGTGTTAATGTGAAATTTACAGACTATCCTAATTTTACACTTACTATCAGTTTAGTCGTCCGAAGTTTAGTGAAACGGGCCCAAGGTGTGCGATTTTTCATGAAAAATATTTACATAAACTGTGATATTTGCTGTAAGTGACGTCGAAAGTTGACGAATGCGTAATTCTATTCCTCACTTGCTGTGAAAATTTCGTACATTTCGTAAATTTTATGTCATGGGATGTCGCACATATTCTTACGTGTGTACAAAATATATAGACTCTGCGTTCACTTTATTCGAAACGGATCTGCCTGTGATATAAAATACTTTATACCAACATACCAACTCCGATCTTCATTTGACGGAATTATTTGTACTCGTATGTGCTTTGACACTGCCAATGTTCAGATGGACCGACTAGCCGACCCCCAGGTGTGGCTGGACGCGGCAACCCAGATTTTCTATTCGTTCGGCCTGGGCTTCGGTGGCCTGATCGCTTTCTCCAGCTACAACAACATCCACAACAACTGCCAGCGTGACGCCATCCTCATCTCTCTGTGTAACTGGTTCACCGCGCTCTTCGCCTCCTCCGTTATCTTCGCCGTCCTCGGATTCAAGGCGACACTCATGTACGAGAACTGCCTCAAACAGTGAGTATAAGTCTGGGCCCGGTTGCTCAAAACCTCTGTTAGCTTAACCCTTTGAATCCGAAAGCCTGCGGGGTTTGCAAACAGTGCCGATCCATCAGGATCTACATTTTTATATTTTTAGAACAAACACACCCCCTTTTCATAAATGGACTAATCTGAAAATTAATGTTGTGACGATTGGATTGGTCGGAAAATTAGCATATCACAGTCCATTCCAGTTACTTAGGAGTGAAATATTATGAAGACTATCTCTATTGCAGACTCATTTGGAATATTCTTGGCTGCTGAAGCCGTATTTTGGCTAGTGATGAGTTCGACAATTTTCGTGGATCACTTTCCTATTTATTCTTACTTTTCTTTGCAGAATGTCATACTTTCTTTGCGCAGAATGTCATACTTTCTTTGCAGAATGTCATACTTTCTTTGCAGAATGTCATAAATATGCGGTATATCGTTTAGGATAAATACATATGACCAACATTGGTCTGATATTAGCAGTAAGGCAAAATATTGTTATTAATAAATTAACAAAAAATAAGCACTTTTGAGGGTTTTGCGTGGCCATGTTGAAATGGTCATACAAACTTGTCCTTAAGGATGCCAGAGTGGCTTCCGGCGGATTCTGATTCAGGATACATTGAATCATCATAATCAATCAAAAACGTTTGTAGTATTTCGCTATCACTCGCTACGAAATTAATTTATTAAAAATTCAATATATGGACTATCATTATTCCGTATCGTCCACTGCTGTTTCATGATTTGACAGCACTGCAGAGCCACTATTGTTCATCCATGACTATCGTTCAATATGTGAACTATAACAGCCCACTCGCGAAACTCCGCCCCTAAACGTGATTTCGAATCGCTATACTAGCATGTGATTGGTGGTGTGACACAAAGTGAGCGCGTACACGTGTGGGCGGTAATATGCTTTGCATCTCCTGAACTGATGACACAAGGCGTAAACTCAGTTTTAAATATAGTGGCTGAATTGTTAATGATTAATTTAATAGATATTGGCGAAAGTGTCGCAATATTCGATTAGTTGAGACGAAATGCTGTTCTTTCATTTGCCGAGAAACTAGGGTAAACAATAATATCTGTTTGACGCCGTTTCCTGTCGTTGTATTTCAGCAACCTGGATATATTCAGTGTGAGCAACCCGGCGCTGGCGGCGAACCTCACCCAGGAGGCGTTCAACTCCGAGTACGCCCTCACATCCTCCGTCACCGACCTGGCCGGCACATGGAAATGTAGCCTCGAGGACGACCTCAATAACGTGAGCAACATGTCCGCAATGTTCATGTGTGTGGTCGAGGGGGTGGGACTGTTGAATAACGTGAGAATTCACATAGGGTCTGTCCGAAATTTATAATATGTCGGGGTCGAGGGGGTGGGACTGTTGAATAACGTGAGAAGTCACATAGGGCCTGTCCGAAATTTATAATATGTCGGGGTCGAGGGGGTGGGACTGTTGAATAACGTGAGAATTCACTTAGGGCCTGTCCGAACTTTATAATATGTCGGGGTGGAGTGGGTGGGAGGGTTGAATAACTGAGAATTCACTTAGGGCCTGTCCGAACTTTATAATTTGTCTGTGTGGTGTGGGTGGGTCGGTTGAACAACGTGAGAATTCACTTGCTACGAAATGTCTGGAAGTAATAAATAGTAGGGGTTAAGCGGTTTAGGATTGCAAGTTAATGGTTAATTCATTTAAGGCGTGCATACCCAGATGTGCTTACGCATCCGTCGTCTGATCAGAGCATACATAGCACAGCTCTCCAGGGGGCCGTTTCACTAAACTTCGTACAACTAAGATGTTCGTAAGTGCAAATTTAGTATCGTCTGGAAATTTCAATTGATGGATTTACATTTATTGAGCATAGGCTGCATATGCAGCCTATGATTAATAAATGTAAATCCAATAATTGTTTACAAGAAAACATTGTTAATGTGTAATTTACAGTCTATCATAATTTTGCACTTACGAACATTTTAGTAGTACGAAGTTTAGTGAAACGGGCCCCAATCTGTCTGCCACACAACGGGCCGATTACTAACAAACATTGGAGACTGTCACGCTACATCGGTACAGTGGAACCCCTCCAAACCGGACACTCGGGAAAATATAGATGTTTAACTTGGAAGTGTTTCGCTTTTATGTATCTCTGATTACAATGACTTTTCATGATTGCAAAACAATATAATGTGTCATGAAGCGCTAACATGTCTGATTTATAGTGGAACATCTCTGGTGACCTCCCAGGGTGTCCGGTTTGGAGAGGTTCCACTGTATATGTACATGCGTGTGATGACAGATCAAGAACTGGACTGGTCACACACATGGCTGTGACTGGGGAAATGCGACTTATGGATTTATATTCCGAGTCATATAACACACCAATGTAGCCTGATAGCGATCTGTATTGCTTGCTAGAAGCTTCAATGGTGTTTCTTAGATGGAATGGCGAACAGTGCAGGGGCCCATTTCAGTAAGCTTCATACGACTAAAATGTTCGTAAGTGCAACTTTGGGATCGTCTGGAAATTTCAATTCATTGATTTACATTTATTGAGCATAGCCTGCATATGCAGCCTCTGCTCAATAAAAGTAAATCCAATAATTGTTTACAAGAAAACATTGTTAATGTGACATTTACAGACTATCATAATTTTGCACTTACAAATAAGAAGTTTAGTGAAACGGCCCCCAGATCCTGATCAGACTGTGGATGCACAGGCTGATCTGGATCTACACTGGTCGCAAAACCCACAGTCTCCATTTCTTCAGACACAACAACAAATACTGTACCATATTCAGAGCTGCAGATAAGGAATTGAGTATTGTCACTCCATCATTTCTGAAGCAATTGTGTATTTCAAAGTTTTAATTGGGTAAAATAAAATCACACTACTGTAACCACATCAACAGACAGCAATTATTGAGTAGTTTGCTTCAAAATGAAAACATATCTTGGCATTTCATTAGAATTGTCTCCTTGGAGACAATTCTAATGAACTACAAAGATGTGTTTTCATGAAATATGCTATATTTGTGGTATGTTTATTGTTTTCTGTAGCATAGTAAAGGTATCACAGATTTTATATTGCTTTTTGATATTCGCTACTTCTGATTTCAATTGGGCTTTTGGCAAGTTTAATTGGGTATTTAAGCAAATACACAGCTTATCTGGAGCTCTGCATATTGTACACATTATAGCCAGTTTTCTCATGAGCCACAAACTAATTTATGCAAAACATTTTCGAGTGAAAGCTTCTCCCATTAGCCGCATATTTCATCATACCAAGATATATCTACACAATTTATTATGTGAACATTTTCGTCATTTTCCATTCATTGTAATATGAAGTTACATAAATAATGAGTCTGGCTATATATAGGCTACTGTGTGTGATTAATAATAAAAAACAAACGCACACCGCACCGACCTAAAATGTTTCACGTCAAATTTGGCGCCGAATTCCTGAGTTCCCATTCAGCTACATATAGGTGATACTGCATGCACACATGTTCGTCTAGTAGCCGGCGCAAGCAATTTGCACCGCCTTTTAGACGAAAACATGTTTATGCGATAGCTTAGTGGCATCTTGTCAGGAAATCGGTGCATGTTTTCGACGTGAAACCTCTTTATGCCAGCGCCGAGTAAAACACCAGCGACAATACACAAACCAGTTTGCTACTGTGGTACAGTGAAACCTCTCTAAACCGGACACCATGGGAGGTCCCCAGTGTGTTCGGTTTAGAGATGTTCCACTGTAAATCAGGCATATGACCATTCTGGGACATACTTATGTATTTTGCAATCATGAACATGAATTATTATCTGAGGTCTCACGGAACAGTGGGCAGCTAGCTTTTAAAAGGGGGTGGACGATTTTCTATATACTTCACTACCGACCCTGTAAGCTACACCAATGTGTCTAGAAAAATAGCTTTATGAATATTTCTTGACTTTGGGAGGCTTGACTAGGTGTATTTTTTTAGAGTATTTCATAATTCTACGAAACTAAATGTTAGCTCCGGTTGATTTTGACATCTTGGAAAATGGCGCATGCTATGCTGTCTCGCCGGTACGGTTTCGCGTCAGAATTTAAGGTATTTTTCGGGCATTTGTAGCGAAAATTTGAACTGGTTATGACCCCGCCTGAGATGTGTTGCCAAGAAGCCTCTCAAACTATGACCCCGCCTGAGATGTGTTGCCAAGAAGCCTCTCAAACTATGACCCGGCCTGAGATGTGTTGCCAAGAAGCCTCTCAAACTATGACCCGGCCTGAGATGTGTTGTCAAGAAGCCTCTCAAACTATGTCAAGAAGCCTCTCAAACTATGACCCGGCCTGAGATGTGTTGCCAAGAAGCCTCTCAAACTGAAAGCACATGTATGTTCATGGTGTCCGGTTTAGAGAGGTTATACTGTAGAATCATCTCTGTGGTGAGAAGGAATTCCGCTCATTTGTTTCATGTCTATAACAGCCAGTTTAGTCTACTCTGATATAAAAAAACACACACATGCAAGTTGAAGTCAGTAACGGACCGAGGTCTATAAATACATTGAATATACCTAAAAGCATCAATAAAACTAATGAAAAAAAAAAGAAGCTAAACACTTTTGTTTACTCCCTCCATATAGACTTATACGGGTGTCTATATGGAGGGAGTAAACAAAATTTGTTAGCTTATTTTTTTCATTTATTGATGCTTTTAGGCATATTTAATGTATTTATAGACCTCGGTCCGTTACTTCAACTTGTGAGACGGGTCACAAATGCGATCTGGCTCATTTCTTTAGTCACAGCTTTCATGTACAGTCTTCTGTATGCCGGATCAATGTCAACGTAGTTAGCATTTGAATTGTAAGTTCAAACTGAAAACAAATTGTAGGCATACATGTATGTGTTGTGACATTTTCCCGCTAATATCACATACAGTGTATATTCTATACGGCATCTGGGACCCGTTTCACTAACCTTTGTACGACTAAAATGTTCGTCAGCGCAAATTTAGGATCGTCTGGAAATTTCAGTTCATGGATTTACATTTATTGAGCATAGGCTGCATATGCAGCCTATGCTCAATAAATGTAAATCCATTAATTGTTTTGCACTTACGAACATTTTAGTCGTACGAACTTTAGTGAAACGGCCCCCAGGCTACTGCGACTCCCAGTACCGCCAACCTATATGTAAGGTTAGACTATACCAAATGACGCGAAATCGCACAGGTGGTATGCATAAGTAGTCCGGTATAAAAAAATAGTGCGGGCGTTTTGAGGTCACAGACACAGTTTGCTTGCAAATCTTGATCCATTACTACCCAGTTTCACTTGAGGAACATTTTGGGGTGCTTTTAACGCCAGTTTTCAGCATATTTATAGCATTTAAAAGAAAACACTGAACCTGTTGGTCACGTGATGTAAACAGAGTTTCCGTTGCCAAAAAATGTAAACAATATTGGGTGATATGACGAGGCTGGATTTTTCTTTCTTAGGAGTAAGTAAACCTATTGTTTAATTCATGCAGAACCAGTACAGACTGGCTGCAGGTCCACAGTATCCATACGATTAGTGAAAGTAGGAGAGAATGGCCTTATTGGATGGCATTCGGTTAAATTATATAGTAAAACTATTTGATGTGGTCTAACCTATAAGGTGGGCCTAGGCTATATGTGAGATATGGTTTTTTGTAGAATTTGAAGTTGGAAGTTTATGTTTCTTGTAGCTATGTCTCATTGAACATAATTTAAAGTTACTGCGACAAGAGTAATCGATCGAACTCCGCAATGCAACAAATTTTGTTCTTTTCGTATCGCAGACGGACAATTATTGCCTTCAAAATCTTCTAAAATCTTTATTTCTCAGCTTTATTTGTCAAATATAATATCCCAGTGTATGTAAATTACCTGTAGGTGATTGGGCTTGGTATGTGACAGTAAAAAACACCAAAACAGTCATTATAGTGTGTTTTTCATTTTTTTTTCACTGATATTGGGTGCCTGGTGGACAATTAAGAAGTTCGGGAAAGTGGCGCGATATCACGACGCTGTTCCAAAATTTGCCAAAATTAGGCGTAAGTGTATTGTTTTCGCATATCGGTATAGTATCAATACACTAGTACTCAGAAAACACTGTTTTTCCTTTCCTCCTGTGTCATAAAACAAATTAATTTCTTGACTGAACGCAAGCCAGTACCCTTTTGTCTGTCGACCATTCCAGAGTGGCATACATGTTGGTATAGTTTGAGTGATGAGTCTTTATATTATTATGTAGAATGGTTAGCTTTAACAATATTTGGGGAACCAACGAATGTAAATATATGAGCCCGGACCATTTATTTAACACCCGTCCCCCATTTTTGGACATTTTCTTCTCCGACCTATACCAATCTCATAGCCCATATGCCCTATATGGACTCCTATATTTAGTTTAAAAACTCAATGTTACATGTAGACATGTATTCTTAGGTTAATTATACAGACTCTGATGTATTCATGTTTTTGTTGAACTGGCAGAACAGCTGTACTATGTTTAATGAACTGTATGTATAATCATATCATTGTATTTGTACATGTACATGTAGCAAAGAGAATAAAATATTAAATGACAAAAAAACAACAATATTTAGGGTATGTTATGTGATTTTATGGACTTTTGTGCTTTTAATCCATTATCTATTAAAATTCTCCATAGTTCTGTAGGTGCTCAATTTAAGGCAGAATGTGGACAGTCACATGGTGGAGTTACACAGCTGCTGAGTGACAACCATTTGAGATATTTGCTCCAAACTTGGTACTGTATTAAGGAATAGAAGCTAGTTTTGAATAGTGAATATTGTAGACAGATTTGTCGTGAGACTGGTACACTTATATGTAACATACTTTCTTTTGTAGGCGGCATCGGGTACGGGGCTGGCGTTTATCATATTCACCCAGGCGATTGTGGAGTTCGGCCCCTCGGCCCCTTTCTGGTCCATCATATTCTTCATGATGCTCCTCTCTCTGGGCATGGGCAGCGAGTTCGGCACGATCGAAGGGTTCACCGCGTCCATCTACGATCTCGAACCTCTGCCCTTCATCACGAGGAAAAAATGGCTTACCTCAGGTAATAGTCCCCTGTGTCAAATAGCTACGTTTGCTGGTAAATAGTTCAGATGGCAAATAGCGCGTTTGTAATATTTATAAATGGTTCACATAGTTCACATATTTAATTTTTAAGAAATTAGTTAATTAAAAATTTAATATGTGAACAATAACTATATTATGTTTGGCCCGTTCCGTCGCGTGCACATATTCGTTTGAATTGAGCGCTGCTCCTAAAAGCGATTTCAATAACGATACTAATATGTGATTTGACACTAAATCGATCGTGAACATGCGGTAACATGTTGGTTCTAAATATAACTTTGCATTTATTGAAACGTTTAATGATAAATTCAATAGATATTGGTGAAAGCGAAATGTGACAAAATGCTGTGTTTTCATTGGTCGAGAAACTAGGGCAAACAACAATACTTATTTTGTATTATTATTCGTTTATTCACTCAGGTCACATAATTATGACAACATGAGGTAAATACAATACAACATCATGAAATGACACAATGGCTACTCAAGATAAATTACTATTCAAATGTATAAATATAACGACTAGCTGACCATGGAACGGTGAACTTAATTCAAATATCTGAAAACATAAACGTTGGTTTGGAAATATATGTTTTATGTGTAATTACGATTTAATATCTTTGGGAGGACAACATTCTTAGATGGTTTTCTTAGAACATGTTCGACCCAGTGGACATCTTAAACACAAATGTACATGGTCTACCTACATAGTATTATTATATATATGTGTATTCAGGATGATATGTTGCTGGCAGTTTAAGCAGTACATTTATCAGTAGTCTACACACAGGCCATTTCGTTTCCACCTCCGACCTCTATCGGAAATACAGTTATGGCAGATGGTGTATAGTGGATGTAGATTCAGAATATGTTGTTACTATCAGGATACGAAATCGAAAGCTGAGGGTATACAAATCGAATACTCTGCATCTAGATACAAGTTTTAAATGCCGTCTTTGTGAAGCACATAATGATAATATTGCACGAGCAGGATTATCCATACACGTGTTATGCATGGCGTTCAATACATGAGACAGTAATGTCATTAAATACATGTTGGCATCAATACAATACATACACATTATTTGAACTTACTATTCAAACATGTTTACATGTTGGTCGCCGGCCGCCAAAAAATACAACGTTTCACCAGTGATTACTGGGAAAATTTTCATAGCTCCGATAATAGTCTAGACGTTTCATGATTGATTACTTGAACAGTTACTTACCTGCGGTAATAGTCTAGACGTTAAGTAGCGCGTTTTGCTTGTTTTACCTTTAATACATGAACTGCAAAGTTTTACGATTTATCACCGGGGGGGGGGGGGGGTGGTGGGGGGGGGGGGGGGGGGAGATGGGTGTTCAGGTTAGAGGATACCAAATGGCGCGAAATCGCCCAGGGAGTATGCAGAAGTAATCCAGTATAAAAAAAATAGTGCGGCCGTTTTGAGGTCACAGACACCGTTTGCTTGCAAATCTTGATCCATTACTACCCAGTTTCACTTGAGGAACATTTTGGGGCGCTTTTAACACCAGTTTTCAGCATATCATATTTGTAGCATTTAAAAGAAAACACTGAACCTGTTGGTCACGTGAGGTAAACAGAGTGTCCGTGGCCAAAACATGTAAACAATAACGGGTGATATGACGAGGATGGATTTTTCTTTCTTAGGAGTAAGTGAACCTATTGTTTAATTCATGCAGAACCAGTACATACTGGCTGCAGGTCATGTACAAGTAGGTCCCACAGTATCCATCCGAATATGAGAGACTGGCCTTATTGGATGGCATTCGGTTAAATTATATAGTAAAGTAAAACTATTTGGTGTGGTCTAAACTTCAGTACACCTTTAATTAATGCTTCTTTGCTTAATATGCAATAAATAGAATCTAACATTTGTGTTGATTTAATATGATATTTATTGAACTCGTTGACTCAGCCTAGCCTCGTTTGTTATGAATACAGTAAATTGCTATAATAAATATCATATTAAAGCAATTAAACACCTGCCATGCCTCTAACGAGCAATATATATCGTCATCAGGTTACAAGAGTGTGCTATTTGATCAGCAGCTACTCTGGTCACAAATGCCATAAGCCACATTTCTACAGTCACAACCACAATTATAAGGCCATCGTAGTAATTACCTCATTAAACAGCGCATTCTACGGGATCCCAGAGGTGTCGAGTTTTGATAGTTTTGCTGTAATATTACGCGAGCATCATTAACCCTTACACCGCTGTCTTATTTTGTTGTCGTCTGCTGTTTATTTTCTATTTTCCATTTTTATCATAAAAACATGCTTTGATAGCACTTTAGAATAATTTACAACATGCTTTGACAGCACTTTAGAATCATTTCCAATGGAAATGATTCTAAAGTGCTGTTGTCAAACCATGTTTTTATTGAGAAATAGGGCAACATATAAAAGCAACAGCAGACGACAATTGTTGTGTGTAGCGGTCTAAGGGTTAATGTGGCTGCGACAGGAGAACTCGGGCGTAAAAACCTTGGGCCCGTTTCACCAAACTTCGTACAACTAAAATGTTCCTAAGTGCACAATCAGGATCGTCTGGCAATTTTAATTGATGGATTGATGCAGCCTATGTTCAATAAATGTAAATCCAATAAATGTTTACAGTAACACATAGTTAATGTTAAATTTACAGACTATCATAATTTTGCACTTACTCACATTTTAGTTGTACGAAGTTTAGTGAAACGGGCCCCTTGTGGCCAGTGTGCATCCGCACAATGTGATCAGGGTATACACTGGTTGTCATTCAGACAAACACCAGTATGGATACATTTGCATTTACAAACAAACTGGTCGCAAAGGTCATAAGCCCTGCCCCCTCCCCCAATAATTTTGTTGGTGAGGCCTGGTCCTCTCAATAATTCTAACTTATATTATAAAATACATATTCTCATCCTCAAACTTGCTGAGAATGCAGGAAATGGCGTTTCACGCCTCTTAGATTTCAAGAATTTCAGGGGAGCATGCCCCCGGACCCCCTAGCAACATCGGGCCCTTTGGACCTTCAAGACTGAGCCCCCCCCCCCCCCCCACCCCCAATGCTTTTCCAGTTCCGCAGCCTATGTAACTAGGAAATCTATATGTAGGATCTAAATGTATATTCACATTTTACAACTTTGGAAAGAAGACACATGTTTGCCAAAACCAATATATGTGCGTATGCTCTTTTAGGCAATAGTAAAGCACTGTGTGTCAGATGATGTCTCAGATATTCGTTCTCATGAAATAACAATTCGTTCCCTCAATTTAACAATTCGTTCCCACGAATTAACAATTCGTTCCCTCAATATAACAATTCGTTCCCACGATTTAACAATTCGTTCGCACGATTTAACAATTCGTTCGCACGAATTAACAATTCGTTCCCTCAATTTAACTATTCGTTCGCACGAATTAACAATTCGTTCGCACGATTTACATTTCGTGGGAACGAATTGTTAATTCAATGTTAATTCCGATCGCACCATTTCATTTGATCGAATACGCAAATAAATGTCAGGTGATTATGTATTTTCGTTGTGTACGTAAGGCAACTTTATTATTAATTCGAAATAACAATTCGTTCCCTCAATTTAACAATTCGTTCCCTCAGTTTAGCAATTCGTTCCCTCAATTTAACAATTCGTTCCCTCAATTTAACAATTCGTTCCCACGAAATAACATTTCGTTCCCACGATATAACAATTCGTTCTCACGATATAACAATTCGTTCCCTCCAATTAACAATTCGTTCCCACGATATATCGTGGGAGCGAATTGTTAATTCGAGGGAACGAATTGTTAATCGTGCGAACGAATTGTTATTTCGTGGGAACCAATTAATAAATTGAGGGAACGAATTGTTTTTTTCGTGGGAACGAATTAATAAAAAAAAATCCATTTTTCCCTGCGGGGCTCCGTACATATGGATACATGTACTATTGTTTTCGCCAGTAGACTAACACCATCATGAATGTCTGATCAGGTTGGTCTATCTGGGTATACGTGGTCTGTTCGCACATATATTTCCACAATAAGCCCCGTTTTACCACGACATGCCAAATACACGAATAAAGGTAACCACTATTTGAATAGTTGAGAAAGAAATGTGAAAGCAATGCGGAAGAACCTATATATAGAAATCGTATAAAAAGAACTATTACAGTAATTGTAACCGTGACTCGAGACATGGGGCTTATGACCTTTGCGACCAGTGCAGGCCCAGATCAGACTGCAGGGTCTGCACTGTTTGCCATTTAGTCATACATACCGCTAGCTAACATACTGTGTAGATGCGTATCAGGCTATAATAGGGTGATTGCGGATTAGGGGAGAGATCACTAATGTCACAAGCCCCATTTCTCCAGATACAGTCACAAATAATGACCGGCATTGCCTTACATATTTCCACTAAATAATTATACCACACGTGTAGTTATGTCAATAGGTATACAATTCAACCGGGAAGAAAAACAGTAGATATAAATTGTATCAAATTTTGGCACGCAGAAATATAGAGAATAGTAGGTTAGTGCCGTGAATGGGAAAACATATATGGCAAGGCTTAGGAAACGCGATGGGCGAGGCTCCTATCCCGTTTCCGTGTCGCGCCAGATATTTGTTCCCATTCACGGCACTAACATACTATTCTATTTATCCCGTCAACACCTACAAATAGATAAATTGAGATGATATACCCTGATCAGTGGAACCCTCTTGTAGCCTGATATAGACGTGTAGTCAGGGTGTGGGATCACGTGGTTTCCGAATGGCGTGATGTCATGGTTTTAGATTTATTTACAGTATATTTCCTTTAAAACCTTTTTCTAATGCACTCTATAAATATCACGCAATCTGATTGGCAGATGGTCATACATTACAGGTATATCATTGTTGATGAACGGTCGCAAATTATTTCAATATGTATTCCTACGCCAGTAGTAAAGGAGTGCATTAGAAATAGGTTAACCGCATTGTAATTTTGAAATTTGCGGCGTACATGTATATCAGAAAATGATAGGTCGGAAAACATGTTTAATGGCTCCGCTAGCGCGTCGCCATTAAACAGATTTTCCGAACTATTTTTCTGATATATGCCGCAAATTTTAAAATTACAATACAGTTAACCCTATACTAACGTAATTGGTGTGCATGCAATAGCAGGTTGCCCTTATTGTACAGTTTGCTTTAGTTTCATAACTTTGTCAAGGTGTATGGTCACGTGGTACTAACAACAATAACAAGTACCGATTCAAAGTACGTATTATTTTATAGTGTCCGTATTACGTAACGGATTTTGATGACATATGGCGCATCAAACGCGTCTTGTTAAGCTGCATTTGGTGGTATCTGTACGTTGGCCCAAACTTATGTCGTTTTTGCGAAGAATCGAAAATTGTTGTTGTTGTAACCATGTAACCACGTGATCATGCACCTTGTCTGTCGTGTTGTCGAAGAATCGGTTACTGTCAATGCAAATACAAATTTACTATCTGTTTCACGAAACCTGCCCACAGTTTACGACTATGGTGTATATGTTTAGATTTAATGACACCTACACGTAGGTGGTAAATGGAACGATGTAAATGTATGAAGTGAATATATAGAAATCGACATTTTTGTCGTACGAAGTTTAGTGAAATGGGCCCCAGACCTCTATCGCGGTGAGCCGGCTCGACACTTTCTTTTTTAATAACATTTTCATATTTCTTTTCAGTAAAGACCCACCCAATTTTTATAAATTGACTAGCCTGAATATCAGTGGTGACGATTGGATAGCACTGCCTATTGACATGTGACACTGTTCTACTGTGTCAGCCCTGCTCTGTTGATTTGTTGTACTGTTGTTGTACCCTGATCTGTCTAGTGATCTGTCAAACTGTTGCTCTACTATTTCAGCCCTGATCTGTCTAGTGAGCTGTTATCATTGTGTTGTGCTATTTCAGCCCTGATCTGTCTAGTGATCTGTTATACTGGTGTTGTACTATTACAGCCCTGATCTGTATAGGGAACTGTTGCACTATTTCAGCCCTGATTTGTCTAGGGAACTGTTGCACTGTTGTTGCACTGTTGTTGCACTGTTGTTGCACTGTTGTTGCACTGTTGTTGCACTGTTGTTGCACTGTTGTTGCACTATTTCAGCCCTGATCTGTCTAGGGAACTGTTGTACTGGTGTTGCACTATTGCAGCCCTGATCTGTATAGTGATCTGTTATACTGGTGTTGTACTATTACAGCCCTGATCTGTCTAGGGAACTGTTGCACTGTTTTTGCACTATTTCAGCCCTGGTCTGTCCAGGGAACTGTTGCACTGTTGTTGAACTATTTCAGCCCTGATCTGTCTAGGGAACTTTGCACTGTTGTTGTACTGTTTCAGCCCTGATCTGTCTAGGGAACTGTGACCCTGTTTTATTATTTCAGATTTGAACTGTATACTGCTTGTTCCACGTTTTACTGCCGACTGTTTTAGTAGTGATTTATGCCAATGTTTTACTATTCCAGCCCTGATCTGTATATTGAGCTGTGGCACTGTTTTACTATTCCAGCCCTGATCTGTCTAGTGATCTGTGGCACTGTTTTACTATTTCAGCCCTGATCTGTCTAGTGCTGTGACCCTGTTTTACTATTCCAGCCCTGATCTGTATAGTGAGCTGTGGCATTGGTATGCTCTTCGTGCTGGGGAGCGGGTCCTACTGGGTGGCGCTGTTTGACAGCTACGCCGGCTCGTTTCCGCTGATCACCGTAGCCCTGGCCGAGAGCCTCGCTGTCGCCTATGTCTATGGCGTCCAGAAGTAAGCTAATGTTTGGCGTCGAAATAGGCGCGGGATTCCTGACGAATTCACATTCAGTTACATGCAGAAAATACTGCTTAAACACATTTTCGTCTAGTAACCCAGCAAGAAGGTCAAAAATGCGTTTATGCGATAGCTGTAATTAGAGATGAGTGGCATCTCGTCAGGAAACAGGTGAAATATTTTACACCGGTGCGGAGTGCAGCACCAGTGCAAACGCATTTAGATGAATTTCAGTGCAGTGAATTTATTATTTGATTGGTGATGGATGTGCAACAAGTTAGTACTACTTGTTCGTAGTTCTACTACACTTTGCAAATGGATACACATCAACGATATTTGCAAGTGAAATCGATCATAATTTAACACTCCGATTTCACAAGGGTGTCCTGTTTAGAGAGGTTCCACTATATAATATATATATCGGAGTGCTAAATTATGATATATATATTATATAGTGGAATCTCTCTAAACAGGACACCCTTGTGAAATCGGAGTGCTAAATTATGATCGATTTCACTGGCAAATATCGTTGATGTTTATCCATCTGGACCCCCTAGGATGTCCGGTATACAGAGGTTCCACGGTGCCAGTATGGGAGAGCATTGGATCTCACTGTCCCGGTATGGCGGCATGTGTCATTACCATACCAGATCCTTTGGCCATGTGTGTGAACCATGGCGAAGATGGAGTCTTTGGTGTTTGAATCCCGGTACATGTGGATTAACCGCTGATGTTTGAATCCCGGCAAGGATGGATTCACCACTGATGTTTGAATCCCGGTAAGGATGGATGGAACAAGTTGTTTGAATCCCGGTTAGGATGAATTCACCACTTGTTTATCATTGCTGTTTGAATCCCGGTAAGGATGGAGTCACACTTGAGGCTAGAATCCAGGTAAATATGGATTAGCCAATGATGTTTGAATCCTGGTAAAGGTGGATTCGTCATTACGATACGCGTACACATAACTGCTACTATCGTTGAATCAATTTTAGAACTTTGAAATTTAATTGCTGCCACCGTTCAGTCCAACTTCATACTATAAATCATGACCGAGACTGGTTGATTGATTGATCGAGACTGGGGCCCGTTTCACTAAACTTCGTACGACTAAACTGTTCGTAAGTGGACATTTAGAATCGTCTGGAAATTTCAATTGATGAATTTACATTTATTGAGCACAGGCTGCATATGCAGCCTGTGCTCAATAAATGTAAATCCAATATTTTTTTACAAGAAAACAGTGTTAATATGAAATTTACAGACTATCATAATTCTGCACTTACGAACATTTTAGTCGTACGAAGTTTAGTGAAACGGCCCCCTGATTTCTAGCAGAGAATATTGACGTGTGTGTTGAGGATTGAAGTTGTCGTCGTGATGTTACAGGTTCGCCGACGACATCAAGATGATGATCGGCTCTGAGATCCACGCCTACTGGAAGATTGTCTGGAAGTTCGTGGCGCCTTTCGTCGTTCTCGCTCTTCTAGCCGCCACCCTCATCAGTAAATTCGTAAACCCAATCACATACGACGCGTACAGCTCAGAAACGGTAAGTGGCATTCATACGGGGGACTTAGACTTTTTTTGTATTAATTCGTTCCCACGAAATAACAATTTGTTTCCACGAATTAATAATTCGTTCCCTCAATTTAACAATTCGTTCCAACGAATTATCAATTAGTTCCCACGGGAACGAATTGTTAATTCGTGGGAACAAATTGTTATATCGAGGGAACGAATTATTAAATTGAGGGAACAAATTGTCATTTCGTGGGAACGAAAATTCGAGGGAACGAATTGTTATATCTTGGGAACGAATTGTTAATGTGAGGGAACGAATTGTTAATGCAAGGGAACGAATTGTTAATGCAATTGAACGAATTGTTATTTCGTGGGAACGAATTAATAAAATAAATACACGTCCCATGCGGGGCTCCGTACATTCATACAATATCAAAGTTACAAGGCAAAATCCAGCGGACCGTTTCACTGAACTTCGAACAGCAAAATGTTCGTAGAAGATTTCTAGTAAATGTGGCTGTGACTGGAGAAATAGGGTTTATTAGTATTGCGACCAGTGTAAATCCAGAACAGCCTGTGCATCCGCACAGTCCGATCAGGATATGCACTGTTCGTCATGCCATCACTGAAACAGCTGTTATGAAACAAGCAATATGGTGATCAGGCTACAAGAGTGTGTTATTTGATCACGAGCTATGATGGTCCCATAAGCCCCATTTCTCCATTCACAGCCACAAATATCAGGAAATATCCAAGGACACGTTTCACTAAACGGTACATGTTTCCCAAAATAGACTGTTATTCACGGTTAAAGGTACATGCCCACTCAGTAGGCACAAGCTGTTTTTTGTAGGAATTAAATATTAAGTGTATACATGTAATTGTGTCACTATTCCACCAGTTCTAAAAATTACGAGTGCCCGCTATACAGATATACATGCAATCATTTAGTAATATTTATTTTACTGATAGTGACTCGCGGTGGTATCAGACTATTTTCATATGCAAATGAGGCACGCTATTTTTTAATTATTTATACTAATTAAATGCGTCACCTGAAAAAATAATATTTTCGACAGATTATAAAGTATGATCATTCCACATCAAAAATAAATTCAGGGAATAAATAGTAATGTCCGTTAAAATTTTAAGGAAACACGGTTATCGTCTCTGATATCAGTGTGGAAATGTACGTCTGATATAGAATGTATAATAATGCCAATCACTATGTGGGGTAATGGTGAATGAATGTTTATTTTGACATAAAGAACATTTCGTGCCTACTGAGTGGGAATGTACCTTTAACTGTGTTGCCATTTTAAGTTTTGCACTTATGAACTTCGTATGGGTATCAGGGGACGTTTCACTAAACTTCGTAAGACTGAAATGTTCGTAAGTGCAAAATTATGATAGTTTGTAAATTTCACATTAACAATTTTTTCTTGTAAACACTTATTGGATTTACATTTATTGAGCATAGGCTGCATGTGCAGCCTATGCTCAATAAATGTAAATCCATCAATTGAAATTTACAGACGATCTTAAATTTGCACTTACGAACATTTTAGTCATACGAAGTTTAGTGAAACGGGCCCCTGAAGCCCGCTTCATTCAACTGTGTATACATACAGGCTTCAGAGATCCCTGATAGTCGCCGAAGGTGACTACCTGGTGGCCGTTTCACTAAACTTCGTACGACTAAAATGTACATAAGTGCAAACTTATAATAGTCTGTAAATATCACATTATCAATGTTTTTCTTGTAAAGAACTATTGGAGTTACATTTATTGAACATAGGCTGTAGCATATGCTCAATAAATGTAAATCCATCAATTGAAATTTCCAGACGATTCTAAATTTGCGCTTACGAGCATTTTAGTTCTACAAACTTTAGTGAAACCGATCCCAGAAATGTAAGCATTGTAACCGCCGTTTTATTTCACTGATTCTTATCAAAAGTACTGTCTGGTTCGCGAAGCTTGGCCAGATGTAACGGCTATATCCACAATGCAAAATAATATATGTTTGATAATATTACATTTCACAAACAAAATAAGAATGGGCCTTCTTTTTATCTTGTGAAATTTTGTCAAATATTGATACATGTAGGTGCATACAAATCAATGCATTAGTGTCTGGTAAGTCACAACTGGCTGCCTTTTCCACATGTAGCACTATAATAGACGAAGCACTTCGCTTGCAGGCGACGATGGTGCCGCGCAGCTACCCGTGGTTTGCCGTCGTCATAGCGCTGATCCTCGTATTCAGTTCAATAGGCTGTATCCCCGGTATCGCGATCTGCCGGAAGCTCCGCATATTAAACTGGGACTACGCGAAACAGGCCGCCGCAGAGACCGCGGGTTATACACAGTCCACGGCCCAGTTTATACGGAGTATTGACAGTGTGGATGATGTGGATTCGGGACATAATTCAGATGAGATGATAGCTAATGGTGAGCCATATACAGATGGCGCTGCGCGCGATAGCGAAGTTCGGTTTACACTCGTTGGTGATAAAAACTGAGGTGTTATGTCAAACATTGCAGGTGTATGTAGAATATGCAGGTATTGTAGGAATTTCAAAGATTCAATGGACGGAGCAACGATCGGTGGTTATTTTTTTGTTTCGTTGCATAGTAACTCTAACTCTCATGTGTGTATTCTGACACGGTGGTGACGTATCATTGCTGGGGGCCGTTTCACTAAACTTCGTACGACTAAAATGTTCGTAAGTACAAAATTATGATAGTCTGTAAATTGCACGTTAACAATGAGTAGTATAGTGGGGATGGAAATGATACCACCTAGGTTGGAGTGTCTTATCGGTGCTGATTATACCACAGGCAAGTCCTTTTTCTAATATAGGGTCTATAATTTATTTATAGGAGTGTAATAAACTCCTATAAATTGGTTGTTAGAGATTAAAAATCGATTTCGTAGCCTTTTACCTGCGTTCTATGTTTAATGATATCGGATTTAATTTCTGCAGGAACCCCTTGGCATGCCATGAGTTTATGTATCTTTACGGTTGGCGCGCTAGCAATTGATTTTCCACACCATTCGCACAAGTCTTTGGTGGGTCTACACGAAGCCCTTCGCCTGTGTACCCCCAATCCGCGTGATGTCGCGGATTCTCTGCCACAATCGAGACAAGTATATGGCTTCATATCAAACTTTGATTTACCTATAGGTTTTGTTTGTTTAACATGAAATAGTAGCCGAAACCAACACACTGATTTATGTCCCATATGGCGGGGCAGAAATCAGTTATAAAGATATAACCGATATTTCCTCAATGTTAAACACACCGTTCCCATCCGACCACCGTTGTCATGCCGGTTGTTTACCTTAGCATGGGTGTTCCTATCCGACCACTGCATGCCTATGAAGTTTAACAGATACAGCGCTCAGTGAATAAACACGCCCGATATTGTCTATCAGCAGACGACAATGTTCCAATTACACGGTTATGTGTATTTATAGCCGAGTCAGTTATAATAAAGATAAAACCGATATTTTCTGAATGTTAAACACACCGTTCCCATCCGACCACCGTTGTCATACCGGTTGTTTACCTTAGCAATGGCGTTCCTATCCTATAAAGTTTAGCAGATACAGCGCTCAGTGAATAAACACGCCCGATATTTTATCAGCAGACGACAATGTTCCAATTACACGGTTATGTGTAATTATAGCCAATTATTGTTCGCCTTATCGAGGCCACGGTGTGTATTGATTTAACACAACCACCAAGACCATCCAATCTCGATTGGAGATAAACATTACCTGTTTTGTGTATTGGTTTAACCGTATGCACCAAAGTATCGAGGCGATCTATATATATATGAGAGGTGATTGCGTCACGCGGTAACACGATTACTTCCTGGTATGGACAGTTTACGGTTATAGAAATGTATGGTGGCCGGTGGGTGACATACTCACGGTGGGGTTGTAGCTTTTTTCCCCCACTTTATCTCCCAGTTTTAACCTAAATTTATCCCAATCAGTATTCTCAATCTTGGGAAGGGTGGCGCGCGCCTTACTTCTAATAGTATTTTTTAGATCCTCATATCGAGACATCTCCACCACCGACTCAAATTCAGCATCCGATATATTGTTATCGGTCAACGTTTTAGAAACGATAACGTCGATGCTATTTTTCTTAGACCTCGCGAGAACCGATATTCTGTCGTGCTTTCTACTTTTATTTTCGAATTTTCTTCCCACTACTCTGAACGCTATACACAGCAGTCCCACCCCTGCGGCTACCCCGCTCAAACCCCCTACAATGGGAATTTCCACGACTGTAGATAACAATGCAGCGGTTCCGGCCCCACCCATTACAGAAATCTCTCGTTTTAGAATATCCTGCATCTCTACGATATTTTCCAACCTAAAATCTGAACTTCTTTCGCCAAAACCTTTTAGCGTGCTCGGAAGCGGTGATTCGTTCATATTTAAATTTTACAAATTTAGTTCAATCAACAATGTCACACCAGTGGAAGAACTCCCTGGGTCAGCGATTTTCGTAACAAAGTTAATAACACTACCTTCGGAAAGTCTAATTGGATCGTCACCGGCGAACAAAACCACCACTGAACTCTGTCCAGTGAGTTTTGTGACTCCAACCGGCTGTTCTTCCCCATAATTCCCCAGAATTATTTCTGGTCCTTTCGCTAGAATCGCGCGGACCAGCGCGGTTTTGATTACACGCTTGCGCTCAGACCTCTTCGTAAACGCGCTGTTCTTTGTTGCGTTTATCAGTTTGGTCAACGCCGCCACTCTCAGACGATTATTATATGTGATCCCGAGTGATTTAGCTTCATCTCGCAATTGCAATAACTCTGAAGTTGGTGTTGGGGGTTGTGGTGTCATATTTGTCATAATACTTGTTCGTATACATGTAGGTTTTACTTGTTCAACAAGCACATTTCTTTCTGAGGATTTCTGACGATTTGTCATATTTGTCATAATACCTATAGGTTTTGCTTGTTTAACATGAACATTTCTGTCATGGGTTTTCTCATAATTTGTCATAAGTTTTGTTTGTTCAGCAGAAAGTTTTTTTACACTTTTTGTGGTAGGTGGCATATGCAGCCTATGCTCAATAAATATAAATCCATCAATTTAAATTTCCAGACGATCCTAAATTTGAACATACGAACATTTTAGCTGTACGAAGTTTAGTGAAACGACCCCCAGGTCTATTACACATGTATATTGAAATTATATATAAGCAAGTTGTTAACCCATGATGGACACTGTCACAGAATCACGTGGTCTTGTATGTCATTATAATATAGAAAACAACCAAACACTCCATCAAATTTGTTTATGGTAATATTACGTTTATGTTAGCCGTCAAACTGCTCCATGGCGACGTATATGCTTCTGAATAATTGATGACTGTACACATGTATACAACTAATTTCATGGAACCTAACAGATATGTTATTGTTTGCAGAAGTAAACCAGGGGGCCGATTCACTAAACTTCGTACACCTAAAATGTTCGTAAGTGCAAACTTATGATAGTCTGTAAATTTCACATTAACATTTTTTCTTGTAAACAATTATTGGATTTACATTTATTGAACATAGGCTGCATATGCAGCCTATATTCAATAAATGTAAATACATCATTTGAAATTTCCAGACGATCCTAAATTTGCACTTACGAACATTGAAACGTGTCCCAGATTTCTAATGACATAATTCACACCGGATTTTACCAAATGGTTCATGAGATATAAGCACAGTAATAGAACGTTATGACGGCACCTCGTACATTGTCGTCTAGTAACCGGCGGGTTACTAGACGAAAATGTGTTTATGTGATAGCTCCAAGTAGAGTTGAGTGGCATTTCGCCGTGAAACATATTACGCCAGTGCGGTGTGCAGCACCAGAGGCCCAAGGCCCACGGGGCCCAAACATAAGACATGGGGAAATAAAGGAAACACTCTATGTATTACAGGGTGAACCAATTATATGTAAGTACTACATGTATATACAATTCTACAAAAACCAGGACATATTAATTGTATTATTGCCGAAAGATTACATGTATTTTGTTTGCATAATTCCGTCTGCCATTTTAAAATATGAATACATAGGAAACGTTAGCTCAGGAACATATGTGGCTGTGACTGGAGAAATGGGGCTTATGTGTTTTTGGACCAGTATAGCTCCTGATCAAATAGCACACTTGTGTAGTATGATAATGATCTACATTGTTTGTTAGATGCATGACGGGTGTTGGATAGATAGAATGGCGATCAGTGCAGATCCTGTTCAGACTGCGTGGATGCACAGACTGATCAATATCTACACTGGTCGCAAAAAAAACATAAGCCTCATTTCTCCAGTCATAGTTACATATATATATAGTGGCATTAGCTGTCAACCTATTATTTGCATATGTTCAATAAACTTCAAGTAGCTGTGCGTGTTTATCATCATCCATATTTGCTGTTGTTTCATTTTGGTAACCCACTTACGCTTTGCCCATGTCCGTTGTAGTCGGTGAGTGACACAAATCAAATACAATCTAGAGAATACAAGGTTCGACAATGTCCAGCCGTGGGTAAACGTTTGCCGTGGCCGTAGGCCAGTGGTTCAAACAGTTCCGGAGTGCCACGGCAAACGTTATGCCTTGGGGTTCAAACTGTTCCCTTGCGCCACGGCAAACGTTTACACACGGCTGGATATGGTCGAACGTTATTGTTACACTTTCGTCGGAAATATCGTGTAATTTGAGCATTTATGCAGTACTTTCGGTACTTTGATAATCTGATCCATTAAAACAGCTGGTTTGCACATACTTGTTCCGGGGCCACAGTACACGTCGTGTGATGCAGCCGCATCAATTTCAAATTTTCAGTGCGACCGTTGTGAACTGGTCTGGTAACGTCATGAGACACATGCATTACATAGTTGTTGGATTGGCCCCGGAATGAGCATTGCATACAGCCATGGTCAAACAGCACGCGCTATACGTTTGAACACGGTTGTGAGCGGTGTCGAACAACGGCAGTCAAGCAAAAATATTGAATAAATTCAAATATTTGTACATCATCACTACATGCAGTCATCAAGTTATTGTAAATTGTAGCTCAAATGAAAATATATGCATTTAATAACACACAGGGTATGCATTTATATAGAGAACTATCTAATTACAAAATTAATATCGTGATGCCTGTAAATATAAAGATATTTATTTATTAAAAATCAAAATCTCTAATTCATTTATCAGTGTATATTATATGTATTTTGTCTGTAAATATTCAGTTCTGATGTGATTTTCCCCATCCATACAGGTGACACGTGGGATTCGACTCTAACCCGGCCTAAACTGACCTTAGCTGTGACATGCCGTTAAACACAATTAAATCGAACAATCAATCGTTTATCATTGTCAGTATTAATTACAAATACATAGGGGCGCCGGAAGCGTCATAAGATTGGTCCCCCGCTACGCCGCTACCGCCGCTACCGCCGCTACCCTCACCACAAAGTGTATGTTGTTACCGCTCATGTGAACCGTCTCACCGAGACGGTTCAACTGAGTGGTAACAACATACACTTTTGATGAGAAATGAGAAAAAATGCAGAAACATATTTACTTTCAGTTTTTATAGCCGCGCTCTGGGAAAATCAGCCTTAATGACACAATTTTTGATTTTCACTTTTTTACATTTTCTGATGCGGAAAAAAACAATATTCTGAAAATAAAATGCAATTATGTTTAATAGTTTTTGTGTTATCTCACTTTTTGTAGCACCATGTGAATCACGCACGAAAAAAAAACGGCGACGTTTGTACAATGCAACTGAACAGCCTACAGTAGAAATGAGTGTTCATAGACTCATTGACGGTGCTTGCTGTACACTGTATTTGCTGATAAGTTACACTACATGTGTGTGGAGTCAATGGCCGCCAAAACAAGTGTTAGTATGTATACTATCAAACATTCATCAGAATAAAACTATGATATGTACATGTAGCCCAGGAGTATTAGGTGTAAAAAACACCAAACCCCAAAATAATTGTTAACAAGCTGAATTTTTCAGGAAAGTTGTATAAATGTATGTAGAATAACATACTAAAAGTCCCCGCAAATCCAGCTTGTGCTAACTTGGGAATTCAAGATGGCGTCCAAGATGGCCGCCATTTTTTCATTATCTTTTAATGTTCAGCTATATGGGCAAATAGGCATAAAACAGTGTTGATTTTTTTATACTCTTACCTTCTGAAATTATAAAATTCAAGATGGCCGCCAATATGGCCGCCAAAACTTCCAAATTGATGGATTTTAGGATATTTTGTAAGAAAAAACGCGAGGTATATAGCAATATTTTCAATTTAATGTATATATTATACAATATATGGCAAGCAGTAATTAATACATTGGACATTGGAAATGCATTCATTATCACTATTCATGGTATATACAGATTGATATGCACTCGTGTCTCGTATAATTATGAATAGTGAAAATCCTGTAAGTAAACATGCATGTAAATCCATTCCACTTTACCACTACAGCATCATCAATATAGCAATAACATTGTATGATCATACATAAAATGTGACTTGTGGATTAAGAATTATGGCATTTGATACCATGGTAGACACTTCTATGTACTTTTTTATGAATGTTATGTCATTCACTCAGACTAGATAAGTGTATTAGACTCGCCACAACTTAAATACGTCATGTTTATCTTTCAAATCACTTTCTTGTATTTATATGCATCATTGGTGATACACATTTTAATGTTTGACAGTGGTCACACAGTTGTGTCATTTGTATTTAAGGAATAAAACCCCGGGCTATTGTTCGGACTCCTTACTAACTTTAAACATACTAAATGTAATTCATACCGCAGTAAACGCAACAAAGGACTCCACACACTTTAAACAGACCAAATGTAATTCATACCGCAGGCAACGCAACATCCCAGGGTTTTATTACTTATATTTACACTTCATTTGCCGATAGTTTCAAAATGTTAGTAACCAAATATGGCATTATAAGCAAGTTTCGTATTGCTTTACGTCATGTTCTTGTACTTCTTGGAACAGCGACGTTGCCGGTCAAACGTGTGACGTTAATGACGTCGTGGAGATTAATGACGTCAAACAAACTTTAACCAATCATGTGAGGCTAATACATTTATTGGAGTATGAACGCAATAGGTTGGATGGGCATTTACATTTTGAAATTATTGGAAGTGTAAATATATTGATATAAACGGTTGGATAATTATGTAAAGAAAGCCATGGTTTGGTAACAAATGTCTTCACATGAGTTACTCATCAGACAATTTATATAAATGTAGAAATTTAATATAGATGTGCCTTGCAAGCAACAATACTGCTTCAACAATACCCAAGCGATACCACTGTCTAATCTTAAGTGCCACCTAAGTGTAAATTATGAGGTTATTCAGAATCATGGTCAACTGAAACGGGCGTAGTATTATTACATGTTTGTCCCATACATTGGCTGCACATCTCAGTGCAAAATAACCCAAGCTTCCTGCACCCACATGACTTTCCACATCCAGTCTCACAGCCACATGAAACCATTTTCATTAGCTTATCTGGTGCAGCTGGGAGGTCAGACTCCATGGGTAACAGAACATCATCTTGCAATCTCCATCCCCATTCTATTGGAGGCATTGAGTTACCCATCCATTGCTGAACAGCCAAATATGTACGATGTGAATGTTATTTGGCCGCACTTGTCGGTGGGAAACACGCAAGCTGAAATGATGAGCTACGGGAGGACCTACCAATTGCCTTTTGGTATGCAATGTGTCTGTATTTAAGTGTCTTTACTTGACCAGCTCCATACAATTTGACTAAAAAGAACTGTTCACCGGCATGTTCTATATCGCTATGTGTGCTTTCACTATTTCTGAACGTTTCTAGCATGTGCTTGTCCTGATGATGGTGTACAGTATTGAAAGCCTTGCGTTTTCCCTGTCTATAAGGTGCAAATACTGTATCACAACCACTTACAGCATGCATAAACAACAAGTGTTTTTTGGTGTCTCCTATATAATGCTGAAGATTCTGGATGTTGTAAAGGGTCACTGGGTTACTACGGCAAAGCATATGTTTTGCCACCGAAGTAATCGCTAGTGCAACAAGCATCACCAGTAAGCCAGTTTCGGTTCCAACAACCACCACTGGCTTCTCGGCATCATCAGCCAGTGCTAAGGCTGTTGAAACTATCAGGAAATCTGCATCTGCCTCTGACTGTTTCACTCTTATGCCTGCGGCTTGCGTCTCTTTACTCAGCAAGTCAATAAATCGACGTTTATTGCTGCTGTTTGACAAGAATGCTGATTGTGCAGTCGTGATTTTCATATTTACATCAAATATGATGGAACGTGATGTTACCTTGCTAGCCCCTTCTGTTCTGCTCCATGGCTTTGGTTGAGGTGACATTATAGCCATGAAATACAACAACTCTCCCAACACCAAAATGTTTTAGTGTGTATGCGATATATGACTGGAACACGTCATGATATGTAGATGCCTTTGGCCATACAGCTGTCACAGGTGGAAGACTCGGACCTAGGACACAAAAGAATGCCTATTAAAAAAATCCCATTACCTAACCCACTTGGTCTCGTACAGTACCATATTCTATTTATAAAGGTGAGTATAAATATGGCTATTATAGAAAGAGCCCTCTCTTTTCCGGCTCGCACAAACACAATAAACATCGATTAAATGTATGACTTCTGTCTCTGGCAATCGATAAAGGTATTAGATGTGCGAATATATTCAATTCAAATCGCTGTTTCCAGCATTTATTCAGTTATTCGCATTTTGTATACCCCATCCAAAACGAAATTTGCGTGTACGAAAGAATCTCACACAGAATCAGAGGCCGTCCGGTGTGTATTATCGGTCATATTTGACCAATAACTGATCGCCAGCTCAAACTAAAGTCGTGCACCATGACCATATACATTAGCAACTCCAACCATACAAAGTTCGTCCAATTGTGATCGTACACCGATCTAAAAAAACAATCAGGCAGACTTGGCATAGTGGAGATGCCCAGCAGCATGACAGTATGGAATCATTTTCTCAACAAAGTGGAGATATTGTGCTCAGGTTTCCCCGGTCCAAGTTGATGAAGGGAAGTACTTCAATTCTAGTTTTGTTAACATGAAGCCACTCCATGATGGACAGGGGGGAAAGTTCAAGCACATAACCTGCAACCCAGAGTGTGTCTAAAGCCTTGGCAGAAATGAAATATGTAGGTTCCATTTCAGGTGCTTTCATTGGTCCGATGATAACAGACTTTAGACCAGGAACAGCAGATTTGCTATATGCCTTTATGGGAACGTTTCCAAAGGCACCAACCATTTCCACCGGTGGTACACTGACTGTGCGCTTTACAGGCACTTCATCAACAGTACCCTGTGGTGTAACACAAGCTATACCTCCCATACCGTGGAAAGTATTGTCACAAGTCACTGTAGCTACATTAAAGTCTGCATTATCATACGCAAATTGGATGAAACCACTGAAGATATCGAGTGGTCTATTGTGTGATACAAGTACAGCCTCCGACCTGTGCACTTCTCTGTAATCTGATAAATGGAATCTGCTCGGAAGATCTACCAGTTCACGGGAACCATATTTTCTATGTATATACACAGCAATTGCAAGCAACAGTGGTGACATGAATGACCTTGGACGACATGAAGAAATTATGGCATGAGCTATAGCGGTAGTTCTCCTATTTATTGTAGGAGAACTTTTACCTTTCTGATCTAAAAGATAGTGTAGAAAACGGTTTAGCGAACTAGTGTTGTAACATTCAATAACTCTCCGGATTTCTGATGGGCACTTTTTATCTCTAGACTTAAGAATTAAATTCTTAATTAATGTTTAATTATTATCTAATATGGCTAACTAACCTGAATTTGAGAGAAATTGCTGAAAGAAAATCAAATTCTTCAACGGGCCATCTTATCAATATTCATGAGACCTCATTAATATTAATGAGTCAATTGACTGAATTTAATCAATGACATGGTCAAAAACTATGTTAGGCGGGACGTTTTACGCGACGTCGTTAAGCGCAACAACCAAAACATCAATGTTAGACGTTATCCGTGACGTCATATGTTCACATGATTTTTAGGATTTAAAACACCATTCTGGTTTTAGACATTTAATTTCTATATTCTCTTGTATCAATCCAAATGCATGTAGTTCATTCTGACTGACTTTCGACATGGCACACGACTTTCCTCTGAAAATTTTATACAGATTTCAATACAAAGAGGGTGTGGCTAGTTAATATTGCGTTGTCACTGAAGGGTTTTGAAGCCATATTATATTTAGATTTTTCATATTTAGCATGTCACAACTAATCCGTTTCTAGTATACATTGAAAAATCATACTCAACATCTGGAAAGCCATTTAGGCGTGTCAAAAAATAATTTTGACCGTCAACATTTTAATGCTAGACACTTTGGTGCCATTTGGGGATATATTTTGGCGGCCATTTTGAATGGTGATTATGAATATTATCTGTATATACTGCGTTTTGGTATATTTATATACTTATGTATATTCTGATGGTTTTTATGTATATTTATCATAGCTGAATACGACGATATAAGCAAAAAAACAAAAATGGCAGCCTTCTTGGACGCCATCTTGAATTGCCAAGTTTGCACAAGGTTGATTTACGGGGACTTTTTCTGATAATGTAGACATGATTCTGAACATATCCTGAAATTTTCAGCTTGTTATCAATTGTTTTGACCTTAAACCGTATTGCTCCTGGGCTAATGTAGTGAACAAAACAAACGCACAACTATCGATTTTAAATCTATAATTAGCCGTAATTTGCCACCATCGCCATAATAGATTCATATAGTATACGTGTGTCGTCAGAAAGATACATTGTAATTATTTCAGAATTGACGTCATTTACAATTAATTGTGACGTCATTTATTGATTTAGACTATACGTCACCAAAGACCAAAAAACTAAACGGCATTCCTGGTGTTGGAAATTGTAAATTATATGCACATCGTATCGGTGATTGAAACAAATGCATTTTTTTCTGTAGAAGTGAATGACCAGAATTTGGATAGGCCTATGGCTGCACATATCAATGACTTAGCACCCGATGGGGTCTAGAGGGTAGTCGGAAACCCCCGGGCATTTTTAAACAAAATACAAATCGACTGTCCATTCCCCGACTCCCGGAATTAAATTTACATCTCAGAAAGCGGGAAGAACATTTTCTTGTGTAGCCAATATTACTGGCGGACGGGCTAATGTACATGTACCCCGTACTAGCAGGTAGCAGGTCTATGGGAAAATGCTGCGCTGACCCCCACTCCCTCGACTGGCCACCACCGCCACTGCCGGGAAAATGTGGAGATGTAACATACATGGTTGTATAATTGTTACATGTCCCGATAAAAATACCGGCAGTATATTCTCTCGTCGGGAATAATTAATTTGAAAATTAACCTGAAGTCCTGGATCGGCCCCTGAAAAAGCACCGTGGCGTACGTACATGTATTTTGCATAACTGCACACTATAACACAGTCAGTGATTTACACACTAAATTTGTCCCGATCACAACATTGATTTTGTTGGAATGACGCTCCACACCCTGCGACTATTGTTCGAAGCGGCTCATTTGAATTTAGACGCGTTTAATTGCTTTATATTATTTACACGCCTCCGACTAGAACGGCCCTTTGATAACAAACAAAGCACGCAGACGTGCATTATTTAGTACAATGTAGTACAATGTAAGAAAATTAACAAAAATCTGGCAAAGTCGGACTTCTTAAATGTGTAAATGTTGGAGACCTGTGCATATGTGCATTCTGATCAGTGTCTGCAATGATTGCAAATATACTAGTAAAAATACTATACATTCATATAACCATATTTGCAAGTGGTCATTTTAAAGAATATTTACATTGTTATCAAACGGCAATCGTACGGCTGATTCAATGTGATATTTTTGAAAGTCGCTAAATATTACGTGACACCGTACACGTAAGTGGTAGCAGATACAGATAGAAACTAGAGGATTGTTTTCCAGACAAAAACATATGTCTCCCCCAACACCACCACTGGATGTTATTAGGACTAAGTCAAAGGCCATAACTCCGTGAATACTGGATGAATCCGCATCTAAAACCCCAGGTGCGCAACTTCACACGATGACCAGTATTCCTGTAAAGTTTCGCGACTCTAACTGAAATACTTTTGGAGATACGCTCGACACAAGTTGAATATCCCCACTTTTCACTAAGTCAAGGGCCATAACTCCGTGAATACTGGATGAATCCGCATCTAAAACCTCAGGTGCGCAACTTCACACGATGACCAGTATTCCTGTAAAGTTTCACGACTCTAACTGAATTTCATTTGGAGATACGCGCGATACATGTTGAAAATCCCCAATTTTCGCTAAGTCAAGGGCCATACTGACTCCGTAAATGCATGATGAATCCGCATCTAACCAGGTGCACAACTTCACACGATGACAAGTATTCCTGTAAAGTTTCACGACTCTAACTCAAAAGCTTTTGGAGATATGCACGAAACAGTAAATTAAACGAATTACGCCTTGTGCCCAGTTCTATTTGTTACATAATACTGATTCTGTGATGGTGTTGTCTAAAAAATACCAGTTGTATGGTTATTTAGTTTCAAATGTCAGGGCACAAGACGTCCATATATTATAAAAAATAATCGACAAAATCACTACGTGTTTCCTTGAAGGAAACCGAAAAAACAGACAACTGTCTGAACCACTATGGAAACAACTGTAAAATTCTGCTACGCCTATCCAGCATTAAAATGTTTGTGAGCCACAAATATTAAAGCGTACTGTTATAAATAGGACAACGTCAACTTATTGCAATGACGCAACTATTTCAAGTGTCAAAATCCGACGTGACGTTGGTAAATTTAAGCGTAACTTTTCAGGCTTTCATGACGTTGTCATTAAGGCTGGTTTTCACAGAGCGCGGCCCATATATATTTTATGTGAATTCCAAATATGTCAAAATTATTGATCCGGCAGTCGCCGGACCTGCTGGACCTGTTCCGACGCCCGTAATACATGCACCAATATTTACAACACATACCACCATTTCGAGTAGATCTAGCGGTTTTAAATAGAGAGTATAGTGTTCATGAGAGACATTCTAAGACCAAATAACTTTAATCATGTACAATGTATATACATGTATACTTACATTTGTACCGAAATATTGATGCCACATTCGAAAATATCGATTATACGGAGCGACGCAGGGGATGTAGAATTCTTTTTTTATTAAGTCGTTCCCTCAATTTAACAATTTAACAATTCGTTCTCACGAATTAACAAACTAATAAAAAACGAATTAACAAATTAATAAAAAACGAAATAATAAAAAAATCCATGTCCCCTGCGGGTCTCTATACGAATCTGTATTTTGAGGCAACGAGTTTCCGTCCTTCACGTATTTGCATAATTTATTGTTTACATAGTTAATTATCATGGTGTATGATCACGTGGTTACAATAACAACAACAATAGCTGAAAGTGTTGAAAGCGCGCCCACTCCAATGTAAATATTATTTGATATTTTCCTTAATAGGCCACGGATTTTGATGAAATATGGCGCAGCAAACGTGTCTTCATGAGCTGCATTTGGTGGTCCCGGGAGTTCGGCACATACGTTATGTCGTTCTTGCGAAGAATCTATTTCCGTGTCAGTAGACACGGAAATCGATTCTTCGCAAAAACGACAGAAATTTGGGCCAAAGTTCTGCGACACCAAATGCAGCTTAACAAGACGCGTTTGATGCGCCCTATTTCATCAAAATCCGTTACATAATAAAATAATTATAAAAGAATACGTACTTTGAATCGGAGGGCTTCTGGAAGTTCCAGTACGTGTTGTTGTTGTTGTAACCACGTGATCATACACCTTGATTATGCAGGTTTCACAAAAGTCATCCAAGTATGGCGTATCGGTTATACTTTAAATACATTCAATTTGATAACGTGTTGTTGAAATACATGTACTAGGCTGTTGTTCCATACTAGATGTACATGTTTTACATATACAGTATTACAGATTGTTGCCATCAATATAACTCATATATTTTTGCACTAACTGGTACATGTTGACATTTAGCAATGCATTTGGAACTGCCAAAACATTCCATGACAAGACTTAGTTTACATTACAATAGTCTAATGCACTCTATAAATATCACGCGATCTGATTGGCTGATGGTCATACATTACAGGTATATCATTGTTCATGAACGGTCGCAAATTATTTCACTATGTATTCCTACGCCAATACTAAGTTGGAGGTCGGTCAATTCACTCTGCCTCAAAACATGGCCGTCATGGGGTAACCCACATAAAATGTCCCAAGTGGTATTCTGGTATTATTGTCAAAGACACATCTGGCTTGCATATGAAACGTCCTGGTCCGAACCGTCATGGTGACCTGGTCCGAAAGTTGCATGGTCCGAAGCGTACGGCGAAAAAAAAAATACAAATATCTCGCCGTTGATCACGTTTCATATGTTTTGGCAGTAATAGATCGTTCACACAAATAGAAAGTAAGTATCCTGTGTAATCTTGCATCTCAAATGGTAGTATATCACGAATGATTAGACGAGTTATCACAATATGTATCAACATCAGGGAAGTTTGACAGGTGGCCGCCATTGAAATATTGTTGCTAAGAGATGGCACTGGAGTGACATTAAATGCGCAAAGTAGTAAATAAGGCAATTATAATTCTAACGACGAATGTATTGCTTTTATTATTGAAAAATAACAAATCATCAACATAAACGTTTTCCATTCATGCACAAATCGCTAATATCTTGTAATTGTGTTGGAACTATTTTCTTCGTAGAAAATATTATTTGTGTGATCCGTCAGGTATGACCTGCTCAACCAGCTTGCAATCCGGTACGATTTTCCAACCAGACTCGATAAAGTTTGCAAAACAGTAAAGGAGGGCATTAGAAATAGGTTAACCGCATTGTAATTTTGAAATTTGCGGCGTATATCAGAAAATGATAGGTCGAAAAAAACAGATTGTCCGACCTATCATTTTCTGATATACGCCGACAATTTAAAAATTACAATACAGTTAACCCTATATTTACACCTACTATAAATTCATAATGCAAAAGCCCATTCGATGTGTTACGTTTACATCCCAATACAATACAATATACTCACGTAACGTCGCGCCATGTTGTTGATTTGTTAAACTTCGTTTGACGTGCATGAATTCCACAAGGTTGTTAATAACTGCACGCTATTGACCGACAACGTCGCTGTTCCAGGAATTGTGACAAATTGACTTAAAACAATAGTATTCTTAATTTTGACGCCATATTTGGTTATTTACATTTTTGAAACTATTATAAAATGCAGTGTAAATATAAGTAATAAAACCATGGGCTGTTGTTTTTACTGGGGTGTATAATACATCTGGTCATTAAAGTGCATTGAGTCCGAAGGTATTATATAAATAAGGACCACCTGTGAACAAAGGCCAGATTTTTCACTTCCCATGGCTGGCCTTTATTCACAGGTTCGACTGTATAAACATTCCAGTTTCATTCCCGTGGGACGAATTGTTATTTTGAGGGAACGAATTGTTAATTCGTGGGAACAAATTGTTAAATTGAGGGAACGAATTGTTATTTCGTGGGAACGAATCAATAAAAAAAAGAATTATATTTCCCCTGCGGTGCTCCATACAAACCGACTGCTGTGTACATATACATGTACAGTCAAACCTGTGAATAAAGGCCAGCCATGTCATTTATATAGTAAGTGTGCCATTGGGACAACAAAAGTGTGGCCTTTACAGCCAGATGATTGTTATTCGGAGGTGGTCAAGAAATAGCACAGGTTCGACTGTACATGCAAATGCTATTGTATGTCAAGTTTGGAAAAACTATTTGTGGTCAGTTTTTTCCTCCTCATGTTAGTCATTTAGTACATGCGTTATGCATACAACAAACAACACGTGCCTTCAACTGTCACGCTCGCACAATTCACTGGTGCTGCACTCCGCGCTGGCGTAAATTGTTTCACGTCGAAAAATGCACAGGTTTCCTGACGAAATGCCACTTAACTCTGCTTAGAGCTATAGCATAAACGCATTTTTCGTCTAGTAAAACGGCGCAATTTCTTGCGCCGGTTACTAGACAAAAATATGTTTATGCAGTATGTTCTGATTGTAGCTGAATGGGAATTTGTCAGGAATCCGACGCATATTTCGACGCGAAACAGTTTACGCCGGCGCCGTGCAGCACCAGTGCAATATAGAATGTATCAGTTTCTCATTTCAGTCCATATATGACACTCTTGTTGAATGTACGTAAAAACATTTCAATCATTATTTTAGATGTGTATACCATTAGCAGGGATGGTAAACTGTACATGCTTCATTATATGTAACGCATCAGTATATGTAGATACGAACGGTAACTCTTGTAATCTACTCGTGTACCGTCCATAGTCGGGAGTAGATTGAAAGTTTGTTTGTTTGTTTGTTGGGGTTTAACGGCCTATCAACAGCTAAGGTCATTTAAGGCCGGATCAATGGGTTTCGTACTAAATCCCATATATTACCTGTACAAGTATATGTTCAAGTGCATCTACAAATGGGGGGGGGGGGGGTAATCCCAAAATCAGAACTGAATATTTACAATAAATTTATTTATATATTCAGCCCTGAAATCAAAATAATCTTGATCTGATGCCAGGTCCTCGCCACACCAGAATCACTTGGCCCCCTCCAAAAAAGCAGTAGGATCAATAATAACCGTAATACTTTTATAATGGACAATAACCCAGTTCAACTCCCAGGTAACAAAAGAGCCAAAGATAAAAACGTACGTGAGGACCAAACCAAGCAAAGCGTGATTCCTATACATTGAAAGAGTTACCTTTCGCAACTACATTATACATGCATTTAGCTCTGAAAGCCAACAACAACAGGCTTCTGTTGCATTTCTTTTTTGTGACTTGTACACATTTCAACAGGTGAAATATGGGAACCCATTAACCTGGCCTTACCTGTTGACAGCCCGTTAAATAAGTAAATAAGTAGCACCTATTTCACAGCTACATTTTCCTTTAATTCGTTTGATTCAAAAAGATAATTGCTCCGTATATGTGATGGAATATATGTATAACATATATGTGAACACTGTCTCGTTACTGTATCGTATACGGCACATGGAGTGGCCAAATTGGCCATCTTAAAGTGTGTGTATTCAATCATGCATAGAAAAGTCCGTAGAACGGCACATTGTGTCTCTTTTACCTTGCTAATCACACAACACATACCACATATTCCCACTACTTTTACTATATTATTAGACACTATTTCAATGGTGCAGTGGAGCTTCATATGGGGAGGGTATATCTGGCCCATGTGTATTTACATATATTCAAGCATAGTACAGTGTCTTGGAAAGGTGTACACGTCAGCC
The DNA here is from genome assembly GCA_029237695.1 of Conchocele bisecta. NCBI lineage: Eukaryota > Metazoa > Mollusca > Bivalvia > Lucinida > Thyasiridae > Conchocele > Conchocele bisecta. The sequence goes on along the minus strand of CM055265.1, from coordinate 92,334,949 downwards.
AGAAGCTTATGTCCATTTTGAGAATGTTGGCTAAAGTACTCCGATATCTGACTTGAAGCACATCATGGTATATATAATTGATAGGAGTCCGTCGTCCTGACTTTTCTATGTATGATTAGCTACATTATATCATATGTTTTACTTCTTATTGTCAGTTCTTTGTCAAATGCCAGAAGAGGTGAAACTGGATGATGGCTGGCACACACAAAGATGGCCGACCTGGCCACTCCATGTGCCGTATACGATACAGTAACGAGGCAGTGTTCACATATATGTTATAGTTATATTCCATCCCATTTAGGAAGCAATTATATTTGAATCATGGTGATCAGGGGTCACATATGTCCTTAAGTGGTAAACAACAGTACAGCCTCTGATCAGACTATGTGGATGTGTAGGCTGGTTGATACTGGTATCACAGGAAACGAGCCACACGTCGCCAGTCTGTCATTATACCGACTTTTTAAATCAAAATCAGTATATTGTTTTCGTCACGGATTTCCGTCCGTCCGTTTGTCCGTTCCTCTGTATTCTCCTCCGTGTATTATAAGAAATACAACTTCTAAACCGTAATAACGGGCTACTTCTTAATATTGGTACGTGCCTTCCTTATGGTGTTCAGATTCGCAAAGTAAATTTCGCTTTCTTTTTATTTGAAACCTGGGCCATGGATTATCCCCCACCCCTTTCGGACTTATTTTTGTTGTTGAAAACGTGGGTATATTGTGATGGCGCACGATCGGTGTCTCTAGTTATAAATATATGGGTACAGTGGAACTTCTCCAAATTGGACACCCTGTGCGGTCCCCAAGGTGTCCGGGTTAGAGTGGTTCCACCGTGCTCTCAATTGTTGCGTGAGTGTATTGCGATCATGAACTAACACTACCAATACCGCAAATAAATGGCAGGGAAAGCTATCAAAATGAACAAACGAATGTCCGGTTTAGATGAGTTTTACTCACTGGTTTAAGTAACGGCCCAAGGTCTATACAAATCAAATATACCTAAAAGTTTCAGTAAGTGAGACAAAATCTAATTTACCTAAAAGAATCAGTAAGTGAAAAACAGAGTTAACAGGGAGTAAAGAGGGAGTACAACAAACAAAACATGAGCTTATTGTTTCACTTATCGATACGTTTTAGGTATATTTAATGTCTCTATAGACGTTGGTCCGTTACTTCCACCTGTGGTTTACTGTATCCTAGTAAAGTGTATGGGGCCTGTTTCACTGAACTTCGTACGACTAAAATGTTCGTAAGTGCAAACTTATGATAGTCTGTAAATTTCACATTAACAATGCATATGCAGCATATGCTCAATAAATGTAAACCCATCAATTGAAATATCCAGACGATCCTAAATTTGCACTTACGAACATTTTAGTCGTACGAAGTTTAATGAAACGGCCCCCTGGTTCTGGTAAGACATCGTGTTTACTAGTGCTTTCAATGCAGATCAATGCACGTGACCGTTTTGTGTCATATGTAAATATGCTTGCTGTGCCTCTTATTATTGCTGCCCAACTTTGCAGCACGTTTCTTGTTGAGACAATTGTCATGTGCTGTCATGTATATGTTAGTTTGGATTATACATGTAAAATAAAGAATATCATGATGGACATGTAATGTATGTTGCATATGCGCGCACGTCTGAGAAACTGGGGCCCGTTTCATTAAACTTCGTACGACTAAAATGTTCGTATGTGCAAAATTATGATCTGTAAATTTAATCTGTTTTCTTGTAAACAATTATTGGATTTACATTTATTGAGCATAGGCTGCATATGTTCAATATATGTAAATCCATCACTTGAAATTTCCAGATGATCCTAAATTTGCACTTATGAACATTTTAGTCGTACGAAGTTTAGTGAAACGGCACCCAGGAAGGACCTTATGACGTGTGCGACCAGTCACAGAGTCTGATAAGGGCCTATTCCGTTCGCCATTTCGTCACTCAATCGCCCTTTAACCCTTGCAAAACCACGACCCTCTTTCACAATATTTGCAAACACTTCAGATTTAGGTGAGTATTGAGCGGTCTCATCAGGATCTACACTATTTGTGGATATAGTTTATAATAAAAGTTTTATAAACATTTCTCCTATTGTCAGAAGAAATAGAATGAACAATAAGATATACTATTCAATTCTAGTTATAGAGGGGTTAAATACTTCCACCATCGAAACGATTTCTTAATAATATGTGGTTGTCACTGGAGAAATGGGCTTATGGAATGTATGACCAGTGTAGTTCCTGATCCAATAGCACACTCCTGTAGCCTGATAACGATCTTGTTAGAAACATGACGTTCGTTTCATCAATGGAATGGCGAACAGTGCAGATCTTGATCAGACTGTGCGGATGCACAGGCTGATCGGGATCTACATTGGTCGCAAAACTGATCAGCCCCATTTCTGCATTCACAGCCAAATATTACTGAATGTGCAAGATGACCAATCGCTAAACTTGTTGCGCACATCGTATGGTCCATTTTGCTAGCCGGTTGCAAATACATTGAACCAATTATATGTGGGGGATACGCCATTGTGTTTGTGGAAAATCATAAATATTGTATTTACACGTGTTTAGAGGTATATGTCGCGACCACCACAACATATACTTTCATTCAGAAAAAAATAAAAAATAAAAATAACAATTATAAATAACATGATTAACCATGTTATACATGAACGCTTTTTGGTGTATCTCGGTATTATTTAGGCAAACTACCCGTTTGCAAGTAACATGGACATGCAAAAAGATGTGGTGTTCAATAGTTTATGGGAAATATACTAGCATATCATACAAGCTGGGAGTAGTGTGTAGGGTGTGAGTACGTTTATTAATGGCGTACGGCGTAGGGATCAGGGATACAAATACAATGTAAAAGTATGGGGATCGATTAGTCGATAACTCGAATATCTAGGGTAAGGGAGAGTTATCGTTCTTGATCCTGGTATGAGACCAAGTGGGTGGGGTAATGGAGTTTTTATAATGGGCATTTGTTTTGTGTCACAGGTCCGCGCCTTTCACATGTGGTCCATACTAGACCAAATTAGCGGACGAGTTCGTATTAATTGTCGATTGATCATCATTATCGACTGGCCAACAAACAGCGTAGATCGAAATGACTGACGTTCAGCGCGTTCCCCTTCGAACATTCATACACCGCTAGTACGAGCTATATATTAACGGTATTCTATTAATATAATATGGAATAGTGTAGACCCTGATCGTATAGTCCGTCGCTCGTTTGTCAACATTTTTCGTAATTTACGGACGTACGTTAAATTTCGTAATTCTTTTAGTGTATTCGAAACATAGGCTGACAATAGAATCGAATTTGACGGGGGTTAAGCCGGCCAATTGTTTAAATCGCTCGGTTTTCAATGTATCTTAAATCAATAGTGTCCAATATTGATGCGGGATTTAGCGTTTCCATAGAGACGGTCGACGGTTATACGTACAAAGAATATACATCAAAGAACATATTTGGGCTGACAATGGAATCTAGCGAACAATGTAGACCCAGATCAGCATGTACACGTATGACGCTGATCGCTATTCAGTAACAGTACTCGCTCCAGTAGCATAATTGCAACGGTAAAACGTGCTATTCATATCGTTACGTTGACCGAATAGCGAACAGTGTAGACCCAGATCAGCCTGTACCCGTATGACGCTGATCGCTATTCGGTAACAGTACTCGCTCTAGTAGCATAAATTACAACGGTAAAACGTTTTATTCATATCGTCACGTTGACCGAATAGCGAACGGTGTAGACCCAGATCAGCCTGTGCACGTATGACGCTGATTGATGTCGTACCCGTATATACCCGTATACATATACGGACGTACGTTAAATTTCGTAATTCTTTTTTCAAAGAAAAACGCAGTCGTCCTAAGGTAATATAATCATCGTACATATCGTATTCGAAACATAGGCTGACAATGGAATCGAATTTGACGGGTGTTAAGCCGGCCGATCGTTTAAATCGCTCGGTTTTCTATGCATTTTAAATCAATAGTGTCCAATATTGATGCGGGATTTAGTGTTTCCATAGAGACGGTCGACGGTTATACGTACAAAGAATATACATCAAAGAACATATTTGGGCTGCATAAATTACAACGGTAAAACATTCTATTCATATCGTCACGTTGACCGAATAGCGAACAGTGTAGACCCAGATCAGCCTGTACCCGTATGACGCTGATCGCTATTCAGTAACAGTACTCGCTCCAGTAGCATAAATTACAACGGTAAAACGTATTCATATCGTCTAAACATACTTCAAGTTTCACCTTGTCCGTCCGTCCGTCTATCCGTTTAATTTGTAATACTTTCGCAAAACCTTAACCTCGGGTAAATGACCTATCGTTTCATTGCTCGGAATTGGTTCATAATTCACACACGCATTGTCCTAATGGTTCTCTAACGCCCTGTGACAAATATACGTCCGCGCCCATAAACCCAGGGGCAAGGTTACATACTTTACGGCGTCCAGAAGTCTTAACGCTCTGGATTATTGGTCGCCATAGGGGTCCTATGTGTGTCGACTGGCCACATTTGCTAGTTTATCCTCGGTGTTCGTTAAGCACGATTACCGTTTGTTTTGTATGCATACGGTATAGCGTACAATGATCAGTAAAAGTCGGTGTTATGAGACGTTTGTGCCATGCATTCCGCATGTACTCTGTTGTTGTTATTTTTTTTATTTTTTTTGGTCAACTTTTGACGTTGACATTCGCGGTACTCTATTAATATATTATGGAATAGTGTAGACCCTGATCAGATTGCGTAAGTCAGTCCTTTGCATTAAGTATATTCAACTCCTTCCAACAAGTAAATGTCATACAGTTCAGTACTATACAGCTAGACAATAATACTGAGCTCATAAAGACACATTTTAAATTAAATTATCAGCAAGAAGAATGAGCATGTATACACAAGAATTACAATACGTCTGCTACGGTATTAAATTGCATAGAGTTTATCGTTGTTTATTCGTCTGTATTTACAGGTAAACTGATTTAAGTCCAGTGTAGTTAGCCTCGAGACGTGTTTCAACAGATCGCTGTAACATGTCTCGACATGTTAATTTAACAGAGGTATATCGGAAATACGGTATCGATCTTAATACTCGCTCAATAGTGTGTATTGGTGTATGGTCTATATTTATTAAGCATTAAAGCGAAATACAAATATGTTTCTAGCCAATAACGCGAATATTAACCCATTGTGATATTTTTAAATACCCCGGCATTAACGGTATCGATCCCTGTATTGAATACAGGTTTGCACAGGTATAAATTGTCGTCTGCTATTAACAGGTGAACGCCCTTATCGGTTGTTTGACTGCACCGACCGATACGGTTAATTTACTATATACATATAGTAATTCAGTGTCCTATAGAGACGTGACTTACTTAGTCTCTGATGCAAAGTCTCAGGCAACAGTCGTGGATCCGTGGAAATCTGTGACTAGCAACGGTGGTGGCAAACACTTGTCAAAATTGTGTGCGATTGGTCGTTGGAAACCGTATATTAACACCATGCTGCACTGTTGTGTGCAATGTAGACGTTGGTCAGCGTTCACGTATATGCCGGTTATGCGGCGTTCATTCTGTATTGGTTGATTATGAAATTTCATGAGCGCGCGTTCTCGGCGCGCTGTGCTCAAATTCGACAAATTTGACTATTCGAGAAATCCGTAATAAATAGTATATTTAAACAAAAAGTTGGGCCGTTAAGCACCACTCCATTCCATTCCAATTTGCAACTACTAGTATGACCATGAACCAAACAACAACAACATTAACTCAATGTATGTATATTTTAAGTGATCGTACATTTATAAATTTATCTAATCATCTCATTATTTGGTAGCTGGCCTGACACTAGTAGCATGGTATACTTTTATTTCATTTGCAACATTATATCATCTACCATGCTTGGCCCTAACTGATACTTTTGTGTGTCAATCCATTCCATTCCATTTTGCAGACTACTAGTATGGCCATAAATCAAACAACATCATTAACTCAATATACGACAGCAACAACACGTATGGATGATGTTGTTGTCCGTTACAATGCGTGGACGGTATATAAATGCATATATTACATGTACATACATCATATATAATGAATTTTACGCGAACGTGTGCCACTACGGACGAGACAGCAATAACAAACGTTATCAGTACTTTAAAGACACAGGATGTCAGATATGCCCAGAAAATGATGATTAATAAAACAGATTACTAAAACATAATTTTATTGCACATTTATTATGGTATTGATGAACACCAGTTTAACTATCCGTCAGCCGAAAACAATTTGGTAAAACTATGTTCATAGTACTGACAAATAACTAGCATTGAGCTCGCTAGGTTTTCTGCAATCATGGTTACTGAGTTAATTTAACTATTAGATCTATCTAGAATTGAACATATTTACGTAGGTGGTAAAGTTAACGGTCTAACCCGTTCAGTCTCAATTAATGGGCTCGTCCAAGAAATTTTATTGAATTAGCCAGACGAACAGAAATTTACTCGACATAATTGATACCGTCTTCTATGACAATATGGAACGAGTTTGTTGAGGAAATTGAGAGTTCTTCTTCGATAGCCGTTTTTCAAGACAGGTTAAAACAACTATTCAAACCGCATATTGTTCCAGAATACTATCTGATCGGTGATAGAACGCAATCTGCTTTTTACCACGCCCGTATACGAAAGCAATGAAGTAAACTAAATTTAGACGTTTTTTTGTTTATGAATAATCTGCGAGAATCACCATTGTGTGACTGTGCACTCGATTTAGAAGATGCCGAGCATTTCTCTTTAAAATGCCAGTCATTCCACCAGCAACGCCAGAAACTAATTACCGCAACCCGTCAATACTACCCGCTATATATTACATTGTACTCAAGTGTGGGGAGTTAACATATTTTGAAGGTAATGCTAGCTCTTTTTTAGAAGTCCAAGGCTACTCGTCGTTTCAATAATCAATGTTATCCTATTCACACGTTCCTGCTTTGTGAAAACTATGCTTACTCGGTGGCCCGATCTTGGGATGTCAATTGGTCCGTATTCATAGGACAGTGCAACAAGAATGATTGGCTATCTTCGCTTATTCTGACGATGACATACATGTCGGTGTGGGTGTTTAATAATATGTGACGATGGCTGGAGAAAAGGATATGATGGCACCTCTAGTCAATCAAATTGTTAATGCACCGGAACACCACCGTGGTCCATATACGTTTTATAAATACAAATTGTTCGAATAACATGAGCGTGTCAATGACTGAATGACTAGCAGCGCTAACCTTAACCAGACTGCACTGTTGCGCACACTCATCAGGGCCTGCGCTATTCTCATGGGACATATGCCTTGTTTGAAATCCTAATTCTACACGTATTTACGCTATACAAATTGACATTGTACATACAATGTAATAAACATTTATGTCTAAAGTCATTATACCACATGTTATAGTGCATGCAATAAGTAATTGGACAGGGCTGTAACTAATGTTGTTAAGACTTGTTGCCCATCCCGTTTGCTTTTCTTAATAGTAAAGTGTATATTTTGAAACTGTTGCATACTGTCTATACATAGCAATAACAATGTTTAAATCATAGGTGATAATGTATTATCAATTCATAACTAAACGGTTCTATGTTTCCTGGTACAATGCATCGTGCTACAGTAATAGCGGACATGCATTTCAGGTATCAAATTATTTACAATATTTATGTGACTCTACACATGTATATAGGGAACAAACACAAACTCGTTGGAAGTTTATCAAATACAACGGTGAGTTCAGTGCATATATGCCATTCGCAGTACATAAAGCCAAAACAAACGACGTATCGAACATGATGTCCGAGATATAATCTGAGACATAGTGACTTTAACATGATCATTCTAACCAGTGAGAATATCCATATTGCTGTACGGCCACGGGTACATTGTCATCTGTGTAACTGTAACTGGTGAAATCTGGCTGACTGAAAATACGCATAAATTCGAGGCCGGTGTATTATCAGGACGGCTGCCATAGATCGGTCACCTGATATGCGCTTGCTAGATGCATATGGGTGGTGTTTTACGAGCGAACAGTTTTTGTCTGAGGCGGAACCCGGCTTATTAACGTAACATCAGCATTTGCCACGTGCGGCTCGTCTCAAACATAATACGGTCCATTGTGTCAGCCGCGGTGTAGACCACACTGTAATGAAACAAGAAAGGTGAAACGGTATTTCCGGGTTGTTTTAATCCTTGAGAAAGAGACACGCCGTTTCTACTCATATATGTTCGTACTCTTAAATAACGTAATAGCATCACATCAACTGCATCACATACATTTATGTAAGCTCTACATGGAGTCAGCCCAGAACCAAAATCGGACTGCGTGAAGTGTTACTAAAGTACATGTTCATCGTACTTGTAATTCGCCATACTGTGAAAATGGACTTCCTGGTACCCACCCAGCATGGTTGTTTGGGGAACTGCGCTATTTATGCAGGCGTGTCCATAACGGCGGTGTTAGTTTTGCACATTGCGTAAGTCACACGACAGTGATCATAATGCATGGACGCCGGACAACAATTGGAAAGAGGTATTTAAACGTAAATGCTTTTGTAGTGATGAAAACGTCTGAAGATCCGACGTAGATGCCAACGGCATGCTGAACAGTCTGTTTAGACGAATACTCTACGTGCGTTATATTTCATGTATCTACATTTAGTGTTGACCAGTTAGATATATGCTTCGTAATAAACACAGCGTGTGTAAGAAATTGTTTGGGAACACACATACCAGCCAACTGATCGGACAATATTCTCCCATACGGTAAAACTGGCATGGTAAACAGAACTACTTTCCCGAGCGGACGGAAGGTCGTCCAGTTGTTTATGGTATTTCTGCGCACCGTCGACTTACTTTTCCCAGTCTTTCTGCGCGTGTACTACGCGTTATGTTTACTTTTTTATCGACAATCAAATGATGTGTATACACTGCGTTACCGCCCGAGTCTAGTTCGTTGTCTATGATTTGTGTGGTGTTATATTGTACTTGGCGATGGGCATTCGCTATGAACGTATTCCATTATAGAGTTCGCTCTGCAGTTTGGGACGTAGAGGGCAGCGATTTGTATGATGTCAGAAAAAGCTACGTGACATTTCGAACACCCATTATGTATATCAACTGGAGTATTGAAACACTCGCATTTTTGTTCTGACTATCTACGGAATAACTCACCTTTTTGTCTGCATACTGAAGAGAGCAAAATGCCGGACTAGTGTATGACCCGATCAGACTGCAAAAGGTCACGATTACGAGTATGTGTCAGTCCGAGATGCGCACATTTTGTAGTCTGACTATCTACGGAATAACTCACCTTTTTGTCTGCATACTGAAGAGAGCAAAAATGCCGGACTAGTGTATGACCCGATCAGACTGCAAAAGGTCACGATTACGAGTATGTGTCAGTCCGAGATGCGCACATTTTTTAATAACACCGTACACGACATTTAACATCGGCTTGAGCGTAACTCGATGTTTAACTCGTAATTCCGAAAAAGTACGTATTGAAAATCGCGAACGGGGTTTGGTTCCGTTCGTTCATTTCCACCGCAGGATTACCGTAATGGTAATTCTATTATGCAAACGCCAACTAGCACCGATTACTGACATATGATTATACCTTTAAAGTATACTCAAGCGTAAGCGATATGTACTACGGGGCGCCATGCAGGACAGGTTAATTATGTGTACAAAACCAATTTTGTCCAGACAAAATTCAGTTTTGTAACACTAAAAATCACAAAATCCAATCATGTAAAATTCTGATATACAAAATTCATTTTTGTTATAAAGGATTCAATTTTGTAAGACAGAATTGAGTTTTTTTAACAAAATTCAGTTTTGTGGGACAGAATTCAGTTTTGTCCACAAAAGTCAGTTTTGTCCACAAAAATTAGTTTGCGTAACTGATAGTCTATGTCATCTCTACGTTGATTGGTTGATATCGGTCTTAGTCCATTTTACTAGATGGTGGAGTACACTTGCAGGTTTAAATATTTCAATGCGAAAATATAACCCAATATATAAATATTATACTTCTTTATGAACAATTATTTTGGTTATATTATGATTACAAAATACATTACGCAAACATTGTATTAGTGAGCATACCTCACTACACCCCCAGTTACCTATGCAAACAGGGGTATGATGAGGTACCGCGCAATAGGTAATGAGGTAAAATAGGTCACGATGCAGTGACTATTTTCGATCAATAACTTATGTTGTAAGCGATTGTAATGTGTATTTTCAATATTTATATTATTAAAATGTATCATATCGATACCCCTTTAAGTAATATTTGTATATTTTAAATGTATTGATGTTCTCATGAAGCGCATGAATATAAGTATTAATTAATCCAGCTTATATTGAGGCAAATCACACAGCCTTAAAACATAGTGCTGGAGTATAAACCATAGTATCGTATATTATTCATAAGTATATCACTATTAAACATTAATTACAATATGTATGCATATTATTAAAACAGTAGATGCTACCGCTGTTTCGCTATATGTGATATTTATAACAATTTTTTTTTTTTATTCGTTCGTGTACGGATTTCTGTCACACAAAGCGCCATTTTCAGTTCATATTTTGACCTGTGCATATGAACAGGACTAAGTTTAAACAACACTCGATTCCGTCCTATTCAAATTTCTCTGCAGAATGTTCAGACTAACTACATAAATAATGCTGCTAAATAAGTGTTAACGGCTGGAACATGGTCATCACTAAAAGGAAGAATCCACAGTCGTATTATTTAAAAATAAGATTTACCCGAGACCTCATGGGGGCCGCCATTAATCCAGTGTAAACAATAGACCGTGTGATCCCATTCCCTGGGTAGCCGCTGCTTAGTGAAACGGTGTGCTAATCATGATATTATTTTACCCAATAATTGGAAACGGTTTGAATTTCTCGGTAAAAACTACGAAAGTCATACAAAATAACGATGTATATTTAACATTGGAAAAACGTAAACGGTATTACTCTCTCATCGGATCGTCAGTTGTCGTCGATAGCGATTTAACGTACCGATCTGGTCTTAATTTATTGTCAACTTTCAACGCCATTTACAGAATATATGGCTAATTTTGGAAATATATAACGGCAAAATACGATGACGTCTGCTCTGAAATATCTGTCAACTTGCGGACGTAATTTAAGGAAATCGATTATATTTTAAGGCTACATCTGTGACTAATTACGAATTTATGTATGGTCTTTGGCTACACCCGACACATTACACAGATCTAGTTGTAAATACACGTCGCTTTGTGTGGGGAAAAAATCGATAATGCGTAGTTGTGTGTGACGAGGTGTTGATCTGATGACACCACACAGCTGTGACCCTTAGGCAATGTTTTGAAATTGACGTGTCGTTTTGATGTGTGCTGCAACACCTCACTGTCGGAGACAACATGACAATTAACGATATACTCTCGATTATACACAGATCTATTAGACGGCTGGTTATTTAAAATAAAGAGTAGTTCAGTACACCTTCGCCGATATTGTTTTTAGAAAATCAGTAATATTTTCCGTAAATGGTGTTGAAAAGTTGACAAAAATGCTATCACCGTATTTAGTTGTGCCCATATTGTTTTAAAAAATCAGTAATTTTTTTCCGTAAATGGTGTTGAAAATTGACAAAATATATAGCCGCATTTCTCCGATATTCGTTTAGTAAATCACCAATATTTTCTGTAAATGGTGTTGGCATAAAATGCAGCGTTCACGCGGAATTCAAATAAAATACAAAATAATAATTTAATAAATAGACGCCGATGGCTACTGTGTTTGCGGCCAGTGAATTCTGGTCGTGGTAGCCACAGGCGCAGTTCGAACAGTGTTGTGAGCAGATGGAGGACAATAATTATTTCAAATTCATAAAAAAATGTTTGCTGTCCAAAAATTAATTAATTGTGACAGCCAAAAAAATAGATTTTGGGACAGTAAAACATTATATGGTATGGACAGTACCTCAAACTTAAAAAAACAGTAACAAACTGTCTGTGTATATATTACTTAAACTTAAAAAAACAGTAACAAACTGTCTGTGTATATATTACTTAAAGACAGACACTTTCATTGTTGGTAAGTTTCTATCAATTTATAGGTATTTTTATTAAAATCATAAAATTGTGAAAATATTAAAATCACAAAAATAATATATATGGAGAAAAAAAAAAATACCACGTCGAGGTTTGAACCCCCGACCCTTTCGGGAATCGGTAATTAAGTTATTGAAGTCAGCGACCTTAACCTCACGACTATTGCGCCATTTACGACAATGACAGTAATATAGAAGTGCTATCAGTATTACGCAACCATTTGAACGTAATAATTATTAAATTATTTGCAACTCCATCTACAACGATACCGTTACAGAGATACGCTATTGAAACAACATGTATTAGTACCCATAACATAACAAAGTAATGTATCATTATATATCACAGGAGATAGCTTAAAACTATATATACTAATCATAAACAGAACAATCCGCTTGGCTCGTATGAAAATAGTTCGCGTGATATTGATTATCTCCCTTGCCGAAAGTAGTTCAGTGATTTATTAATTCCAAATAAGACGTGTTTGCGTAATGTATACCTCTAGTTCTATCCAATAATCTTATTGTGACTAATCATGTATGCGGATGCCAGGGCGGCCAAATAACAACTAGTTTACATAAACATTTTAACAATAGCATCATTTTATTTCAAGTAACAAACACTGGGATAGCGTTATTAAATGTATGTACATAGTCATAATTACAATAAACGGTTGCCATGGCAACCAATTCGCAAAATGTTATTTTCCATCCAAGTTCCATCATGTTTGTTGCTGATATATTTTTATACATATTATTCAGGCCACATTTTTGTCATACTGTATCTGACCAATGGTAGTCCTTCTTACATGCGTGTGCCATATTTGGGCAACATAATCGAAACGTATGCAAATACGTTACGAAACGTATGCAGAATTGAATTTTGTGACACAGAAATGAATTTTGTGACACAGAATTGAGTTTTGTGGCACACAAATGAATTTTGTGACACAGAATTGAATTTTGTGACACAGAATTGAGTTGTGTGGCACAAAAGTGAATTTTGTGACACAGAATTGAGTTTTGTGGCACAAAAGTGAATTGTGTTGACAAAATCAGTATATATTTAATTTTGTTTTGTTTTTGTCAAGTTTATAGGTACAAAAATGAATTTTGTTGACAAAATTGAGCCATGTCCCACTTGGCGCCCCGTATGTACTGCTCATACGTGTAAAACATTATTAAACAATATGTACATTGACACTAAGGTTGATAATGATGATGAGGATGAATACAAATGACGTTAGACATTCACTCAAATGTATCAGTACATGCGGAATATAAAGAAGGTTGATAATGATGATGAAGATGATGATGATGATGAATAACCAAAACTAAAACGGATGTAGCAAAAATCTAGACGAGCGTTATAAAAAGTGGAACGCGCGTCATAATATGTGACGAAACGTAGCGAAAAATAAAACGTCCTCTATGGAAAAATACGTTAAAACGAACAAAAATAGAAACACGGCTGGTATTTGGTAACATTATGTTTACATAAAACTTTCCGAACTTAACACAAAACTGAACGCGTGTCACAAACATGCGTAAACAGTACACTGGTCAGTGTTTATGCGGGGATTAGAGGTTCCATGGAATAACCGTATAATCGGTTTCCCTATAACTATTTCCCGTTTTAAATGTATACACTGAACGAGATTTTGTTGGCGGAACTGAGTTTACTCTGGTCGCAATATTTATATAAATTGGTATATTACGTATTTTCAATAAATTTCCTCGGCTGTTAACTACTCTGCAGAAGTATATTCCGCTCGGAAAAAACGTGTTCGGCAGCACATGAGAATCGTCTCCAAGTACGACATCTCCGACATAAAACCACCATCTACACTGTCCGTTGTACGTTTCACAACAGTTCGTCCGCGCGTCTAGCGTACGTTTCAAGACCGTACATGACCCGATGTCAGGTCCCATACCGCACCAGTGTCACTTAGCTCCAGTCCCAAAAGCAATATGATTAGTACATATCGTAATACTTTTTAATGGGACATACCAGGATTTAGCTCTCAAGTATTGTAGACTCCAAAGTGGTCATATACATGAACTAACATTACAATCTGGAGTGGACAGATATGTTGGACAATGTTTAATTATAAGTATGACCATTTAAGCTATGCATGTATGGGTATTTGGTTTCTAAGACTATTAGAAACGTGAACTTAGTTTGAAAGTATTGCAATAGTTGCTGACAAATGTGTGGATTAGAATTACATAAAATAATTATAATCAGAGTCGAAACCACTTAACAAATGACGTTAGACATGCACTCAAATGTTTGAGTACATGCGGAATATAAAGAAGGTTGATGATGATGAATAACCAAAACTAAAAACGGATCTAGCAAAGATCTAGACGAGCGTTACAAAAAATGGAACGCGCGTCAAAATATGCAACGAAACGTAACGAAAAATAAAACGTGCTCTATGGAAAAATACGTTCAAATGAACAAAAATCGAAACACGGCTGGTATTTGGTAACATTATGTTTACATAAAACTTTCCGAACTGAACACAAAACTGAACGCGTGTCACAAACATGCGTAAACAGTGCAGACCGTGATCGAACACGGATGAGGATAACTGATGACATGTTTTATTGAGAAATAATTATAATCGGAGTCGACACCACTTAACACATGACGTTAGACATTCACTCAAATGTTTGAGTACATGCGGAATATAAAGAAGGTTGATGATGATGATGATGATGATGATGATGATGAATAACCAAAACTAAAACGGATCTAGCAAAAATCTAGACGAGCGTTACAAAAAGTGGAACGCGCGTCAAATTTTGCAACGAAACGTAACGAAAAATAAAACGTGCTCGATGGAAAAATACGTTCAAATGAAAAAAAATCGAAACACGGCTGGTATTTGGTAACATTATGTCTACATACAACTTTTCGAACTGAACACAAAACTGAACGCGTGTCACAAACATGCGTAAACAATGCATACCCTGATCGAACACGGATGAGGATAACTGATGACATGTTTTATTGAGAAATAAGGCGGATAAATTATCCTTATAGGGGAGACCCTTTGGAGTCATTTTCTAAGGCAACGATGGATTGTAGACATTTTATCGCAAAAGGCAAGGGTTTGCGAACTGCACCGAAAACAAAATGTGTACTATATATTCTACATCTAATATATGTAACAAATTCCAGCCGCCATTTTGTATCTGGACGATTTTTGTAAATGGCTGCCATAAAATCAATATCCCTGAGACGGGAGATAATCCGCGCTACATCCGATCTTTTAGTAACCAGTCTCTATTTGATGTACCCATTTATGTTACTAAAAGATCGGATGTAGCGCGGATTATCTCCCGTGTCATGTCATCTGTTATCCTCATCCGTGTTCGATCAAGGTATGCACTGTTTACGAATGTTTGTGACACGCGTTCAGTTTTGTGTTCAGTTCGGAAAGTTTTATGTAAACATAATGTTACCAAATACCAGCCGTGTTTCGATTTTTGTTCATTTGAACGTATTTTTCCATCGATCACGTTTTATTTTTCGTTACGTTTCGTTGCAAAATTTGACGCGCGTTCCACTTTTTGTAACGCTCGTCTAGATTTTTGCTAGATCCGTTTTAGTTTTGGTTATTCATCATCATCATCATCATCATCATCATCATCAACCTTCTTTATATTCCGCATGTACTCAAACATGTGAGTGAATGTCTAACGTCATTTGTTAAGTGGTGTCGACTCCGATTATAATTATTTCTCAATAAAACATGTCATCAGTTATCCTCACCCGTGTTCGATCACGGTCTGCACTGTTTACGCATGTTTGTGACACGCGTTCAGTTTTGTGTTCAGTTCGGAAAGTTTTATGTGAACATAATGTTGCCAAATACCAGCCGTGTTTCGATTTTTGTTCATTTGAACGTATTTTTCCATAGAGCACGTTTTATTTTTCGTTACGTTTCGTTGCATATTTTGACGCGCGTTCCACTTTTTGTAACGCTCGTCTAGATCTTTGCTAGATCCGTTTTTAGTTTTGGTTATTCATCATCATCAACCTTCTTTATATTCCGCATGTACTCAAACATTTGAGTGAATGTCTAACGTCATTTGTTAAGTGGTTTCGACTCTGATTATAATTATTTTATGTAATTCTGATCCACACATTTGTCAGCAACTATTGCAATACTTTCAAACTAAGTTCACGTTTCTAATAGTCTTAGAAACCAAATACCCATACATGCATAGCTTAAATGGTCATAATTATAATTAAACATTGTCCAACATATCTGTCCACTCTTGTAATGTTAGTTCATGTATATGACCACTTTGGAGTCTACAATACTTGAGAGCTAA
This sequence comes from Conchocele bisecta, assembly GCA_029237695.1. NCBI lineage: Eukaryota > Metazoa > Mollusca > Bivalvia > Lucinida > Thyasiridae > Conchocele > Conchocele bisecta. Next base: position 92,318,376 of record CM055265.1, on the reverse strand, counting down.
ATCCTGGTATGTCCCATTAAAAAGTATTACGATATGTACTAATCATATTGCTTTTGGGACTGGAGCTAAGTGACACTGGTGCGGTATGGGACCTGACATCGGGTCATGTACGGTCGTGAAACGTACGCTAGACGCGCGGACGAACAGTTGTGAAACGTACAACGGACAGTGTAGATGGTGGTTTTATGTCGGAGATGTCGTACTTGGAGACGATTCTCATGTACTGCCGAACACGTTTTTTCCGAGCGGAATATACTTCTGCAGAGTAGTTAACAGTCGAGGAAATTTATTGAAAATACGTAATATACCAATTTATATAAATATTGCGATTAGAGTAAACTCGGTTCCGCCAACAAAATGTCGTTCAGTGTATACATTTAAAACGGGAAATAGGTATAGGGAAACCGATTATACGGTTATTCCATGGAACCTCTAATCCCCGCATAAACTGACCAGTGTACTGTTTACGCATGTTTGTGACACGCGTTCAGTTTTGTGTTAAGTTCGGAAAGTTTTATGTAAACATAATGTTACCAAATACCAGCCGTGTTTCTATTTTTGTTCGTTTTAACGTATTTTTCCATAGAGGACGTTTTATTTTTCGTTACGTTTCGTTACATATTATGACGCGCGTTCCACTTTTTGTAACGCTCGTCTAGATTTTTGCTACATCCGTTTTAGTTTTGGTTATTTATCATCATCATCATCTTCATCATCATTATCAACCTTCTTTATATTCCGCATGTACTGTAAATTTGAGTGAATGTCTAACGTCATTTGTATTCATCCTCATCATCATTATCAACCTTAGTGTCAGTGTACATATTGTTTAATAATGTTTTACACGTATGAACAGTACATATCGCTTACGCTTGAGTATACTTTAAAGGTATAATCATATGTCAGTAATCGGTGCTAGGTGGCGTTTGCATAATAGAATTACCATTACGGTAATTCTGCGGTTGAAATGAACGAACGGAACCAATCCCAGTTCGCGATTTTCAATACGTACTTTTTCGGAATTACGAGTTAAACATCGAGTTACGCTCAAGCCGATGTTAAATGTCGTGTACGGTGTTATTAAAAAATGTGCCATCTCGGACTGACACATACTCGTAATCGTGACCTTTTGCAGTCTGATGGGGTCATACACTAGTCCGGCATTTTGCTCTCTTCAGTATGCAGACAAAAAGGTGAGTTATTCCGTAGATAGTCAGAACAAAAATGCGAGTGTTTCAATACTCCAGTTGATATACATAATGGGTGTTCGAAATGTCACGTAGCTTTTTCTGACATCATACAAGTCGCTGCCCTCTACGTCCCAAACTGCAGAGCGAACTCTATAATGGAATACGTTCATAGCGAATGCCCATCGCCAAGTACAATATAACACCACACAAATCATAGACAACGAACTAGACTCGGGCGGTAACGCAGTGTATGCACATCATTTGATTGTCGATAAAAAAGTATACATAACACGTAGTACACGCGCAGAAAGACTGGGAAAAGTAAGTCGACGGTGCACAGAAATACCATAAACAACTGGACAACCTTCCGTCCGCTCGGGAAAGTAGTTCTGTTTACCATGCCAGTTTTACCGTATGGGAGAATATTGTCCGATCAGTTGGCTGGTATGTGTGTTCCCAAACAATTTCTTACACACGCTGTGTTTATTACGAAGCATATATATAAAGGGTCAACAATAAATGTAGATACATGAAATATAACGAACGTAGAGTATTCGTCTAAACAGACTGTTCAGCATGCCGTTGGTATCTACGTCGGATCGTCAGACGTTTTCATCACTACAAAAGCATTTACGTTTAAATACCTCTTTCCTATTGTTGTCCGGCGTCCATGCATTATGTTAACTGTCGTGTGACTTACGCAATGTGCAAAAATAACACCGCCGTTATGGACACGCCTGCATAAATAGCGCAGTTCCCCAAACAACCATGCTGGGTGGGTACCAGGAAGTCCATTTTCACAGTATGGCGAATTACAAATACGATGAACATGTACTTTAGTAACACTTCACGCAGTCTGATTTTGGTTCTGGGCTGACTCCATGTACGGAGCATAGAGCTTATGTGATGCTATTACGTTATTTAAGAGTACGAACATATATGAGTAGAAACGGCGTGTCTCTTTCTCAAGGTTTAAAACAACCCGGAAATACCGTTTCACCTTTCTTGTTTCATTACAGTGTGGTATACACCGCGGCTGACACAATGGACCGTATTATGTTTGAGACGAGCCGCACGTGGCAAATGCTGATGTTCCGTTATAAGCCGATTCCCGCCTCAGACAAAAACTGTTCGCTCGTAAAACACCACCCATATGCATCTAGCAAGCGCATATCAGGTGACCGATCTATGGCAGCCGTCCTGATAATACACCGGCCTCGAATGTATGCGTATTTTCAACCAGATTTCCCCAGTTACAGTCACACAGATGACAATGTACCCGTGGCCGTACAGCAATATGGATATTCTCACTGGTTAGAATGATCATGTTAAAGTCACTATGTCTCAGATGATATCTCGGACATCATGTTCGATACGTCGTTTGTTTTGGCTTTATGTACTGCGAATGGCATATATGCACTGAACTCACCGTTTTATTTGATAAACGTCCAACGAGTTTGTGTTTGTTCCCTATATACATGTGTAGAGTCTCATAAATATTGTAAATAATTTGATACCTGAAATGCATGTCCGCTATTACTGTAGCACGATGCACTGTACCAGGAAACATAGAACCGTTTAGTTATGAATTGATAATACATTGCCACCTATGATTTAAACATTGTTATTGCTATGTATAGACAGTATACAACAGCTTCAAAATATACACTTTACTATTAAGAAAAGCAAACGGGATGGGCAACAAGTCTTCACAACATTAGTTACAGCCCTGTCCAATTACTTATTGCATGCACTATAACATGTGGTATAATGACTTTAGACATAAATGTTTATTACATTGTATGTACAATGTCAATTTTTATAGCGTAAATACGTGTATAATTAGGATTTCAAACGAGGCATATGTCCCATGAGAACAGCGCAGGCCCTGATGAGTCTGCGCAACAGCGAAGTCTGGTTAAGGTTAGCGCTGCTAGTCATTCAGTCAATGACACGCTCATGTTATTCGAACAATTCGTATTTATAAAACGTATATGGACCACGGTGGTGTTCCGGTGCATTAACAATTTGATTGACTAGAGGTGCCATCATATCCTTTTCTCCAGCCATCGTCACATATTATTAAACACCCACACCGACATGTATGTCATCGTCAGAATAAGCGAAGATAGCCAATCATTCTTGTTGCACTGTCCTGTGAATACGGACCAATTGACATCCCAAGATCGGGCCACCGAGTAAGCATAGTTTTCACAAAGCAGGAACGTGTGAATAGGATTACATTGATTATTGAAACGACGAGTAAGATTAATGTAGCCTTGGACTTCTAAAAAAGAGCTAGCATTACCTTCAAAATGTGTTGACTCCCCACACTTGTGTACAATGTAATAGATAACGGGTAGTATTGACGGGTTGCGGTAATTAGTTTATGGCGTTGCTGGTGGAATGACTGACATTTTAAAGAGAAATGCTCGGCATCTTCTACATCGAGTGCACAGTCACACAATGGTGATTCTCGCAGATTATTCATAAAAAAAAACCTCTAAATTTAGTTTACTGCATTGCTTTCGTATACGGGCGTGGTAAAAAGCAGATTGCGTTCTATCACCGATCAGATAGTATTCTGGAACAATATGCGGTTTGAATACTTGTTTTAACCTATCTTGAAAAACGGCTATCGAAGAAGAACTCTCAATTTCCTCAACAAACTCGTTCCATATTGTCATAGAAGACGGTATCAATTATTTCGAGTAAATTTCTGTTCGTCTGGCTAATTCAATAAAATTGTTCCAATTACGCAATTCATATGGACTACTTTCTCCGACAAGTTGTGGTAATACTTTATGTAGACATGTTGGAAGCTTACCTGCCTTTTCTATATACGAGAACTACCTTTTGTAGTTTGCTTCTTTCTGATAGTGATACTCATCAAATTTCTTGGACGAGCCCATTAATTGAGACTGAACGGGTTAGACCGGTAACTTTACCACCTATGTAAATACGTTCAATTCTAGATAGATCTACTAGTTAAATTAACTCAGTAACGATGATTGCAGAAAACCAAGCGAGCTCAATGCTAGTTATTTGTCAATACTATGAACATAGTATTACCAAATTGTTTTCGGCTGACGGATAGTTAAACTGGTGTTCATCAATACTATAATAAATGTGCAATAAAATTATGTTTTAGTAATCTGTTTTATTAATCATCATTTTCTGGGCATATCTGACATATTGTGTCTTTAAAGTACTGATAACGTTTGTTATTGCTGTCTCGTCCGTAGTGGCACACGTTCGCGTAAAATTCATTATATATGATGTACATGTAATATATGCATTTATATACAGTCCACGCATTGTAACGGACAACAACATCATCCATACGTGTTGTTGCTGTCGTATATTGAGTTAATGATTTTGTTTGATTTATGGCCATACTAGTAGTCTGCAAAATGGAATGGAATGGATTGACACAAAAAAGTATCAGTTAGGGTGATTGTAGTTGTAGTTTGCTTCTTTCTGATAGTGATACTCATCAAATTTCTTGGACGAGCCCATTAATTGAGACTGAACGGGTTAGACCGGTAACTTTACCACCTATGTAAATACGTTCAATTCTAGATAGATCTACTAGTTAAATTAACTCAGTAACGATGATTGCAGAAAACCAAGCGAGCTCAATGCTAGTTATTTGTCAATACTATGAACATAGTATTACCAAATTGTTTTCGGCTGACGGATAGTTAAACTGGTGTTCATCAATACTATAATAAATGTGCAATAAAATTATGTTTTAGTAATCTGTTTTATTAATCATCATTTTCTGGGCATATCTGACATATTGTGTCTTTAAAGTACTGATAACGTTTGTTATTGCTGTCTCGTCCGTAGTGGCACACGTTCGCGTAAAATTCATTATATATGATGTACATGTAATATATGCATTTATATACAGTCCACGCATTGTAACGGACAACAACATCATCCATACGTGTTGTTGCTGTCGTATATTGAGTTAATGATTTTGTTTGATTTATGGCCATACTAGTAGTCTGCAAAATGGAATGGAATGGATTGACACAAAAAAGTATCAGTTAGGGCCAAGCATGGTAGATGATATAATGTTGCAAATGAAATAAAAGTATACCATGCTACTAGTGTCAGGCCAGCTACCAAATAATGAGATGATTAGATACATTAAAAAATGGATGATTAGATAAATTAAAAAATGTACGATCACTTAAAATATACATACATTGAGTTAATGTTGTTGTTGTTTGGTTCATGGTCATACTAGTAGTCGCAAATTGGAATGGAATGGAGTGGTGCTTAACGGCCCAACTTTTTGTTTAAATATACTATTTATTACGGATTTCTCGAATAGTCAAATTTGTCGAATTTGAGCTCAGCGCGCCGAGAACGCGCGCTCATGAAATTTCATAATCAACCAATACAGAATGCACGCCGCTTAACCGGCATATACGTGAACGCTGACCAACGTCTACATTGCACACAACAATGCAACATGGTGTTAATATACGGTTTCCAACGACCAATCGCACACAATTTTGACAAGTGTTTGCCCCCACCGTTGCTAGTGACAGATTTCCGCGGATCCACGACTGTTGCCTGAGACTTTGCATCAGAGACTAAGTAAGTCACGTCTCTATAGGACATTGAATTACGATATGTGTATAGTAAATTAACCGTATCGGTCGGTGCAGTCAAACAACCGATAAGGGCGTTCACCTGTATTATACCTGTTAATAGCAGACGACAATTTCTACCTGTGCAAACCTGTATTCAATACAGGGATCGATACAGTTGATGCCGGGGTATTTAAAAATATCACAATGGGTTAATATTCGCGTTATTGGCTAGAAACATATTTGTATTTCGCTTTAATACACACTATTGAGCGAGTGTTAAGATCGATACCGTATTTCCGATATACCTCTGTTAAATTAACATGTCGAGACATGTTACAGCGATCTCTTGAAACACGTCTCGAGGCTAACTACACTGGACTTAAATCAGATTACCTGTAAATACAGACGAATAAACAACGATAAATTCTATACAATTTAATACCGTAGCAGACGAATATTAATTCTTGTGTATACATGCTCATTCTTCTTGCTGATAATTTCATTTAAAATGTGTCTTTATGAGCTCAGTATTATTGTCTAGCTGTATAGTACTGAACTGTATGATATTTACTTGTTGGAAGGAATTGAATATACTTAATGCAAAGGACTGACTTACGCAATCTGATCAGGGTCTACACTATTCCATAATATATTAATAGAGTACCGCGAATGTGAACGTCAAAAGTTGACAAAAAAAAAACCAACAAAAATAACAACAACAGAGAACATGCGGAATGCATAACACAAACGTCTCATACCACCGACTTTTACTGATCATTGTACGCTCTACTCTACCGTATGCATACAAAACAAACGGTAATCGTGCTTAACGAACACCGAGGATAAACTAGCAAATGTGACCAGTCGACACACATAGGACCCCTATGGCGACCAATAATCCAGAGCGTTAAGACTTCTGGACGCCGTAAAGTATGTAACCTTGCCCCTGGGTTTATGGGCGCGGACGTATATTTGTCACAGGGGGTTAGAGAACCATTAGGACAATGCGTGTGTGTACTATGAACCAATTCCGAGCAATGAAAAGATAGGGCATTTACCCGAGGTTAAGGTTTTGCGAAAGTATTAAAAATTAAACGGATAGACGGACGGACGGACAATGTGAAACTTGAAGTATGTTTAGACGATATGAATAGAACGTTTTACCGTTGTAATTTATGCTACTGGAGCGAGTACTGTTACTGAATAGCGATCAGCGTCATACGGGTACAGGCTGATCTGGGTATACACTGTTCGCTATTCGGTCAACGTGACGATATGAATAGAACGTTTTACCGTTGTAATTTATGCAGCCCAAATATGTTCTTTGATGTATATTCTTTGTACGTATAACCGTCGACCGTCTGTATGGAAACGCTAAATCCCGCATCAATATTGGACACTATTGATTTAAGATGCATTGAAAACCGAGCGATTTAAACGATCGGCCGGCTTAACCCCCGTCAAATTCGATTCCATTGTCAGCCTATGTTTCGAATACGATATGTACGATGATTATATTACCTTAGGACGACTGCGTTTTTCTTTGAAAAAAGAATTACGAAATTTAACGTACGTCTGTATATGTATGCGGGTATATACGGGTACGACATCCGTTTATATAGCGATCAGCGTCATACGTGCACAGGCTGATCTCGGTCTACACCGTTCGCTATTCGCTCAACGTGACAATATGAATAAAACGTTTTACCGTTGTAATTTGTGCCACTGGAGCGAGTACTGTTACCGAATAGCGATCAGCGTTATACGTGTACTGGCTGATCTGGATCTACACTGTTCGCTATTCGGTCAACGTAACGATATGAATAGCACGTTTTACCGTTGTAATTTATGCTACTGGAGCGAGTACTGTTACTGAATAGCGATCAGCGTCATACGTGTACATGTTGATCTGGGTCTACACTGTTCGCTAGATTACATTGTCAGCCCAAATATGTTCTTTGATGTATATTCTTTGTACGTATAACCGTCGACCGTCTCTATGGAAACGCTAAATCCCGCATCAATATTGGACACTATTGATTTAAGATACATTGAAAACCGAGCGATTTAAACAATTGGCCGGCTTAACCCCCGTCAAATTCGATTCTATTGTCAGCCTATGTTTCGAATACACTAAAAGAATTACGAAATTTAACGTACGTCCGTAAATTACGAAAAATGTTGACAAACGAGCGACGGACTATACGATCAGGGTCTACACTATTCCATATTATATTAATAGAATGCCGTTAATATATAGCTCGTACTAGCGGTGTATGAATATTCGAAGGGGAACGCGCTGAACGTCCGTCATTTCGGTCTACGCTGTTTGTTGGTCAGTCGATAATGATGATCAATCGACAATTAATACGAACTCGTCCGCCATTTTGGTCTAGTATGGACCACATGTGAAAGGCGCGGACCTGTGACACAAAACAAATGCCCATTACAAAAACTTCATTACCCCACCCACTTGGTATCATACCAGGATCAAGAACGATAACTCTCCCTTACCCTAGATATTCGAGTTATCGACTAATCGATCTGCATACGTTTACATTGTATTTGAATCCCTGATCCCTACGCCGTACGCCATTAATAAACGTACTCCCACCCTACACACTACTGCTGGGTTAAAGCTACAGCAGCTGCTCCATCGTGCCATTGGCCCCCTTTTTAATTTAAATGGCGCTAATTGAAATAGTACGCAGGCCCGGCGGTCGCGCTGTCTTGCTGTCTGTTTTCGTCCTTTTCCCATTTATACTTTCCCAAGGTGCATGATCAACAACAGTGGCTGAAAGTGTTGAAAGTGCGCCCACACCAAAGAACGTATTATTTGATATTTTAATTAATATGCAACGAATTTTTATGAAATATGGCGCAACAAACATGTCTTCGTGAGTTGCATTTGCTGGTCCCGGGACTTCGGCTCATACTTATGTCGTTTTTGCGAAGTATCGATTTCCGTGTCAATAGTCACCGAAAACGATTCTTCGCAAGAACGACAAAGGTTTGGGCCAAAGTACCGAGACCACCAAATGCAGCTTAACAAGACGCGTTTGATGCGTGTAGACTCCCTGAGGCTTGTACCTCTATGTCAGAAAAGCGGACGTTAAACCCTATTCACTCACTTGATGCGCCATATTACATAAAAATCCGTTACATAGTAAGGACAAAATAAAAGAATGCGTACTTTGAATCGGAGGGCTTCTGGAAGTTTCAGTAATTGTTGTTATTGTTGTCACCACGTAATGATACACCGTGTTTCCGCCAACAAAATCAAAGTACTGAAAGTACTGAAATATGTTATCTCCACAAAAACTGATCACTTGCGGAACTAGAGACTGAAAGTTGCATATTTTCTCAATCATCATCCAGAGGCAAGTGTACGGTGATGGTGCAAACCAATTACGACCCATACGTTTTCTCTACAATGAATTACTAATGTACTATACAGGGATCCTCCAGATTATCGGACAAAAATGGCAATGTTTTTATAATAGTTTTCTTAGAATAGCAGTTACGGGCATAAACCTTTCACAGAACAATCCCCGGTTCTTGGTTTCTCAGCTCCTGTAAACTAGTTAACAAACTGTGCCATATTTCTCACTTAAAATTGGGTCAGATCATCAGTCGTAAGATTTACCCAAAAATTAACATTGACAATCAGTTATCCGGACAAACGTATACTAGTCTTATACCTTCTATTCTAACATTGAAATCATAAGTTTATCGCCTCTAAACCAGTGTAAACAGCATTGTGTAGTTCTGCAGAAAAATCAGTCACCCTTCGCTTTTTGGAAAACACCATATTTATAGAAGTTATTGTATTTATGGAATAAATATTAAAGACGTAATGGGCGCACTCGATTGTGTCCCCCCCCACCCCCCCCCCCCCCCCCATCCCCCACGCGACTTTTGATGTTGAAACAATTTCTGGACAGACTTGGGGAATGATGTTTTCAGCAAATTTTACTAAATCTTCACCTTGGCGATATATTCTTCACACTGGCATGGAAACAGCAAGCAGCTGCGTGACTTATATGTATTCGTTGCAATATCGGATCAAAAAAATCCGCTTAATTAACCGGTATTTTCATTTGTCCGATAAACTGATCTTCCGGATAACTGGTATGACGTCGCCCGTCATAGGTAGTGCCATTCTGTTTCACGGAGCCTGTGTTCCGGGTTTCGTCCATCGTTCCGGATTTACAGGGTCCCTGTTGTAAGCTTCATAGAAAAAAATGTCGACCACAACGGCTCCGTCGCCACTAGACACTACTTTTGTACCGTTTTTGCTACAAAAATGAGGTCGAAAACGTGCATGCGCACGAAAGAGTTCGCACATTTATTCCCTTATTCTGTCTGCTTTTCCGGCAACCAGCATATTTAAATTAATTTAATTTTGATAAACACATAAAATACTAACGAAAATAATATATATGTGTATCAAATATCTTTGGGAAAAGAAGTGAAAAACGCCTGTTTATGAAGTTGGAGTGGCATGCATGTGGTTCCCGGTGTTCCGCTCAGTTGTACTGGTTACCAGCCGAGCCGGTCGAAGAATTTGTCGATTCCATAACACGAGGAAGAATTTATCGATTCCGAAACACGATATGGATTTTCACAGATTTCCAGCAATTGACAGATATTTGAACGATATCAAACACAAAGGTAATACATTTACGTAATTACTGTTGCCAAGTATTTGTCTGAAGCTTTTACGGAACGTTTATTGCGGTCAAAATAGTGCGATATAAACCTATTCATCGCTTTATCATCCGGGTTCTTTAATCGAAACCGAAGTTATCCGAAAGTTTTTTCATTTCCGGTCGTTCTAAATCGACTACGTTATACACAAACATGATACAACAGGTGCAAACAATAACACGTAAATCAAGCCGGAAGCATGCGTAGTTTGAGACTGCAACAGCCACAACATGCAGGAAAGAGACATCTGCGTCTCACAGTTCAGAGATATGAAAAATAATAACAAAAAAATGTCCTAGCAACTACTCTAATGTTAACTCGATTCCAACCGAAAAATTCACACACCACAACGGCACACGCCCACCCCAGCCCGGACCTACCTGTTAGCAAATCCAAAAGTAACAATCCAGTGATTAAGAATTAACACAATAGAAATATAGGTTAATTTTCAATAGTAATAATGGCCGCCGCCGGTAACCTTGCGATAATTGCCGGTCGATATAAACACACGACCCATTTTGTCAAGAAAACCTTTGACAGAATCAGGAAAATGAGGAATTAAGTGTTAAATTGGTATTATTTTTTTTTTATAAAATACCAACATAATAGCTTTTACTTTTCGTACATTGATTATGCAATGCTTTGCAGATATGTGTTAAGCATACTCGTGTTGACAATTTCGAGATTAATTATTTGTTTGACCCCGCCATAATCATTTTCACGCGTGTGTAGCTACGCTCAAACGGATGCCGCCGGATGTCATTAATATTGCGGCAGGTGTACTCTAAAATCAACGAAGCCACACATATTCTATGCTGATTGGTTGAATCCACTGTTTGTATCTACTTGTTTCAAATAAACAGAAAATTATTATACATGACGTCAAAAATAAATAGCTTGGTCCGATATGTGGCTGTGACTGGAGAAATGGGGCTTGTGTGACCAGTGTAGGATTTGATCAAATAGCACACTCCTATAGTCTGAAAACGGTATAGACTGTTCATTAGTGTGTTTCAGTGATGGAATGGCAGATCCTGATCAGACTGTGCGGTCTGATGTGGATCTACATTGGTTCTGATCTGGAAATACACTGGTCACAAAATCCCTATAAGCCACGTTTTATGTTTGGCATATAACAGACCTTCTCGTTCGCAGTGCCCGGGGCATCCGCTCTGATAAGTACGGCGGATGTTCGCACCAGCTTAAAACAATTGCCCGGGGTGATGTTCCGTCACTGGCCCTCCAGTGCACACCACCCCCGTGGCAATTAGAGAGACTAATTTCCCCGCGGCTGGCCCCTCATAATGACCCAACAAAATTACCTTATGGCATTTTGTCTAGCATATAGCACCAGGTCCATCTACGCACATGATATATAGCTATGATAATCAGGCCCGTAGCCAGGATGAGGCAGACGAGGAAGGCGCCTCGTCTCAGATTTTGCCGATTTTTTATTATTATTTTTTTTTTTATGATTTTTACACTCGATCGTTTTGCGGTATGTTTGAATTTCTATGTACAATAAAACTCTAAAAAGTCACTAGTCCAGCGTGTGTGTTTATATATGTAGTTTGTGGAGGTAAATATTTTGAAAATTCATATTTTATCCGCCGTCTGCGATTTCAGGGCATTATATTTAATGCCGTATCCGGTGGTCTAAGTGCCGGGAAATCGCGTCTATGACGATCTAGATATCAAAATATTCTTGGAGGAAACCGCGTTAGCGGTTACCGGCTTGGTCACTTGGACCATACATAATTTCAGTATGCTCAGTTTAAAAAGACATAATTTCAGTATGCTCAGTTTAAAATGACATATAAAATTCATAGCCCATCAAAGTGCGATATACTCCTTTGAATTGAGAGTCGTTGTTGGGAACAATTTCGGTAACTATAGTTATGTACCGGCGTAGTTAGTGAAGACTGTTTGATCAGTGTAATCCTTGCATGTCATTTCATTCCGACAAACATACATGTTATAATTCATTCATTAGTATTAAAAATATATATATATATAATTCATCAAGAAACATAAAATACAGTAATGTATGTTTCTGATTCATCCATACATAATGAGTTATCGCTGATACGTTATGTGATGTGAGGGTCGGTGTGTGTGTGTGGGAGGGCATTTCAATAAAAGCACACGTCTGACAAAGAAAGGAAGGTCATATAAATACAACTCATTTACGGTTGTATGTAATTAATGTTGACCTTCGTACAACAATTATCACCTTGCCACTAAATTCACGTGCGTGGATAAATGTTGTTTACAGTCAATATTTTGGCCGTTTTAATAGCTGGTATTCCGATATGTCCGCACTTTTAATGGATCTTGTTTGGTGCTGGTGTTATATAAGGGACCTTGAACATTCCCATCAAACAAATGGCGACAATAAATTCCTAAAAATGGAGAAATCAAACAAATATTGCAGAGGTCTGTCAAAAAGATAGTTGCGAACGGTAACTCTTGCAACTATCAAACTTCGCAACTATCAAAAAGACACCACCACCCCACGGGTGACCCCTGTGCATTAGTTGTAGGAATGTAACTCTGCAAAACCTGTACCGTCCGTAACATACATGCTGTCAAATGTACGGGAGGCTTTACATGCCTGCAACTGCCATTGTAGCTTAGATAATCTCAGCTATAAGTATGTCTTTTACTTTTCATCTGTCTTTCATATTTTCTGTATCCGTTAGATCAAACGGATACAGAAAATAGATAATCTCCGCTTTGTTTTGAGTACATAACTCTAATTTCATTGCACTACATAATAGAATAGGACAACCTGTTGCCTATAAAGCGGAATATGTGCAGTTAATCTCAGCTCTACGGATGTCTTCTACTATTTCATCTGTCTTTTGTATTTTCTGTCTTAAATTCGTTAGATGTAACGGATATAGAAAATATAAAAGACAGATGAAATAGTAAAATACATCTGTAGAGCTGAGATTATCTAAGCTACTACCCTTGCATTTGCTTTGTAGTTATAGTTCACCTAGTTCTGTGTGACAAAATCTCAGCAACTTTGTGTTTGTTGTTGTTGCTGTGCAAATAAAGAGAATAACAGATTGAAAAAATAGATTTGCAGCCGTTCTATCACATATAACTATAGTTCACCCAGCCTTTCTTTATTCCTAACTAATGACAATTATTAGTGTTAGTCTCCAATATATCAGATCTACTGGAATGAGTCCGGTTAAATTGTTTTAAAAAAATACGATCTTCTCCAGCAACTGATAAACAAATTGGTTCCCTATTTACTTCGCTTCCTTTATTTAGTGTGTTGGGGCGGGACCAGAATAATTGGTTCCCGGCTTACTGCTTCGCTGTTGCAATGGCTGGGAACCCGCTTGCTTATATCGGATGGTCTGTTCTGGCGTATGAACCGGTGATTCGGCCACACGGATGCATTCTAGAATTACCATAGACGCAATGCTGAAAATAAAAATGGCAGCCTCCCAGTCATTCCCGAGTCTCTATTCGCGATTTTACGGAATGGGTCGAGGGTTCCCGAGTGAGGTAGTGCCTATTTCATATTATTAGCTGCTGTATTAATACGCATGAAACGTCTTGATTCGTATTTTCCAGAATTAAACTGATAAACTGAGCCCAAGAACTGTGAAAACTATAGAGAATAGTATATGTAGAGTTTTAGATACAAAGTAAGACAGACGAAAACGCCTTAGGATAAGTTGGAACAACAGGGCACTATTTTCTTGATCGTACTCGCCGTTTAGGCGAAGCACGACAATGGCTGCCCCCATGGAAATTTGCGTGACATAATATGCTATCTCCAAGCTCTTTGCACCATCTAATCTGATTAAACCGCGATTGATAAAAATTACCCAGTGACCTTACATTGTAAACATAGGTTAGCATGTCTACTGCTGATGTTGCTATGGTAGAACAGTTTTGGCATCGTTTAAAACATTTTTAGACGTATTGGTTTATTTTTTTAAAAAGTGTCCTATGTTATCGCCACGAGACGATCTGAAGGAGGCTTCATACGTGATAATATCATTGGGATGTTTAAAGGTACATGCCCACTCAGTAGGCACAAACTGTTTTTTATAGGAATTAAATAAGTGTATAATTGTGTAACTATTCCACCAGTTCTAAAAATTAAAAATGCCCGCTATACAAATATCATTTAGTAGTATGTATTCTCCTTATAGTGACTCACGGTTGTATCAGGCTATTTTCATATGCAAATGAGGCATGACATTTTTAGCTCACCTGAGCGAAGCTCATGTGAGCTATTGTTACCGCAATGTATCCGTCGTCCGTCGTCGTCGTCCGTCGTCCGTGAACATTTTGAAACGTCTTCTCCTCGGTAACCATTGGGACCTATAGTCACCAAACTTCATGGTCATGGTCCTTAGGTAGGGGGATTACAAAATTGTTAAAATGACGTCATTACGTAATCCAAGATGACCGCCGTCTAAATATAGCACAAATTCTTCAAAAATATTCTTCTCAAGAACCGCCAACCGGATTTCGACAAAACTTGGTAGGAATGATCGATGTACAATGCTCTTTCAATGTTGTTAAAATGGTGACGACCCCGGGGTCAAAAATGGGCGTGGCCCGTGGGGTCAAATTTTATTTTTGACCGAATATGGTCATGTCATATATCAAATTGAAGGTATCAACGAGGCGATCACTCTGGTGCATTTTTTTGTCGAAATCGGATGGTTATGTCATCCAAGATGGCCGCCGAAAGGTAAAAAGGTCGTTCTTTAATTAGAGATTTCAAAATTCTTCTTCACATGAACCGCTTGGCCCATGGTAGCCAAATTTAAAAGTTATGGTCCATGGGTGAAGCCTTTTCAGATTTGTTAAAATGGAGGTCATCGCTAATCCAAAAATAGCATACATTCTTAAAAAATCTTCTTCTCATGAATCGCTGGCCGGATTCGACGAAACTTGGTAGGAATTATCGATGTACAATGCTCTTTCAAAGTTGTTAAAATGGTGACCCCGGGGTAAAAAATGGGCGTGGCCCGTGTGGTCAAATTGGGGTCAAATTTTATTTTTCACCGAATATGGTCATGTTATATATCAAATCGAAGGTATCAATGAGGCGATCACTCTGATGAAATTTGTGTCGAAAATGGACGTGGCCCGTGGGGGTCAAATTATTTTTCACCGAATATGCTCATGTCATATATCAAATTGAAGGTATCGATGAGGCGATAGCTCTGGTGCAATATTTGTCGGAATCGGATGATTATGTCATCCATGATGGCCGCCAAAATTTCCATTTATTCGAGATTTTGAACGTCTTTTTCTCAGGAACCACATGGCCGATGCTGGCCAAACTTCATAGTAAGTTGAGATCCTTTGGTGAAGCATTTTCAGATTTGGTAAAATGAGTGTCATCGCTTAATCCAAGATGACCGCCATCTAAAAATAGCACACTTTTTAAAACACATGAACTCAATGTCACATTCTCCTATGGTGTTCATGGAGTCAGGTGAGCAAATTAGGGCCATCATGGCCCTCTTGTTTAATTATTTATACTAATTAAATGCGTCACCTGAAAAAATAATATTTTCAATAGATTATAAAGTATGATCATTACACATCAAAAACAAATACAGATGATAAATAGTAATATCCGTTAACATTTAAGGAAACACGGTATTCGCCCCTGATATCTGTGTGGAAATGTATGTCTGATAGAAAATGTATAATAATGTCAATCAATACGTGGGGTAATGGTGAATGAATGTTTATTTTGCCAGAAAATGTCTCAGATATAAAGAACAGTTTGTGCCTACTGAGTGGGCATGTACCTTTAATTGCCAACATCACATGCACTGTGTTATTCTAATGAAACATATGGACTGTTTACAGACGATATATAGTATTAGCATATTCAACAATGAACGCCGGAATATATAGCTCTCTGGTGCTTGTGCACTTTCATTTTACGAAATGTTCCACAGTGAACCCAACCCGAACTCTGAATGCGTTAATACAACGCCACAAATAATATGAAAATACAATATTATTTAAAACTTCCATACCCGTGCAGGTGGATTCCGCATGTAATGGGTTAATATATAATGGCTAGCTACTGCGTTTCCTATACTTCCTGCGTTTCCCAACACATACAGGGGCAAACCTACGGAGCCCCGCACGGGACATGGATTTTTTTTATTAATTCGTTCCCACGAAATAACAAATCGAAGAAAAGATCAGAAATATTGTCATGTTTCGCCTTTTTTAACCTGAATATTTCATTTTGTTGCCATGGCGATGCTTTTTAACCGATGTTGCTGAAATTGTGTGTACATGTCTAAAATATACTTGTTATGAGATGTGTAAAGTAAAATGTTAATGCTGCAACTAGTTTTAGTTATTCACATTTAAGTGTGTATACGTTTTTGCTGGGCCACCCGATATACAGTGTAGACTTTCTGTTGTATTCAATATTGTACACAATTCTCCATTTGGCAAGTGCCAAGCCGTACCCACCCATAACCGGTTTGATATAATACATCGTCTATTGAAAGTTTACAGTGCACTAGTATATCCAGATGAGACGGCTCGACGTAGCGAGCCATCTCATCAGAATCAACACAGTTTGATAATTGTGATAGTTTCATAAACGTTTACACACCACCCCAAAACAGGCAAGACATGTGTGCTAACCGCCAACCCATTTAATCTATCCACCCATCTCAAAACAGGTAAGACACATGTGTTGCCTAGATACCCATCCCATTTATCCCCCACCCATCCCTTCCATACGTAAATGTTCTCTCTTATCGGATGCTTCCCGTCTTCCACTGCATTCCTTATCCGAAGATGTCGCTATAGTTTGGACTCCCTTATCAGTCCAGTATGTAGAACAGTCACTGGCACTGTAACAGTTGTGATCGTGTGATTAGGAAATACAAGCCGCCAGTCTTATCCAGTACCGCAGTGATAAAAGTAAGTACAATGTGTACAGTAAGTAAGTAAATGTTTTATTATAGTAACATGTGCATATACGTAGTAACATACCTGATAATTATGACATATGTGCATTAGATGGCACCCGAACAGTGGTCACATTAAGAGTGGTAGTGATTACATACATGTACTGTACGTGTACACAATTATACTGTACGTTTTACACATATCACACAAATTGGCATAAATATATTTATTGTTTGCCCTAGTTTCTCGACCAATGAAAGCACAATTAATCGCATATTGGACGGTTTCGCCAATATCTATACAAGTAATCATTACATGTTGCAATATATACACCGCTGTATTTAGAACTGATTTAACGCCTTGTTGTCGTCACCTCATGAGATATGCAACCCACACACGCGCTCACTACGTATCACACCGCGAATCACATAATAGTATAGCGATTCGAAATCTCGTTTAGGGGGCGGAGCTTCGCGAAGGGCCTGGCAAAACAATAAGTAAGTTATAGTTCACATATGATTTATTATGTGAACTATAACTTATACGTATTTTTACACCCAAACCAATATGTGGTTGTGATTGGATACATCGGGATTATGGGATTTATGGCCAGTAATACTGTATATCCCCTGATAGTGATCTATATTGTTTGTTAGAAACATGACGGGTATTTCATTGGTGGAATGGCCAGAGCATATCCTGATCAGACTGTGCGGATGCACAGGATCTACTCTGGCCGCACCACCAATACGCCCCATTTCTCCAGTCTCAGCCACATATCAGGAAGGAACTGCAATCTGATCCTATAAAATGGTTCATTACAATGACATTTGTGATATGATGTATAGTTCATAATTACGGAGCCCCGCTGGGGACATGGATTTTATTAATTATTAATTAATTCCTACGAAATAGCAATTCGTCCCCTCAAATTAACAATTCGTTCCCTCCAACTAACAATTCGTTCCCACGATATAACAATTCATTCCCTCGAATTTACAATTCGTTCCCACGAAATGACAATTCGTTCCCTCAATTTAACAATTCGTTCCCACGATATAACAAGTCGTTCCCACGAATTAACAATTCGTTCCCGTGGGAACGAATAGTTATTTCCTGGGAACGAATTGTTAAATTGAGGGAACGAATTGTTATTTCGTGGGAACGAATTGTTAAATTGAGGGAACAAATTGTTATTTCGTCGGTACGAACAGGGAACGAATTAATAAAAAAAATAAGTCTACGTCTGCTGCGGAGCTCCGTACATGATAGAGTATATTAGTAGTAGGGGATACATGTGCCACTTCTAGGAATAACTGGAATTTATATGAATTATATAGTGTAAATAGGGAATATTCCGGATTAGATGGAGCAATTTTCGCAGCGGGGTATCGTCGCACATCGATGATCAGTGAGTCACGAGCTATACAATGGAGTGTGCCGCGTACGGTTAATCTTTTGAACAATATACGATTCGCCGTGAATAGAACACCGACTGCGGGTAATTAATTAATTTGTTCAAAAGATTAACCGTACGCGGGCAGTCGATTGTATAGTATTCACGGCTCATTATAGACATTATTCACGGTAATTTTGGAATCGAGCGTCTCGCGATTACTGAAGTAAAACGTACAGCTTACGTTATTTTCCGCATTAGCATCGCCGCTCGCGGGAAAACGACGCCTATCCCGGGTTTCGAAACTAGCGAGCCACAGACAGCGTCCAGTTAAATAAAGTATGGAAAACCAAGTCGAGCGGTGGTGGTCGAGCGGTCCGAGAGACTTTTGAAATTAAACGCACCGTGTACCATCGGACTGTACGGTCAGTCCAGGCGCGGGGAAAACGTGTTATGTTATGAACATTTTAGCGCAAGCGGACGCTGTATTTACTAAAAATGTTGACACAATTATATTTGCTTACAACGTGTGGCAAGACGTTTACTCGGAAATGGAACAGACCATAGATAGAATACAATTCTACGACGGGCTGCCGTCGAGAGACTTACTGCTACAGTGGGGCGAACGCTATCAGTATTTGGTACTGGCCTTGGACGATTTTATGTACGAAATTATCCAAGATAAAACTTACAGCGATATATGGAGCGTGTTATCTCACCATATGAATATCACAATCATAATGACTAGTCAAAATTTGTTCGCTCAAGGGAAGTATCAAAGGACAATTTCCAACAATTTCCACTAACTGCTCTTATTCGCCATGCGCGACCGCCGACAAATCTCCTGGATCGGGCAGCAGATTTTTCACGGAAAACACACGGCATGTTCTCTGGTGGAGTATTATCATATCGTTCAAAGTAGCGGAAAATATAAGCCGTTATTAATTGACCTGAGCCCCAAAGGTTCACCGCTGACCATGCTTAGATACGACATTCTACCTGGTGAACAGACAATCGCGATGAAACAATAAAGGCCGTATGGACATAATCATCGGACTGCACGCATGGACCGGGTCAAGAAACACCTGTCATTCATACGATGTTTAGAGCACGGCAGCGGTGTGCAGAGAAACGCCTTAATTAAACACGGGAGCAGAGAACAAATTTTGACATTGTCCGAAATTGCTCACAATCTTCTCCGCGGATGCTTAGATTTAACGCAATACCAATTTGACTCTCTAATCAGGTATGGAAATCGGATACGCCAATTTGCCGTTCGATCAACGTCTATTTGAGAGACAAAAGAAGTATTTCGCAGGCTCGTGCCCGCATTGGTGACACTTTTGCAAATATTTTTCTTTCATTTCGAGAAACGCGCCGATGAAACAAGTAAAGCAATTTGTATTGGTCCCTCGGGCCCGGTACGACCAAATGAGGTCGCATGCGAGCACGTACTCGATGACCAAAAAACAAAAAAATGACCCAAAAACGAGTGGGTGTTATGATAACGCCGGCAAAACTAGGCCAAATTCTCCAGACATACTTCTCACCGAAGAAGAAATAATTGATACCGACAAGTCACCGAACAATGTCGAGCGGATAAACGACAGCTGTCTCGATGTGTCGAATCCAGATCAATTATTACGCCCGAATACCGAAAACCAGCCTGGCTGGGAAGACACGATAATGCGTGCCTTACCACCGAAACTTAGACAGAAAGCAGCCCGGTTATACGACTTTATCAAGACTTTCGGGAACGACATTGTAAGCTTCGAGAGAAGCGGCTGCCTAGTTTACAATGGCACCGAAGTCTCAAGATCCCATGTACTCGACTTACTGAAATATTCAGTGAGTACTGGTCGCGGCGACGACAATTGTAAGCCCCGCGGGTATGAAATATTCGCACAAGAACTTGCAAGAAATCAACACACCAGTATGCCTACTACCGCCTGCACGTCGGCTAGAGTTGAAGATATCTGATAGACAGCAGCACTCAACGTTATTTCTCGAACAACAAAAGCAACAAAAAGAACCATACCGGCATCAACAACAAGAACAAAAAGAACAACAACAACTTGCGGATTTCTCCAAGAAACGAATGATAATGCCGTTCAATGGGAGAAATATTAGTTTTAATAACGCTACGTAGCTGATATACAGTTCGTGTACACGTATTTATAGGCACACACATATATACGTATGTGTGTGCGCGCATGTGTGCGTGCGCGTGTGTGCATATATATATTATAATATATTACATGTAGATAAATTATATATATATATATAACTGGTGAACATGCACAATTTTCACAATAGACAAAACTGGTGCATTCATATATTTGCAAAGCCACGTTTTTTATTCGTTTAGTGATCGTATAATACCATACTCGCGCGTGTGATAAATAAAATTGCGCAACGCTTAGAAGAAATGTGTGACGTTGACGCGTTTATGGAAACTATTCTCAGCGCACAGATATCGCAAGACGACATTGTTGGCGAGATTTCCAGATTGGAATCAATTCTCGGAATGGGAAACCAAATACAAGATACAGACACTAATTCTAGTAATTCGAGTTCATTATTATTTAGTTGTCCATCAAAGAATTGCGACGATACGTTTTCTAATAATAAATTGTTACAGCGACACATTGAACGATTAAAGGGGACTTCGTGTTTTAATTGTGGCAAACATTTCAAAACGGTGAGTATGGCGTGTCGCCATAGACGAAACAATTGTCAGGAGAAAAGGCACGACAAAACTAATATTTACAGGTGCGTGTTATGCAACACGACCTACACTTGTCTTCATAACTTTTATAGACACCTGGCTAAGTCAACATGTGCGAAAAAGAAGGTAGCTATTGATGCTGAGACCCGCTGCCCCGTATGCCTGAAAACATTATCGGCTAAATGTAATCTCCAGAAACACCGCCTTATAAATGGTCACTGCAAAGGCACGACCCGTTCTAGTCGTGATACCTCTAACAGGCATCCAACTCCGGCTACATGTACTTCGAAAATAAACACAGATAAGAATATGGAATACCGCTGTCCCGCCTGCCTGAAAAACATTCTCGGCAAAATTTAATCTCCAAAAACACCGGCGTATAAATGGTCGCTGCAAAGGCCCCCGTACTGAAAGCGAGACATATTACACATGTACGCTCTGCCAGAAAAAGTTAAAACTTCCACGCGATCTTATGAGGCACGCCAACACGGTCAACGGCAGAAGAAAACGCGAGAAAAACAACATAACGTTCCAATTCTGTGGCAAAAAAATCGAAAACGCCGGGTTGTTACAACGTCACGCGTCACTAGGTAAATGTTTACGTCGACGGACGACGTCACCATGTGGCGTCGCACATGCGTCGGGCGATACTACCAATAGTGACGTCGTCGTATCGGGAGATGAAATTGACGCCGACGAACATACGCAAACCAATCACAACAACGACGAGGACGACAACAACAACAACGACGACAACGTCGAAAGGCGCTCTGCACTAAACGATAGTGTGGTAAGTTATACGATGCGACCGATAGGTGCTGAATTGTACGACATTCACTTGTTTTTCGGAAACAGAAGACACAGACTTGCGACCAATTTGGCTTCTGAGTAGAGACGCAAACAGGGCATAAAGTGGTACATGTATTTAAACGTCAAACTGTGCAAATATGACGTTAGCGGAGAACTTGTAGACACCGCCCGTCCCTACTTCAGGACAAATACGTACGTGACGCTAGCAGGCGATGACGTCCACACGATACAAAGTCGATTAGACCAGAGTTTTTTTTTAAATGTCAGAATCGCTTGAATTGTATTGCCGCATTGGAAGTGGCTGGGTACTGGATAGTGTCCAGACCCTCGAACAGAAAGTCGCGTGGTACGTCCCGCTGCGAGGAGCTTGCTCTGAATGCGAACTGCCTGAGAAACTAAGCAAAATGAAAAAAACGTGCCTGCTTGATGTCGATAGCAGTACGTCGGACAGACGTGACCAGTGTTTTAAATGCAGTGTTCTGGCGGGTTTGCACCCGCCGGAACCGGCACAGACGACGTGGAAAATCACGAGCATTACGACAAGTACTGGCACACGTTGAAGTTTAACTCCGCCGACGGGACAGAAAATGTGCCATTGTCAAAAATACCCGAATTCGAGACGAGAAATGGGGTGTCGATTCATGTTATAGGCTACGATGAGTCTATGTTTTTTCCGTTACACATTTCTGACAAAAACATTGGAAGAAACAGCAGACGACATGTCAACTTGCTACTCGTTCGCCACGACAGACATCCGGAATCGGACGCCGACAGTGAAAACAAATACGGCGACTCGAGCCTGGAATGTCTGGTTCGATCCCCTGGCCACGCCCTGTACTATGTACTTATTACTGATTTTAATATGCTACTATCCAGCCTGTACTGTGCTAACGGTAGCCGACGGTACTTCTGTGTCAGGTGTTTGAATGCTTTCGCTAATGAACGCGCTATGTCTGAACACGAAAGAATGTTCACCCGGCACGAACCACTGCACGTACGCATGCCCAGCGAAGATCGGAAATGGATACGTTTCAAACACCGGCACAGGGTAATGAAAGTGAAATTTGTGATATTTGCCAAATTCGCCTGCATTCACAAGACGTGTGAACGCACTGCCGACGATTACAGCGACACGCCCCGGGCGGGCACATTAAATCAGCATGTACCATGTGCGTTCGCTTATTATAGAGCCAGCGTAGGTGATAAGTATCCGAAACCTCCGGTTGTATACGTTGGAAAAGACTATATGAGCGTTTTTCTAGATTGTATGCAGCGCGAGGAAACCGAAGTATTTGACATACTCTCTAGAACACACCCGCCAGTGTATACAGATGTGGATCTGCGTAGAATCCGATCAACGCGTGACGTGTGCCATATTTGCGAAGATCCGTTTTTGCCGGGAGAAACGCGAGTTTTGTCACATTCACACTATGACGGCACTCTGTTCTGATTCGCTCATCAAGGTGAAAATTTAAACTTCAAAGAGGCAGACTGTCTCCCAGTGTTAATTAGCGAGTTCAGTAATTATGACAGCAAATTAATATTGTCAGCAGTGGGAAAGTACGGCGAATCCAGTGTTAAAGTTATTCCCAAGACAATAGAATCATTCATTTCAATGATTATAGGCCGGTGCAGATATTTAGATATGTCTTGATTCATGCGTGACGATAGAGATACATACGTGGACCAAATATTCTGCGATCGATGTATTGATGGATTCGAAAACCTGGCCTAACACACTAAACGGGGCTCCGCCATCTTGTACCTACAGGAGACGCCATTTTGCCACTCCCACTTAGACAGCGTCGACAGACTGTTAGAGCCTCGGCTGCCCACAAAATGCGAGTTTTACGACCCCGTGTCTGAGAAGCAGGTTGATGACGTCACATACAAGCGAATTGCCGGAATATGGGAGCTGTTGAGCCTGGAAACCTGGTCAGATTTGCTACACGTACATTTGCTCTCGGAGACACTTATTATGGCAGACGTTTGGACACAATTTCTAGACCACCTGATGGATTCGTTCGATCTAGACCCGGCACATTACGTCACGTTAGCACAGTACGCGTGGGACAGCGTTTTGAAACTGAGCGGCAGTTCTATAGAACTTTTAACCGACCAAACGCAGCATCTTATGGTTGAAGCCGCCGTCAGAGGAAGATACGCCTTCGTCGGAAGTCCCAGATACGCGAAAGCAAACTCGCAACTCATGTGTGACCAATTTGATGCCAGCGAAGACAAGTCGTACCTATGCTATTTTGACGTGAACTCGCTATTCGCTCACGTGATGAACAACAGTTATCTCCCTGTGCGGTCATATCGCTGTCTCGACGACTTTGAAATAAAGAAATTACGCGTGCGATCCATTCCTCCGACTGCCGACAAGGGATTGATCTGAGAGGTCGACCTTGATTACCCGACTTGCCTACACAAGCTGCACGATGCGTTTCCGCTGGCCGTCGAGACGTCATCGATCGCCGACGCCGACATGTCCCCGTACATGAGGAAAGTCAGAGAAAACTTGGTATCTCGCCGTTGGGAACATCTACCAAACTGTTTGGCCACGCTACGCAACAAAACCAAATATATATTGCATTACCAAAATCTGCAGTTTTACTTGGAACACGGGCTGATTCTGAAAATAATTCACCAGGCACTGGAGTTTACACAGACACCCTGGCTACGTCCATACATCACGCTCAATCTAGAAAAACGAAAAACGGCAAAGTCTGCTATGGCTCGGCAACTGCACAAAGACTTATCGAACGTCATATAAGGAAAGTGTCTACAGTCCTGTCGGTGAGTTCATTATTACTATGATTGTATACTAATCTGACTGCCTGATTTCGAGTACTTGGTACGAGAATGTGCTAATAAAGTTGTACAATCACGGACCATGTCATACTTAATATATCCATCATATATTATTTATAAATAAATTATTATTAATATGACTAATATTATTATTAATATGACTAATATTAATAGGACTAATATTATTATTATTAATATGATTATTATTATTATTATCAACGTCAACATAATCGTATTAGCATGATTATTTATTATTTCCAACTCGTGTATTTTCAGAGACAGTGTCGATGTCAAACTGGCAGCCCTAACAAAATTGGTGTCGCGGCCAAATTTCAAAGCTTGCAAAGTTCTGCACCCGAATATGGTTGCCGTGGAGATGGGTGCCAAGTCCATGACGCTAGATAAACCAATTTTGACTGGCGCCTGTATTTTAGACTTGGCAAAGCTCCACGTCTACGATTTACATTACGGATACTTTTTACCAAAGTTCTCGACGGGTACAAGAAGTTGCGACCTGCTAATGTCAGACACAGGTGAGTACTATGTGAGCCAGTATCTGAGATATTAGTCTTATCGCGGTTCCTGTGGCTTGGAGGAATTCTCGTTGAAAGCTGAGTTATCGTGTTGCTAGCTAGCTATACAGGACGATCTAGTTACTTTTGCACACTCACACTACCTCAGCCCAAGATCGGCCCGCGCATATTTACAAAATGTTCATACGAGACGCGGCACGTGAATCCGCGCAGTCTGATCAGGGCGTACGCCGTTCTCGCTATTCATTCAATATAATACTAATTATAATACAAGCGAACCTATTATGATATTGTACCGAAGGTACAAAATCGCATGGCGCATCTCATATGTGTTCGCAAATGGTGTCGACAGTTGGCACATGTTCCAGCGTAATTGTGAAGCACCGCGCGAATGTATGTTAACTATTGACATAATTTACACGGAAAATGTCGCCTTATTGACATTTTCATCAATAATTCCATTTCAGATTCCTTGATGTATCGTATCAAAGGAGTTCGCGACCTTTATTCGGAACTGAAAGCCGACGAGGGACTATTTGACTTCAGCTCGCTACCAAAAGACCATTACCTATATTCAGACACTGACCGGGGGTGTCCGGTCGTTTGAAATTCGAACTTGGAGAACAGATAATCAGGGAATTCTGCGGCCTCTCCCCGAAATGTTATAGCGTGTTTACGAACAAAAGCTGCACGATTGCCGCGAAATCGCTCCCAGAGTCTGCAGCCAGAAGGGCGTTGACGCACGAAGAGTACAGAAAATGTTTAAAAGAAGACGAAAGCAATCGCGGGTGTATAACCAGGCTCGAATCTGATGGCGGGTCTGTCTACACGCGCAGACACCACGTCAACAGGGTGCTGATCAGTGCCTACAATGATAAGCGTTTTTTCACCGACAATATACATTCTCTCAGCTACGGACACGTTGACATAGATCGGACACTCGCTTCAATAACGAATGTCAATTACTTCGATGAAGAATACGATTTGCATTATCGATATACGGCGGTGTTGACAAGTGGGCGGGGTCATATTTGAATTTACAAACGAGGCACCGATGAAGGGGCGGGGCTAACTCGCGTGGCTAACTCGCTAATTGGCGCCAGAGGCGATTGGTCCGTTACACGTACACCGTCCAAAATACACACTGACTGTCGGTTGACCAGTGGGCGGGGTCATATTTGAATTTACAAACGGGGCACCGATGAAGGGGCGGGGCTAACTCGCGTGGATAACTCGCTAATTGGCGCCGGAGGTGATCGTCCAAAATACACACTGACCGTCGTTAGCCCGACACGCGTAATAACCTCCAGAATGAACACCAGCAATCGAGTCCGTTTGTCGGAACGCTGTACGCTGACGATAAATCTGTATCGCGGTACCGTGTACGGACACGTTAGAGACTCCTGGAAAAACAAATATGTCAGTTTGTCAGTCACAGAACTGCGGAGTCTCGCCCATATATTAGAAGAGGCCATAGCGGACTTCGAAAAACTGTCTATGACGGTGTCTACGGACGCCCTGCCGTCACTCGCACCGGCCGGGGCCTCACACGGACGCGCAAACTGCGGCAATAAACGAGCGGCCTCGTGTACTCCGTGTACTCCTGAATGGGATGCGGGCATAAACTACGACGTAAACCAGGGCGCTCCAGAACGAGCGGCCCCGAAACGCATTGTCGCACGTGACAGAGAGAATAAATTTGAGCCCGTTAGAAAAACTCTATTTCGAGGTCAACGGTGCGGTAAGCAGCCAAATGACGGTGCATATATGATGAACGACAACGATGACGAATTTCTATTAGCGTCTACCGCGGAGTACTGAGGCGTAGTTTGACCCATTGACACATTGTACATATATATATATATACATGCATAAATATATGTATATTTATATCTCGTCGTTTATGTTATACTTGCAGTTGTATATATATATTCGTTACCTGTAATTAGTTGCATACACTAAACATGTCTCACAATAATTGCTACTTGGATTGGCTGCCGGAAGAAACTGCTGAAACTGGAATTGCTGAAATATTATATATCAACCAACGATGGGCGAAGACTAGCCGCATGCAACGTACGCGTAAAGCGATTGTTGCGCAATGGAAGTCTATGGCGGAGACTCTTGCGAAGGCAGTTCACAAATTACGAAGTTAGCGCTTACAAAATGACTTATTATCAAGTGTACAAATATGTCCAGTCGATATGCGATATACTTTAAACTTTATTATTTGTATAACGCGTGCCTGTGTCTGCGTGTGACTATGTAATTGTTGCAACTTTTGTATTAGTGCTTGTCTTCAATAAAACGACACACGTTTAGACGTATTACGTTTCGGTTTTTGTTGTTTCTTGTTGCCGTTTGCATGTTTTGCATATTTTACGTTTAAATACTGTTCGCATTTCTTTATATCCAAATGCGAATTGTCTTTAAACGGTGTAATAAAAGCCTGTCGGCTTTACCCAACGAGACGCGCGAGACAGTCACCGATCGAATCTGCATGGGCCGAACGGTGGCTACATTGTTCGCCATCCGCCACAAAATATTCGTAAACATATCCTTTTACACGCATACCGTTTGATACAATGAGGTATTATACAATTAATCAGTCCTAATTTGCACAAATTATGCAAATTTATGCGAACTAGAACTCATTATTTTCAACATACGTGTGACCTCACTATATGAAACGGTATGCGTGTAGAATTATATTTGTTAAGGATATCGTATGTTTCTCATATGAAATAAATATTTCGAACTCAAAGGTATGAAAGTAAAAAAATTTCAATTTGATTTAATATAGTAAATAAGTTCGTATTATGCAATTGCTCAAATGACATCATTTGAGTCGGTCAATATTTCGTCTCGTTCTAACTTCAGAAAATCACTAAAGTTACGCATTTCTACATTAAAACTACTGCATTTTTACTTTAAAAATCCCACTGGCAGATGGCATGGCTTTTTTGTAATGACCAGAAATTGGTGCTGGAGCTCTGCAATCACATTGCTCAACAGTGCAGCATGATCAGGATCTTCATTTGTCATATTTTATTGAATTTTGTTAACTACTGAATTGTGTGACCTCTTTCCTAATATCGTTAAAACAGTGTAGATCCAGCTGAGCCAGCTTGTAACGAGCCGTCTCATCAGGATCTTCATCATTTCTGGATATTTCATATTTCTAACAACAATACCCCTGTCTGATAAATGGAGTATGTAGTTTGAAAAATAGCCATTCCATTGTCCATTCCAGTTACTTAGGGGTGAAAGGGTTAACTTGTAATCAATACCATGAACCTATTGGTGTAAATGGACTAGTGACCAGTGTAGCCCCAGGTCAGCAGGCACTGCCACCTTCCCACTTTGCTGTATAGTTTACAAATCTACCCTGGTGTAACTGGTAGTTAAAGGTACATGCCCACTCAGTAGGCACATAATGTTCTTTAAGGAATTAAATATGTGTATAATTGTGTCACTATTCCACCAGTTCTAAAAACTACGAGTGCCCGCTATACGGATATAATCATTTTGTAATGTTAATTTTAATGTTAGTGACGCGCTGTGTGTGGTATCGGGCTATTTTCATATGCAAATGAGGCGTGATATTTTTAAATTATTCTAATTAAATGCGTCACCTAAAAAAAACATATTTTAGACAGATTATAAAGTATGATCAATGCACATGAACAAATAAATACAGAGAATAAATAGTGATGTCCGTTAGCATTTTAAGGAAACTAGCTTCTCGCCCCTAATATCGGTGTGAACATTTACGTCTGGTATAAAATGTATAATAATGCTAATCAATACGTTGAGTAATGGTGAATAAATATTTACTTGTTCCAGAAAATGTCTCAAATGATGTCTCTGATATAAATAACAGTTTGCGCCTACTGAGTGGGCATGTTACCTTTAACCCTTGCACCGCTATCTTAATTGTTTGTCGTCTGCTGTTTATTTTCTATTTTCCATTTGTATCATCAAAAACATGCTTTTACAACACTTTAGAATAATTTACAACATACTTTGACAGCACTTCAGAATCATTTTCATTGGAAATGATTCTGAAGTGCTGTCAATTCATGTTTTTATTGTGTGTAGCGGTCTAAGGGTTAACCCTTTCCAACCTAAGTAACTGACATGGACTATTTCATGGTGAGTTTGAGACTGTTTCATTATGCCAAAAAAATAGTCATTTTGTAAAACTTAAAAAACATCCACAAATGGTGCAGATCCTGTGGAGACGGCTCGTTATGCTAATATTATGAAAGAGATATCTAATGTTGAAATGGTTAACCCATTACACCTTTACGGGTATGATTTTATTTAAATTATTTTATTTTTGTTATTTCTCAATGAAAGTATATGTTGCGACCACTCATTTGAACCGTCTCAACAAGACGATTCAAATGGTGGTCGCGAGTGACTCGCGACATATACTTCTAAGCACATTTAAAGAAAATATTTATGATTTCCTCCAAAATGGCATATCCTCAGTATGAAATTATTAATATTTGATCATTGGCTGGCTGGCTGTACTTGTGTGCTAGCCTATCAGGGTCTACACTGGCCATAGTATAATCATGCACATGGAAACCAATGTTATCTGTGGCCCTGGCCTCTCCTCCAGTCAATGTGTATCAAACTGACCACTCATTTACAAGATTGGCAAATTGCTGTTTATTGCAGGTAATTGGGGGTAATTTGTACACACAGACAGTCTAGGATTTCTTTGCATTTATATGCAAATAAATTGTCTGATTTATGGTGTGATACACATTTACTTTTGTTTGTGTTCCCAGGGGCTGGTTCTGAGATTGTTTCGAGCAGTCTATCTAGCCACACTTGAGCTTTTTATGACTGTTTGTATGGCAGAAGGATAATATTGCCACAAAATATATATGTTCTCAACTTCTGACCGGATATTTGAAATGTCTCACCAACTTAAAGGGAAACAATGTATTTGTATGCACCACCACGATAGTGGAGGTGACATTTAGTGTTGTACGTCTGTCCCGTTCTTCCATCCGTCACCAACCTTGTAACTCATAAAACTTTAAAACCGTACTAGCTACATACCTGAAACTTGGTATGTAGCTTCCTTATGATGAGTAGATGCGCAAAGTTTATTTTGATGTTCGATTCGACCCCTAGTTACGGATTATTTTCCCCTTTTCGACTTTCAATTTTCCAATTTTAACTTGTAACTCGTTCTCTGATCAATCAATAGTGTATGTTTGTTGATGCACATTGGAGACTGTACTAAGATAATTCCGGACAATTAGTTTGTTATTAGATATGATTTACACTTTCTATACATTCCTTTTGAAAAAAAAACAAGATGTATTGTGTTTCACGCTGTCTCGCCAGGTGGCGGGCGGACTCATATTGTCCTCATGATCACTCCAAGTTCTACTTATCAGATATTAAAGGTACATGCCCACGTGCCAGGTTATAATATAATAGGGAGGCATATTTGTTCGTCCATTCGTTAGATATGACATTGTTCGGGTAAAATAAATAGTCACTAACCATTTCCCGACGATATAATTGACATTATTATACTTCGTATATCAAACATGAATTTCCACACTGATATCAGTGGAGATAACCATGTTTCCATAAAATGTTAACTGACATTACCGGTATTATTTATTCTCTGTAATAATTTTTTGATGTGCAATGATCATACTTTATAATCTGTCGAAAATATTATTTTTTCAAGTGACGCATTTCATTAGTATAAATAATTTAAAAATATCACGCCTCATTTGCATATGAAAATAGCCTGATACCACCGCGCGTCCAGTGGCGTAGCCAGGCATACGCACGTACGCACGTGCGTACTAGAACAAATAAAATAATTTAAAAAAAAAAAGGCTTATTTTTCGAAATATGCAATAAAATCTTGGGGGTGGTGGGGGCGGGGATTGCTATTGAGTCTGGAACAGAACGCATTTTGTATCAAACGTCCATGTCGATTACAAACAAATGGTGCCGTAAATAATGCAGGAAAACGCGTTAGATAGGATTTTCGTTTCAAACAAAATCCGGAGGGGGCATGCCCCCGGACCCCTAGCACTCTCCCTCACTTCGCTAGGTCGACGAGTGAGCCGTGCTCACCCAATGTTCTACCATTTGATATGTGTGCGTATCAGAAATTTGTCCCTGGCTACGCTCCTGGCGTCGCTATCAGTAAAATAAATATTACTAAATTATTATATCTATATGGCGGGCACTTGTAATTTTAAGAACTTGTGGAATAGTGACACAATTATGCACCTATTTAATTTGTATAAAGAACATTTTGTGCCTACTGACTGAGTGGGAATATATACCTTTAACTTAATTTAGTATACTAGTTTATCATTGAAGTTGGACGAACTCTATCAAAATATTTCTGATGAGTTATCTCCACTTGGTGGCTATTTTCACATTCTGTATCCTTGTCCTAGTGGTAACCCGAGTTTTTCTTGATGGCTCTTAACCAAATTTGGTTTCCATGTATATCATCCTGGGATTTAGTACCTTCTCATCGTAGGCCGGATTATTTATCTTGGCATGATGAAATGTTACATTTCAAACTATGTAATATGTACATAGTGTATACACGTCATTCCTTGATAGGAGTACCGTTTACAAACTTTACAGTAGTTTCCGTAATGCATCAGTCAATGTAAATCCCCGCCCCCCCTCCGGGGGAGGGGCGGGGCTTTACCGGGGCATACCCCGGGGCTTTTACCTTTCATGATGCCCCGCACTGCGGGGACTTTACCGGGGCTTTAACTGTTGCTAAGAAATTGAGCGGGGACATACCCCGGGGCTTTACCGGGGTTTTATCAGACTGTTATCAAGATATGTACATGTATGTTTACCTGAATACTGTTGTGTGGGAGGGGTGACATGGGTTTAAACTGTTTAATACGATCTACTTTCACTGTGGACTGTTTAATTACTGGTCAAACAAATTTTGTTTAATATAAACAAAATTGTTTTCAAATAATTCCTCTGTTTATATTGCACTGCCGTTATCCGTTATCCCCAGCCCCCCCCCCCCCCCCCCCCAACA
The DNA here is from genome assembly GCA_029237695.1 of Conchocele bisecta. Lineage (NCBI taxonomy): Eukaryota > Metazoa > Mollusca > Bivalvia > Lucinida > Thyasiridae > Conchocele > Conchocele bisecta. The sequence goes on along the minus strand of CM055265.1, from coordinate 92,285,580 downwards.
ACACGTGGAAAATTCTGAGACATTCCCCCCCCCACCCCCCCACACACTGAATGAAAACCCGAGACCCCCCCCCCCCCCACCCCCTGGAAAGTGATTCATTACCCGACCAACCCTGGAAAATCACGAGACCCCCCCCCCCACCTGGAAAGTGATTCTTTACCCAACAAACCCTGGAAAATCCCGAGACCCCTCCCCCCCCCCTGGAAAATCCCGAGACCCCCCCCCCCCCCACCTGGAAAGTGATTCTTTACCCAACAAACCCCTGGAAAATTCCCGAAACCCCCCCCCCCCCTGGAAAATCCAGAGACCCCCCCCACCTGGAAAGTGATTCTTTACCCAACAAACCCTGGAAAATCCCGAGACCCCCCCCCCCCCCCTGGAAAATCCCGAGACCCCCCCCCCCCCACCATGGAAAGTGATTCTTTACCCAACAAACCCTGGAAAATTCCCGAAACCCCCCCCCTGGAAAATCCAGAGACCCCCCCCCACCTGGAAAGTGATTCTTTACCCAACAAACCCTGGAAAATCCCGAGACCCCCCCCCTGGAAAATCCCGAGACCCCCCCCCCCCCCCCCCCACCTGGAAAAATCCTATTTCTCACACACACACACCCTCCCCATGTAAGTAAAAGTATAAAGTGCTGCATTTTATACTATTAATAGGGGGGGGGGTGTACTTTTTATGAACCCTGTCTCGAAGAGCCGGTGTCATATAGTGTTTGCACCGTCCGTGTGTCCGTGCGTTAATACGGTTAAGAAGTTTGTATCAATGCAAGGGTCCACTTTTGCGCTATTTAATACTATTCACACATATCCGACCTTCCTTCTACCGAGTCCGTGGGTGGTGCCAAAGGTTAGCGGCTATTTATTTCGTTACTACTATTAACAGGAACGTACCTATTTCAAAGCAACAAACACATATTTACCCTGTACTTAGTCGACCCTACTTGTCCTAACTGTCATTTGGAGGCGGAGCTAGGATGCGTCACACATGCTACTAAGATGCCCAGCACTACACGAAGTTCGGAAACAGACCTACCCGGCGTTTCGTCAAGAAATCCAAAAAGTGCTAGGAGACTTCGAACTTTTACAAACTAAACATATCGGTCATTACCCAGCTGATCATCGACTGTAACGGTTTCAAAAACAACTATATCACTAAGTCAACCACCCTAGAAATAGAACGAGTAGCAGGCCAAATGTGCTACCAATTACATCTACAACGAATAAAGCTGCTTATGGGTTGTAATAATGGCTTCCCATACTAATAAAAGTTCCCAGATATCTACTATTTATAAGTAAAAAAATGACATTTTGCTCTACAACACATCATTTTCGTGCAAGAATATTTCACATTTAAAATCACCAGATGGCCCCGCAGTGCGGGGCATTTTACCGGGGCTTTTACCGACCATGTTGCCCCGCAGAGCGGGGCCTTCACCGGGGCTTTAACAGCAACGAAAATATAAGCCCCGCTATTCCCCCGGAGGGGGGGGGGGGGGGGCGGGGACTTACATTGACTGATGCATAAATGACTTCAAAAATTGAGGAGGAAAGATTCGCAGTGCGCGCGGAATATGCGCACTGCGAATTTGTTTTCTTCCATTTGTGACGTCATCGACGGAACGTACCGCAGTTCTTGTTTTGAAAATATACATCGTGAAATTAAGCAGATGCCAGAAGGTACTAAATCCCAGGACGCGCGTCTCGATTAAGCGGGCCAACTTTCCGTCTGGCGTACAGTTTCACTAGTATATTCGTACGCATCATCGTATGAGACGCGCGTCCTGTGATTTAGTACCTTCTCATCGTAGGCCGGTTTATTTATCTTGGCAGGGATGCAAGCAGACACAAAAGTTAAAATGTTACATTTCAAACCATGTAATATGTACATAAGCACATCTAACGCATGTATACCATCTATGCACGGGCCGCCGGTTGAAAAAAGGGACCTTGCGGCGTTTGCGATTATTGATCAGGACCTACGCTTATCGCAACCGCCGCAACGTCCCTTTTTGTCACTCGAGGCCGGTATGCGATGCGTATACCAAATATTTACAATACTAAGTGACGTTTATGGTCATGTTGTGGTCTATAATCGCCTCATTTTTCCAATACAAATAAATGTCCAGCCGCCCCGCCCCGCCCCGCCCCGCCCGCCGCCCCGCCCCGCCCCGCCCCGCCCCGCCCCGCCCCGCCCCGCCCCGCCCCGCCCCGCCCGCCCCGCCCCGCCCGCCCCGCCCCGCCCCGCCCCGCCCGCCCCGCCACGTCTCGCCCCGCCCCGCCCCGCCCCGCCTGACCCCGCCCTGTCCACCACCACGTCCACTCCACCTACATCGTTCCATAGAGCGCCAGGTCAAATGTTAGGCAATTTCGCCATTCGGGCGTCTTCAAAACGGTGGCCCTATAATCCGGACACCTGTATTTCAACATGTGTATGGCGTGTATCGCCGCAGGCAGCGTCACTTCGACAGAATCAATAACCGCGTCGTCATTTACACTGTCGTAGACCATGTCGAAAAACATATCCGTTAATTCGGCGAATGTCAAGGAGACACACGAATGGTCGAATGTGCCGCTGGACCCGACTCCACAACCCGGGCACAGTAGACAAGACACTTCGCCTATGATTCGCTCGATGTGCGCGAAGTACGCGTTCCTAACGGACATCTCCAAACATATACCATATTCGCTTGGAAGACACCCGTACATAGCCGTTCTGTCCAGTGTCACCTGTTTCTATATCCGATATGCCGTGCCGCTTTAATAAATTATGAAATGTATTAAAGGCTCTATTCGGGTTCACGGGAAAACGCGTAGGCGTGTCTCTGTGGATCTTAAGGCTAGCGTGACGCTTCTAGATTCGTCCACTTGAATAACTTGCTCGGATTCAGAATACAGTATAACCGATGTGGAAACATGTAACGGCTTATCAAATTATATTTCGAGTCTGCAACTGGCGGTATGTATCAGCGTGAAATACTCTTCACTGGTCAGCTGTTCTTGTATCTGAAACGCGTACAGTCGCTCTGGCCACGCACTAAATCGTCCCGCTGCATATTCAAACCGTAGGAGTTGCTGGCTGAATTCAATCGGGCGTACAATTTAATTACCTGCTCCGTCGCGTAATCCACAGTTAGTGGACTTGTCGGATAACTGGTTCCATTAACAAAGAGACCTATTTTTCGCAAGCTGAAATTTTGGAATTCAAACGGATTGTCGAGATAGCTACCCAGAACTGCCGTACTGGATACTAGACCTACAATCACAGTCCTGGGAGCTCTGTTTTGAAACAGGTGATCCCAGAAAAAGTAATTTTGATTTTTAGCTATCGACGCTGATCTGACCTCTCGTTTCACAAATGGGTACGTGGCGAGAACGTTGTTTTTAAGTTGTTGCGCATGCGCGAGTAATACTGCTGGATTAATCGCCAATTTGCACACTCTCAGAAAACAGTCATCAATGTCGATACGATAACCCGATGCGCCGCTTTCCACCAGGTCGGCCATCAAGGAGAAGTCCGGTTTCGTCCGATATAAAACCAGTTTGATATCAGCACCGTTTAAAAATGTATCTATTTAGGTAAAAAACGTTGTTCACTGGAATAGACACGAAATTTAGCGTTCTGAACTCTTTGATCAGTGCCGCCCTGTCGAAAAGGCCGGTGTTCCCTGAAGCGGAAGAAAAATAGGCATTCAATCACACGCACGCGCGCGCGCGCGAATAATAATAAAAAATATTTTGAACATCAATATTAATTACATTGATAATAATAATTTAAACGAGAATAATTAAATAATAATGATTTAAACGAGAATAATTAAATAATAATGATTTAAAACAATAATGATGACGATATTAGTAAGGATGATGATAATGATGATGATTATAATATGTTTTAACAAACATATTTACCAGCATCGGGATCAGTCGCACTGGTATAACCTGCTGAGTCTGGCATCCATAATCCACTCGCAGAAAGCGCTCTTTTTTCATCGGTGGTCGTGCCAAATAGTGTTTTGAAATATGCCAAATAGGGGTAAAGATCTCCCGAACTAGATATTAGTTTCGAATTCATATACATGTCCGCCTGCGTGAAAAGCGCATGCACGAAATTGTTAACTGGGCCACAATGTTCCTTGTCAATCAGCGGTGTGCCGTCTTGGTGGACCACCCGTACTTTCAGGAATAGTAGCGTTTTCGTCAAATCGCAATATTGGTTTCTTTGGTTGGCTATGGTAAATTCCAGCGGGCAATTTCCGCCAACAATTTGAGAAAGCGGCCTTATGTCGACATACGATATACTCTCGACGGCCGTCATGATGGCTGGTTTGCTAAATATGTCCAAACTGGCTGGTTGACATTCGCCATACTCCCGGCCCGCCCATGATGGTAGCGACATTGTCGGTGCTATCTAGAGCTTACACTTGTTGAAAATGTCGTCGAGAGTCCTAGACGAGAATTGTGTTTGTTTTTTTTTCTTAGACTTGTTCACGGCGGCCCGTTTCTTTTTGCCGCTTCCGCCAGCAGTACTGGGTTTTCTAATACAGGTTGGCCTTTTCTTGTGTCCCTGTCGTTTCGTCTTGTGTGTCGCCCGCGATCGCCGCAAGACCTTTTTCATCTCATTTGCCGCTTGTTGGACGGTCTGTTCCGTAGGCGTGACTAATTCTAGCTTAACGAGGCGACTCGGCGATTTTGCGGTCGTTGGCGCTCGGGGCTGTGGCGGCAGGCTCTGTAATGAGGAGTGGGCGCTCGATGATCCAATATTGCTGCTTTCGGGGCGAACATGCGCGGACGTATTTTTTATATTTCTTTCGATATTATTGTAAAATTCGACCATTTTACGAACTGGGGTACTTAAAAATGGCCGCTAGTGTCGTTTTCTTGCAACATAACACCGACCACCGACGGACATCGCGGGTATTATAATTGTCGCTTTTCAAAATGCAAGGTAATCGTCGTTTTTCCGTGCCAATTATCAAGTTCAATGTTTTCATCCGCCAACAATGTCACGCTAATTAATTTCCCAGCATTCCTCCACAATGACAGGCCTGCTCTGGGGTCTATTGACAGATGCAGTGTAACAGTATTGTCCGTTTATTTCATCGATAGCCGACTGACGTTCCGGAGAAATACGCCTTAGCAGCGGTGATTTATTGACACCAACGTAGCTAGAATCTATAATGTCTAAATAAACGTACACGTTCGGATCTGTCAACGGATCACGTAACACAAGCGACACGTCCGCGAGAGATACGCACCAATGTCCGTGCAGAGTCGACGCATCCCGCAATCTGACTCCAAACTCCGTCGCGCAGTTCCCCGGAAACAAGTCCGTACAATCATAAGACCGCAATTCTACATAAAACTCGCGTAGCCATTCAGCGCATTTCTTGGACATCTTTTGCGTTCACCCAGCTATTGAATCTCTCGGGAAAACCAGCCCAGCTGACGTACGCCTGCCTGCGTCCACGCTTGCCCCGTGTTTTCAAAACTTTCCCGATTTTCCATGTGTCAGAATCCGACTTGGTGACTTTGACAATCTCCTCTCATTAGAATATGGCATCTACAGGCTCTCCGACTAAGTCGGCCCGTCTCTACACTGGCAAACCACGCCTCCGGAATGCGTGCGTCACTGTGAAAACCTCGTCCGTGTATTTCTGCTGATACGCCCTTTCGAATGTAGTCTTTGCGTAACTTATCCGTACACGGTCGCCTTTACTAAAAATATATTTCTTCACTTTTCGCCGATTTCGACATCCGCTAGGTATGTACATTCGATTCCAGAGTTCCACTTGATTGCGTTTCGTAACCTGATTAGGCGCGAGACCGTACAGTGTACTATGCGACCGCCACCAGTCTAGCCAATACGTCCGTATACCTGTACGTATTGTTTTCATAAATATACCGGTATATCATTTGTTTCAGGGTGCCTATAACCCGCTCGGCGATATTGCTCTTAACTGGATGTTGTGTCCTGAATTGTTTGATTCCCAGGGAGGCCAGATAACCATTGACCTTGACATTCTGGAATTCTGAGCCCGCGTCACTCCGAAGTGATTCCGGTATTGGGATGCGGTCTTGTTAGAACAGTGTTTTGAAGGCAGAAAGTGTACTGGCGGCCGTCTTAGATTTCATGAGTTTGACGTGCAATAAACGACTGAAATCGTCAATTACTATTACCGCGAATGTCACGCCGTCGTTATAAGTGGAAAGCCTACGCATGTCCATTAGTAGTATAAAGGGAGTCAAAATGATACCACTTACCGTGGTATCATTTCCACCCCTTTATACTACCCCCACCACCCCTGAAAAAACCCAAAAATTGGTTAGCGATGAAATTGTCTCCCTACAGCAAATTTGTGAATTTTTGGAGAAAATAATTTTGAAAAGAGGGAGTCAAAATGATACCACCTCCAACCAAAAGTTGGTGGTGGTATTGTAGTCCCAATTATATTGGTAATTGACTTTTGAAAAAATATATTGGTGCCATAAATACATCTTGTTTTCATAGGTTATACATTTCATAGGTTATAATAAAATATTATTAGAGAAAATGGATAATAAAATACAATGGGAATTGAAAGCTTATAATGACTGTGTTGAAGAAGTTTACGAAGAATACAGGGGTTATAGTCATATATATAAATTCTATAAATTGAAAACACTAGGCGATATCGAATACATGAAATATCAGCGTAATTTATTATGCTCCGATAAAAACGTGGCATTTACAATATTATACCGACAATTATGTGAACTATACAAGAGGCAAATACAAACATTAAGACGGATAGTGCGTATCGGATATGAAACTAAGGTGTATTATATAAAATTGTTAAAACCCAACGATTCGTTTACGAATGTACATTTCTACGATATTGCTTATAAAGATATGTATATTATTGAACAGAAAAAAAACTACTAATTAATTTATGTTGTAATCACAACACCAAGCGGACGACAATGTTCCAATTACACGTGTTATGAACATGCAAATTAGGTGTCCCACCTTACACGTATATTAAGTGTCCATTTTATAGAGAGATTTACACGATTACGTCTTCCGGGATGGAAATAAACACACTGTAATATATACTACACACACTAGGGTGTGATTTACAGCGACAAACAACCCGCTATCGATATTCCGGAAGTATTTCTTACATTCTGATTGGTTGGCATGTTTTTATTTTTCTAATTTTACTTTTAATAATTTAGAACGTTATAACCTATATTATTAAATAAAAAACGAACTTGTTATATAAAAAAAAAAAAATAAAAAAAAAAAAATAAGTAAATATTTGGGCATTGCACAACACGGTTTTAGCTTAATATATATATGTAAAATTAACAACAATAATTTGTCTTGGGGGACGCCCCTTGATAAAAAATGAGCGCTCAGTGCACCCGTGCTGACACTTCCAAGGTTGCCTAGACTTTCGACACTGGTTCCTAGATCAGCCGAGAGAAGGGGGTGTGCAGTACGGGTAGCTACACCTCGCTAAGCCAAAAAGAAAAAGAATGAATGAATGAATGGATGAATGAATGAATGAATGAATGAGAGTGAAAGCTTAGCGGGGTGGACCCAGAAGGGTTTTGCTGGCGCGAGTTCGAGCCTCGGCCAGACCCGAATTTTTTTTTTTAATTATTATGTTTACTGATTTAAATTGTTTACTGCACCAATATAATTAATTTTATAATTAATTTAAAGAAAATTATAAAATTAATTACTTGATAAAAATATAAATTTCCTCCGACTTTATCTCCAAGTTTTACCCTAAATTTATCCCAATCAGTACACTCAAGGTTGTGCATGGTGGCATGCACTTTGATTCTAATATCATTTTTTAATTTTTCATATCTATCCATTTCTTTCACAACGGATTCAAACTCTAAATTTGATATTTTCTTATCGGCCAACGCTTTGGACACTATAATGTCGATGCTATTTTTCTTAGACCTGGTGAGAACGGATATTCTATCATGTTTTCTACATTTTTTCTCGAAGTTTAGATAGCGTTGCAGCAGTCCCAGCACCACTCATTACAGATAAACTTGCCAGAACCGTACTAGATGCTTCAGCTATATTCGCCGCGCGCTTATATTTTTTAGCCTGTCTTTTTCTATTTCTATATTCTCTAACTAAAATATCCTGCATACCGACGATATTATTCAACCTAAAATCTGAACTTCTTTCGTTAATTGGATACAGTGTTGATGGAGTGGTATTGACAATTGGAAGCGGTGATTCGTTCATGATTTTCAATATATTAGTATTTACAAATTAAGTTCAATTAACAATGAGACAATAGTGGAAGAAATCGCTGGGTCAGCGATTTTCGTAACAAAGTTAATAATACTACCTTCGGAAAGTCTAATTAGATCATCACCGGAGAACGAAACCACCGACGAACTATCTCCAGCGAGTTTAGTGACTCCAATTGCCTGTTCTTTCCCATCCAGTACAATATTTATCGTGACCACGCCCACAGGTTTACCATTAGCATTAACCGAGCAGACCGCCATTCGCAGAAGTGTACCTGGAGCTGTCATGGCGTATCCCACACATTTATTACTCGCTTTGGCACCGAACGAATATTCAGAGAGCCCCTCAATCAATGGGCCCCGCTTCCCAGCCCAAATTGTTATGACACGTTTTTGCGTTTTCATTGTTTTCAACAAACCGGCAAGCCCCCCGATAGAGGTATGGGCCTCAGCACGAACATTTTCAGAGGCCTCCTCAAGCGCTTTGGTCGCGGCTCTACGAACATGTTTCAGTTTATCGGAAACTTCGGTTATTTTCCCGTCTAGTTCGGTAAGTGCCGCTTCTCTGCTGAGAGAGTTCTCTAAGCGCAACGCATCATAAGCCTCCGTAATGGCCGCCTGGTGGTCTTCTAGGGCTTTTTCAACACCCAACCCGGCCTATTTTTGAAATTCAGTTATGTTTCCGTCTAGTTCAGCAACCGCCGCTTCTCTGATGAGAATGTCCTCTGAGCGCAACACCCCATAAGCCTCCGCAAGGGCCGCCTTGTGGTCTTCTCGGACTTTATCAATACCCGTTCGGACCCCCTCAAACCCCAACCGGGCCTCCTTTCGAAATTCGGCTATTTTTCCGTCTAGTTCAGTAAGTGCCGCTTCTCGTTTGAGAGAGTCCTCCGAGTGCAACACCCCATAAGCCTCCGCAAGGGCCGCCTTGTGATCTTCTCGGACCCCCTCAACCCCCAACCGGGTCTCTTTCCGAAATTCGGCTATTTTTCCGTCTAGTTCAGTAAGTGTCGCTTCTCTGCTGAGAGAGTCCCCTAAGCGCAACGCATCATAAGCCTCCGTAAGGGACACCTGGTGGTCTTCTCGGACTTTATCAATACCCAACCGGGTCTCTTTTCGAAATTTGGTTATTTTCCCGTCTAGTTCAGTAAGTGCCGCTTCTCTGATGAGAGAGTCATTTAAGCGCAACGCATCATAAGCCTCCGTAATGTCCGCCTGGTGATCTTCTCGGACTTTATCAATACCCGACCTGGCCTCTTTTCGAAATTTGGTTATTTGTTTTCCTAGTTCGGTAAGTGCCGCTTCTCTGATGAGAGAGTCCTTTAATCGCAACGCATCATAAGCCTCCGTAAGGTCCGCCTGGTGGTCTTCTCGGACTTTATCAACACCCGTTTGGACTCCCTCAATCCCCAACCGGGCCTCTTTTCGAAATTTGGTTATTTTTTCACATAGTTCGTTTAGTTCCGTATGCGTTTCTTCACGACTTTGTGTATTCACAGCCAGGGCATATTCTCTAAGTTGTGATAGTAGACTCTTGTGAATCTCGTCCGTGGCCACCGATATAGTTCTATTGATCAAGGCCTTTGTTTTTTGGGTAGTTAAAAAGTCTCCCTCTGTTGGGATGAATCCCCCTTCTGCCGGTTCCAAATTCTTTGAATTTGTCACCCAATCGGAAGAAAACTACTGGTCCGTATATACTCATTTTCAATAATGTTGATAATATATATTACGAACATGCGTTTAATTCTAATTTTCTTAAAATTAATTAATTTGAAATTTCTAGGACGACCGAAATCGGGTAATCATTCTTCAACTCTCGCCCTTTATCATCAAGAATAGAAATCTTCAACTCGTGGATGTGTCCCGATTCCAAAACTTTCATCTCGGGGTGTGGGAAGTCTAAGGTCACAGTCTCCCCAAAGAAACAGTCGCTGGCGGGCACGGTTTTCAGTAATGTGCTGGGGGATCCGTCTACCATGTTGTACGATGTGTTCACCCGATCGAGGTGCACCCCGAGAGTTTTCGTGACGGCGAAGTTTACTGGGGTCGTGCCGACGTGCTCGCCCGGATCAAACATCCCATCATCGTTGGCAGTGTGTGTTATTTTAAATCCTAACAGTGAGCCCAACCCCGGTGAGACCCTTACAATTTTATCAACGGTCAATGTCGCAAGGCCCGTGGCTTTCGAGATTGTGAGAGTGACTACACCAGGAATCTTCGACGCGACAAAAGCTTGGAGATCTCCGAAACTCCAAAGGCCATGAGGTACTATGGCACTCTCGCCAACATCTCCTAAGAAAAACTCGAGCGTTTCAATGTTTTTCCACCCGATCGTGAACGTGATCGATCTGAGGCCTACCCTGCGTTTTCCGCAGCAGTTGTCGATTCCTTTTTGATGTTCACAACTCTCTTTTTGAACATTAGTGATAGTAGCAAACATAATAATATCTTTCAATGGATACCAAAGCATTTAGCTTTAATTCTAATGCAAAGTACGCGGTCGGAGGTAAATACACGCAAAAAGACGTTGTTAACCACCTTGTACACCCAACCGTAACGGTTAAACCGGACAGTGGCTTTACCACCAATTTCCCTAACATCTTTGAACAATATAGGCTGCCCAAGATTACTACGATGGAGGCGGTAAACGGGTGGAAAGCAACACCGATGCAGTTTTGGCAGAACCAAATAAATTTCGCTGTATGGTGCGCAACAGCCGGGTGTGGAGTTTCACAAAAAGTCCATCTGACATCCAAGAATGTCATGCTCCGAAGAGTCTACAACTTTCATGCGTATTATACTATTAGGAGGATTCTCAAAGAACTAGGTATTTCTCTACCTCAAGAAGACGCCTGGGATCCCATTTCCAACGCATACGACCGTATGGCGTTTGAAAGACTGTGTAACGAATTTAACGTTTCAAAAGACGCGGACTGGAGACAGAAAGCATTTCCTACCACTACCGGCCTCGGGAACGTTCTCATTCGGGGTCAGTCCGGGAATTGGACGCAGACTGATTTTAGACACGATCACTCCGGCGACCACATCGTCAGTCGGAACGCCGGGAATTTTGACCCCGCGACTATGACTTTCGGGCCGGAAGTGTCTGGAGGTCGGCACTGTGGCGTGTTTTCTTGTAAAATGTTACCTCCGAAACGGGCTCACGTCGATTACATACAGCAGGCTGCTAAGGTTCAGGACGCGTGGGGTACATTTATGTTAGATACGGGTCTGGGGTTCACGCAGGCCGGGGTTACTCGCATCAACGACTCCATTCGCACATACGTCTGGGCCATCCTCGGCGCACAGAAGCAAACTCGCAGTTCTATACTGGGCACGGGAACAGTGTTTGATGCACAAAAACAATTCTTGGCACTTGTAGAGGACGCCATCTCAGCTAGGGTGGACCTGGAGAAGGCGATCCAGAATTATCAAGACGTTTTGCAGAATGCCAACACCCCAGTAGACTATGTATTTGGAATAGGTCTTTATATGGCGCCGAGCAATATGATACTACGAGACGACCCGGTTGACGGTTACAATAATCAGATCGTAATCGCCACCGCCAATAAAAAAATCGGCCACAACGGTACCGTGAACACGGATATCATCAAGCGCACCTCCAACATGATCGGGCGCGGAGTTGTAAGTGGAACCGATTTCATAAAACCCCCAATTCACGAATGGATTCACCCACCCCATCAAGTTCATTTGAACCCGTTGTTCCACCCGCGGGAACTAGTGTCACAACCCACGAGGAGGAGAAATTAGCGCTCGTCTTCGCCCTCATGGCGATCGGACTATTTGCGCTTTGGTTTTAGGAACTCTCGGGCGAAGAATAGTAGGAGACCGGCGATCGCTACGATTAAAGCCCAAGTATTTTTTGCGAGCCATCCGACCGTTTTTGATAATATAGATAGCAAGTAAGAAACGATACTTCCGATCAGTCCAGGTAGTGCGGCAGCCGCCTTTTCGGCTAATTTAGCCAGGAGACTGGCGAGGGCTTTTAGTTTTTTGTTTTTTTACCCACCCCTTGGCTCCACTGGATGGCGCGGGTGTTGGTGTGGGTGCTGGTGTGGGTGCTGGCGCCGCACCACCAGTGAAAACTAGAACTATGGTTGATATAATCATGCCTATAGCCGTGAGGATGCTTGCTATCGTGACACCCTGCTCTCTGAACAGAGTGCGAAGACGCTCACCGAGTGTCGTGTCCTCGTGCAGAACCCTCGAGATTGTTTCGCGGATCCGACTTATTTGGGTGCGGAGAGCCTCACGGCCAGCCGATGCAGCCTCCGAGCGAGCTTCTCTTTCATCCCGCAACGACTGCAGGCGTTCGGTGATTCGCTCGGTAGATTCTCTATCGCCACGGGCTTCCTCCAGTTTCCTTTCTTCTAGTGTGATATGTCCATCAAGCGCTGTGTGTTTGGCGAGGTTATGGACTAATTCGCCCCGGACTGTTTGCATAGCCTTATCGAGTCCCCGGAGTTCGCGAAGAGATAACGGCGGGTCATTCATCGTCCTGAGTATTTCGTCTATCTCGCTTTCGCTGAGCTCCATTGTGCGAATAGCGTCGGTGGCCACTCGAGGGACCTCGCTGAGCTCAACAGTTTCTATCGCGGCGGCTGTCTTCGCCATCGTTTCGTCTGTAGAATGTAGGGCCTCTACAGCGCGGGTCGGCATAATTGTTTTGCCACGCACCCAATCTACGAATCCTAATTCGTTCTTTATGATTTCACCACCGCCCCGGTTTCCATCAATGGTGTTCAGCGATAGGGGTTTTCCGGTCCTCATGTTGACGATCGGGACATTTGATGCTTTTAGTCGCAACCTACCACGTAGATCCAATTCGAACTTGGAGTAGTCGCGGCCGACAGATGGAACCACACCTTTTTCTGCCAAATTGTTGTAGAAGTCGTTTACAGCGGACTCGACTAATTCCTGACTTAGACTAATTGTGCTGGTAGCGCCACCTATTTCCCCAGATTGTGATTGGATTGGAGGTGGAGTCTCTATGAAGGGTGTTTCGTTATCGTTATCATCATCTATGTCATCATCGAGGTAATCGTCTCGGTCGCCCGTAGTGAGATCGTATTCGTCCATGTCAATATCGTAATCAGCCATATTTATAATTAATTATGTATTAAAGACAAAACCATACGGGTTTAATATAGTAACTTAGTTTCACTAAATTATGTCTTCGAGTCAATACGGTCGCAAACTCAATCCATACCGCAGAATGCGTGAGCCCCTCGGGGCGAAAGGCGTGAGACAGAGGGTCGTTATTACGAACAACCCATCGACGATCGACCAGAACCAGCAGCTCTTGGTCCGCTTCCCAAACCTCGGAGCTAACGACGTCATTGTGCCGGGGACTGTTCGCCTCGCTTTCACTATTTCGCTGACGACGGACGAGAACCGAACCGTCGTTCAGAATCTGGGTCGCGCCATCGTCAAGAAGACCATGATAAAGATTTCTGGTAATGAGGTGATGTCGATCGATGACAGCGACGTCTATCATTGTTATCAGGACCTGTGGAAGACGGCGCAAGAGCGCGAACACGTTGTCTATCAGGGTATTGACACCAGCCGAAATAAGAACGTAACCAGACTTAGAATCGGGGCTGGTAACAAGGTAGATAACGTCGCGAGCGACAAAGCGATCGCGGCCGCTTACGGCAACCGCGTCTACATCCCGCTCGACTTTGAGTTGCTGGAGAGTCACATGCCCTACTATCAGAATGCTTTGGCTGACCGCCTCGAATACGACCTAACGTTCAACGACTACGGCCGAGTTCTCACAGCCACCGACATGTTATCGACGTATACGATCGATAATGTTTCGCTGGTGTACGACATGGTCACGATGCCCGAACTCGCGCGATTGATCAGAACCCAGTACGCCGGGCGCGTTGCCATACTTTACGACCGAGTTCTTCGCCACCGCAAGATGACGAAAGACAAAGGCGACACATTGTGGAATATTAACGTCAACGTACCCACCCTCTCGATGAAAGGTATACTGATGCTGTTCGAGGAGGCTCGGTTAGCGCTCGGTGCTAGCAGTGGGACGAAGTAAGAAAGCAGTTTGCTGCCGGCTCTAAGCGCTCTCCAGAGGTTGCCGCGGTTGCCAAAGACCTGCAGCTCTCGGCCGTCTCCCTCGCGGAGTTCCTGAATACCAAATACGCCTTATGGCTAGACATGCGAGCCAGCGACGACGACCAAATACACGGCAGCGGACGCCAAGTTGAGAACGCTAGTGAGGGTGTGACGATCCAGATAACCAAAGAGGCGGATGGAAATGGGCCATTGAACGTGTACCTATATATAATTACAGACGCACAACTCAACATCGAAGATGGTCGATATGTCTCAGCACTCTACTAAATCTAACGATTTATTAATTAATTTTAAGAAAATTAGCAATCAACACCAATTCACGATTGGAGATGCTCACTCTGCCATAATATGTGGGCAGACAGGATGTGGAAAAACGGTTTTCATTCTCGACTTGCTCGAGGGTTCCTACCGCGATGCCTTTCGTCACATTGTGATCCTGTGTCCCACTGTGTGGCACAACGATACTTATCAGCGGCGCCCGTGGATATGGACCGACCCTGAGGTATACGTTATTGACCCAGGTGATAGGCTTCACGATTGGCTGCGTGTATTCTACCAAAGATTCCAGGGTGAGTCCACCCTATACGTGATTGACGATTGCTCGGCCAAGGCGGCGATGACCAAAAAGAAGGACATGCTCTCCGAGCTCGCATTTTCTGGCCGCCATGCTAGACAAAGCGTATGGATCTCCACTCAAAAGTACAACGCCGTCCTCAAGGATCTGCGCGAGCAAACGAAATGGGTCGCCCTCTTTCACGGCAAGGACCGAGACTCATTCGATGACTGTCTTCGAGAGAATGACGTTATCCCAACGCGCGAGGAGCGCCTGGAGGTTCGACAGATGCTTTCGGAAACTAAGCACGCCAAGCTTCTGCTAAAGACTGATCAACCAACTGCTTATAAAGTTATCAATTAATTAATTTTATAATTAATTTTAAGAAAATTATAAAATTAATTAGCAATTACTTAACGCTCGTTAGTAACTGCCGAGTAAATGCTTAAAAATGCTGAAAAATGCTGAACAATGCTTAACAATTGCTGAACAATGCTGAACAAATGCTTAGCAAATGTTGAACAAATGCTGAACAATGGTTAACAATGTTAACAATTTGGTTCTCCGCTGCAAGCTTTGTTGCGAGCATAACGGTGATCATAAATATCGGGGGGTGCGCTTGGCGATATGTTAAAGTGATGAGACTTGTTAGAATAGTTAAATTAATTTTAAGAAAATTAGCAATAATGAACTGCGACGAACTTCTCGATCAGCTAATGGAAGAAACCTCAACTCCGACTGCCAACACGGTATCTTTCCTGAAAGATAATGAAACATCAACTCCGACAGAGCAATCGGGATCAACTCCAATTTCCATTGGGTTGAGTGCAACGACTCAATTAAAATGAAAATGCGGCGCGACGAGAGCGGCTAGCTGCGCTGGTTGCTGGGGGACAATCAGAGCATTATCTCGGTAGGCGTCTCTCAGTTTTTCAGGTGGATAAGATGTCAGATGCGGAGATCGATAAAATGTATGCGCGATACGAATCTAGGTTAGGTGCGGAGATGACAAAAACTCTTGGATCGGCGGCTATTCATTTGTACGCAACCGCCGTTAGTACACTTCTCCCTATACCAAACACCGCGGGATTGATTGGCGATCTAGCGACTGACCCTTTTGTAGGACACACCCTTAGAACAGCCTGCTGCTCAATTTATCACAAGTTTGGAATGTACTTAGCTCCACTGACAACCGCGTTGACCACGGGAAAACACTGTCAATTTGGACATATATGCCCACGAACTATAAGCCCTAATATTAATATTATAAATGATGACACAAGACACACCTGCGAGAGTGACGGAACAGCAATCCCAGATTGCACCAACTCCAACAGGGTTGGAGTTGAACCCGATTGCACCTCCAACCCAATCGAAATTGGAGTTGGACCCGATTACACACATAAAAACCCAAAAAGACAGGCAGCTGGGAGGGCGGCGGCTGCCACCCGAAAAGTTAAACAAGATAAAATACTCGCCGAGCTTCGAGAGGCTAAACAGTCGTTGCAATCGGGGACGGAGACAGCAAAACATCTGAAGACAGAGCAATCAGGTTCAACAGTGTTGAGTACAACAACACCCCCAATTCACGAATTGGAAGCACACTCAACACCCAATCGAGGTTGGACGAATCCGATTGAACCCCAATTCACGAATTGGAGTTGGGTTGTTGGTGGTGGTCTGGCAGTTGTTGGTGCCCTGTGCGTGTGGAAATACCCGCTATTACACCAATCCTTATCGAGAAAACAACCCCCATCAATTCATCCAAAAACAGTTACGAAACACCAATCGCAATTGGATGCGCCCCATTTAAACATTGATCGCGATCCCTTTTATATGCAATAATTATAATTATCAACAATGGCTGAACAAGATGGTAAAATGATAATGAACGCACTTTATAACGGTGTGGTGATATCAGGTTTAAGTATCGGGTATGCTCAACTATTTAAGACGGTCTTTGGAAGGCCCGCTCCCAAATTGGAATTTACTGTGAAAGACGCCTGGCTCGTGGGTGTAGATATAATGGTCGCAGTTGCGACTCGAGATTATCTAGTTAAAGCTGGAATTCTACCTGCTAATATATTGAAATAATGGCTTCGATCGGAATAATGATAGGTGGTGCGCTTGTAAACGCATTGGCGTTCAGCGGTAGCAACTTTATATTCTCGAAAATGAGAAGCTCGAACGTGGATGAGGAGCGCAAGCGTCACGATTTAGCTGTAGAACAATTCAAAAGCGCAAAGGAAGCGTGGTCGAAAAAACGAACCGCCCATCTGGACTGGGTCAATGAAGAGCTTCGCCGCAAGAATCACGCCGGCCCGCACAAACTTTCCAGAACGTTGAAGAAGCCAACCGCGAGTACACGCTGGCATGTCCACAGAAAAGTCTCGCGCCACTGGATCGCGAGCCCCAACTTTCAGATTTCTATGTACCGTCAGAGCCCCAAAAAGATCGCGAGATCGCGTTCATCGTCGTGGGAATGGGTGTGGTGGGTCTCGTCGGCTACTATATTCAATCGAGATTTCAAATTAATTAATAATTTTTACAAAATTAATAATTATTTTAAATAATCTTTTTTATAAATTTATACATGTGTATATATAGAACGATGTCAGTTGACGAACTTTATTTTGCTATGATTGATGTAGGCTACACTGCCCTTAAACACCGCATAGCTGGCACAAAGGGTATGATTCGTCTGGCCCGAGATTCTCTCGAGACGTGGCGCGAGGATGAAAAAGCGGCCACCCTTTTCGCAAAGCGAGTGTTAGATTCCTCCGAATTAGATCCTTTTTCCAAGAATGCAAGAAATTTATCGATTCTCGGAGTTAGATTTCAGATTTCCTCAGTGATCAGGATCCTTTCGAAAAGTAAGGAATCCAGGATCTTTACCCGCCCCTCACAATATTCCGCGCCCGAAATTTGACGTGCCGGTGCCGAACCAAGTTCACCAAGCGGATCTCCTGTTTCTCCGTCACGATCGCGTCGGTCGCAAGACGTACAAGTACGCACTGACAATCGTTGACGTAGCGAGTCGTTATAAGGGGGCTGAGCCGTTGGCCACTAAAGAGTCTAAGGAGGTGGCCGAGGCTCTTTCCCGAATATATAAGAGGAGTCCTCTCAAATGGCCTAATCTTCTCTAGGTCGATCCCGGCCGCGAGTTCATGGGCGCGGTCTCCCATCTATTGTCTAAGCACAACGTTTCTGTCAGACGCGGCCGCGTCAACATCCACCGAGACCAGGGAATCGTGGAGCGGTTCAATCGAATCCTGGCTGAGAGACTGTTCGGACACCAATACGCCAAAGAACTTGTAGACCCTCATTCGTGATCGACCGAGTGGGTGGCCAGACTGCCCGCCGTGGTCTCCGCACTGAACGGAGAGGTGACCAGATTGATAGGTAAGAAGCCTGTAGATGCTATCAAGTTTAAAAGGGTGACGAGCAAGCCCTCTGCCGTCTCGCGCGGGCGACCCGTTGGTTTAGAGGAGCAACGGCTTCCATCAGATATTGACGTCCGGTACCTCTATCAACCGGGAGAGCTCGAAGGTGGCAGCCGCCGCGCGACTGATCCCGTGTGGTCTCTCAATGTATATCATCTAGATCGATCTATACCAAACCTGATGAGCCCGTGCTCTACTATTTGGATGATGGGCCATCTCGAGGGTTTGTTCGCGAAGAACTTCTTATGGTGCCTTCTGACACCCAGCTACCCCCGGATCGTCAGAGTCTTTAGATTGCTAATTTTCTTAAAATTAAATAAATCATTAGAGAGGTTCTGTATGTATTCCGTCTGGTAACACGCGTCTTTTATCGTAGTATGCCGAGAGTCCTAATTTTTGTTGACAGTACGTTTTCATAACGCCGTCTTTCATTTTAAATCCTCTATTTTGTGCTACATCTATAATGTGTTTTCCATCTTCTGTAGTTTCACTTAGTACTCTTTTATATCTATCCCAATTTAAATTGTTAGTTCTCTTGGACATTCCTTTCGCAGAGTTTTTATTAATTAATTCTTTAGAATCATCAAAATTAGTGGAATTAAATTTTACACTTACTAGATAACGCTATCGCCGCTAAATTCCATTTTGAAAAGTCCGGGCTCTCTTTCGCTCCATTTATCCCAAGCAGTAGTATATAGGAAGTCAAAATGATACCACCTACCGTGATATCATTTATAACCCTCTATAATACCTCTATTTAATTGTCCCCCACCACCCCCCCCGAATAACCAAAGATTGGTTTAACGATGAAATTGTCTCCCTACAGCAAATTTATGAATTTTTTGAGAAAATAATTTTGAAAAGAGGGAGTCCCAATTTAAATTGGTAATTGACTTTGAAAAAAAAAGTCGAAATCATTTCATGCAAAGTACAATAGTTTATATTCTCTTTTTCTCCTCCCGATATAGCTAAATTTATTTTTTCGCAGATCATCAACTAATTCTACCAGCTCTAGTCTAACCACCGTTCACCTTTAGCCACTGACAGCGTAGTTGCTTATGTTACAAAGAGTTTGGGCACTAACGAATTTACAAGGGCATCTGGGGCATTGAAATTGTGGGGGGACACAAGGAAACTTTCTACGTCTCGCTAGATGCCTTCGTAGATAATCTTTACAAGTAAACGTCTTACAACAAGTCTCACACTCCATTATATATGTATTTTTATATATATATGTATATGTATATGTTCAATTGGACGTGAAAAAAACATTATGTAAATTTTTGACGTCCAATTGAACAGATAAATTTTATAGGTTATACAAAAGTATAATACAGAAAATATGATAACGCCAGAAACTAGAGCAGAAATAGAAAGTTTGAGAAGAGAAGCCGAATCTCTAGGGATTACTTATAGTAAACGGTTGAGAGTTAGGGGGTTGACAAATCTGATAAACGCCACAAAGAATGAGGCGTTTATGAAGCGGTTTACCCGCGCCCACAAACGAGGAGCCTTTAAAGACCTCTCACTAGCAGAGGAAGTTGGTAACAGAATTCAAAAAGAAAGTATTGGGAGCTAAGGGCTAGTGTAATTAATTCTAAAGAATTACCTTCAAGCACAAATAATTTGTCTCAAATTAGACACACAGGTGACCAAATACCAAATAAAAGATCCATAGTTCGCGCGATAGTGGAAAAAGGTGAAGAAATATTGGGGGCTCACGATGAAACATTGGAAAAAGGTAGAAAATGGAAGAGGAAGACGGGTAGTTACATTATCCTTTCGTAAAAACATTAACATTAACGAGTCTGAACGCATGTCCGATAAACTCGCTCCGTATCTAACAACCAATTTTTATTTGAGATATTCATATTCTTACAAGCTAGAACATATGGAGGAAATTAAAAATGGAAAACCTGTAACTATAATAATGCACAAAAATCTCGGTGTAGCGAAGCACTATCATCAATGAAAACCGTTAAAAAATGGCTGTCAGATAAGGAGCAAACACGAATAATGTCCGATAAAATAGACAGACCGAATACAAAGTGGAAGTTTGTAAGATGGGTAGAGGTTTTCGTAAAGCTAATACAGGGTAGTAGGGGAATAGAATTTAGGGACTACAATCCAAAGAAGCAGCAGGAGGACAGAATTCTTCCAGAATGGCTGAAGAATAAAAAAAGGTATGTATTCTTTAGATAAGTATAATGACGACCTTTGTCTGTTCAGGTGTCTAGCTATGCATATGACAGATAAAAGACCCGACAGATGTACAGAAAAGGCGAAAGAACTTAGTAAGCAATATTTTGGTAGTAATGTGGTTTCACCAATTCCTTTTTCAGATCTGAAAAAGGTTGAAGAGTTTTTTAAAATCGGTATAGAAGTATATCAACCCACCGAATGTAACGTATGGTGGTTGAAAAAGGTACCAGCACACTACAAGGAAATAGGTAATAAATCAATGACAATAGGACTGTTTAATAATCACGCATTTCTGATAAAAAACCTTAAAAACCTATCTAAAATTTACGCCTGCGATAATTGCAAACAGAAATTCACGAAAGCGAGTAATATGAAGAGACACGGACCAAAATGTATGAAAGGTGAGACAAAAATAGTATGTAATGGTAATTATTTAGAGTGCCCGCGTTCGTCGTTCGAGAAAGCGTTTTACCCAAAAAGTTCTAACAGTTATGGGGCGATCGATTGGATGTATTCTGTGGAAAAGCGGGAGGGAATTCACATTCACCACGAACAGTGCGGACACGGGGGTTGAAATGAAAGATGGATTTTAGGAGCTCCAGTAGATGGATACTGCCAAGAAAACAATACCGTATATCAATATCACGGCTGTTACTGGCACGGGTGCGAGATTCATGCAAAGCATAGAAAAAAAGAACGCGAATCCACTATGAGAAGAGATACATTTATTAGAAGAAGCAAAGAATTCAACCTAGTAGTTATGTGGGAATGCGAATTCCAAAGAACGGGTAAAGACATAAAGATCGGTTGCGACACTACTCTTTATCCATATCAGATAGTATATGATTTTGAGGCGTATCTCAACCCAGAATTTAAAACGCTAGGTAATAGTTTAGAGTACGAAGCTGAGCACGTTCCGGTAAGCGTTAGTATAGGAGATAATTTCTCAGGAACAGTAACTCATATTTGTGATAAAGATCCTGCAAAACTTATAGAAACATTCGTAGAAGATTTGAAAAGCTATAAGAGAAGAAGTGTGGTCAAGATATGGGTTTAATATATGGGTTTAATACAGAACATTTACGTAAAAACCAAATCGCCAAGATCGAACAGTGGATAGAGCAAGTACCGGTTATAGGTTTTAACAGCAGTAAGTACGATATAAACTTAATAAAGAAATACCTAGTAGGCGAACTGGCATCAACAACAAAGAAAGTAATGGTCGGAAAACGTGCAAACGCAACAATATTTCTATTTACTCCAGAGTTTAGATTTCTTGATGTAATACTTTATCTAGGACCTGGTGTAAGTTACGATAGTTGGATAAAAGCCAACGAATGCAAAGGACAGAAATCTTTCTTTGCTTACGAGTGGTTCGATTCTCCAGACAAACTGGATTACCCAGGACTACCGGATATAGAGAATTGGTATTCCAAACTATCTGGGAAAATGTTACTAGATGAAACAGAATTAAGTAAATGTCGTAGAATTTTCAAAGAAAAGAATATGAAAACTTTCAGAGATTGGTTGAAATATTATAACGATTTAGATGTAGCACCGTTCCTAGAAGCGGTGGAAAAAATGTGTGAATTTTATAAACACAGAGGTGTGGATATTTTCAAAGATGCGGTAACACTACCGGGTGTGGCTATACAATATGTATTGAGAGGAACCATTAAAGAACAAAAATCTATAAAGGTGGTTATACCGGAGGGGGCTCTATATGCACCAAAAGAAGAAACATACAAAATGATGAAAGACGCTCTAGTCGGGGGTCCATCAATCGTATTTACACGCTATGCAGAAGCCGGTGTTTCAAATATTACATCTAATTCCACAGGAATTAACAAACCTTGCAAGGCTATTTTGGGGTATGATGCAAACGCGTTATATTTATCTACGTTAAATAAAGATATGCCGTGTGGGAGAGAAACTATACACCATATAGATACCCCACATAATCCTAAATTTATTAAAAAGTTTTGTAAAAGAGTTTTATCTGGAGACTGGTTTGGGTTTGCGGAGGTGGATATAGAAGTTCCACACAACTTAAAAGATAAGTTTTCTGAAATGTCTCCACTTTTTATAAACAGAGAAGTAGATGTTGATGAGGTTCCAGAACACATGATAAAATATTTGGAAGATACTGGAAGAACTAGAGGAAATGGAAGAAAATTGGTGGGATCTATGTCGGCCAACAAAGTACTGCTGTACGCGCCACTATTGAAATGGTATTTAAAACACGGCCTAGAAATAACGGGAGTTCATCGTGTTATAGATTATATTAGTGGTAAACCCTTCGAATGGTTCGCAAAAGAAGTTACAGCCGCAAGACGAACAGGCGATGTAGAACCAAATAAGAAACCAGTAGCGGATATAATGAAATTATTACGCAATTCGTGTTGTGGAAAAATGATAGAGGCAAAAGAGAGATATTTAAATACGACATATACACAAGACGAAACCTGTGTTGACAAAGCGTTAAGATCTGCATTCTTTGATGATTTGGAAGAGATAGAAGATGCGTACGAAATATCTTCCCGAAAACCCCGGTGTGCAATAAAGAGCCCCTTCCACTGTGGAATATCGGTTTATCAACTAGCTAAATTTGAGAATGTTGGAATTTTTACTACGAATTTCTAGACAAATACGTAAAAAGAGAAGACTTTGAATTAATACAGATGGACACGGATAGTATGTATATAGGAGTTAGTGGAAAAACGATAGAGGAATTGATTAGACCTAACTTACTAGACGAGTTTGAAAAAGAAAAAAAGAAATGGTTGGCTTGGGATAAATGGAGCGAAAGAGAGCCAGGACTTTTCAAAATGGAATTCAGCGGAGATAGGGCGATAGCGTTATCTAGTAAGTGTTATTTCGTAGAAAAATTTAATTTTAAAGATAATTTGGAACAAATTAATAAAAACTCTGCGAAAGGAATATAACGAGTACTAAGTGAAACTACAGAAGATGGAAAACACATTATAGATGTAGCACAAAATAGAGGATTTAAAATGAAAGACGGCGTTATGAAGACGTACTGTCAACAAAAATTAGGACTCTCGGCGTACTACGATAAAAGACGCGTGTTACCAGACGGAATACATACAGAACCTCTCTTGATTTAAGCAATCGGGGGCAGCTGGGTGTCAGAAGGTACCATAAGAAGTTCTTCGCGAACAAAACCGCGAGATGGACCATCAGCCAAATAATAGAGCATGGGCTCATCGAGTTTGGTAATAGAGCGATCCAGATGATATACATTCAGAGACCACACGGGATCAGTCGCGCGGCGGCTGCCACCTTCGAGCTCTCCCGGTTGATAGAGGTACCGGACGTGAACATCCGATGGAAGCGCAATCGGCGATTGCTGCTCCTCTAAACCAACGGGTCGTCCGCGCGAGACGGCAGAGGGCTTGCTCGTCACCTTTTTAAACTTGATGGCATCTACGGGCTTCTTACCTATCAATCTGGTCACCTCTCCGTTCAGTGCGGAGACCACGGCGGGCAGTCTGGCCACCCACTCGGTCGATCGCGAATGAGGGTCTACAAGTCCTTTAGCATATTGGTGTCCGAACAGCCTCTCAGCCAGGGTTCGATTGAACCGCTCCACGATCCCCTGGTCCCGGTGGATGTTGACGCGGCCGCGTCAGATAGAAACTTTGTGCTTAGACAATAGATGAGAGACCGCGCCCATGAACTCGCGGCCGGGATCGACCTGGAGAAGATTCGGCCATTTGAGAGGACTCCTCTTATATATTCGGGAAAGAGCCTCGGCCACCTCCTTAGACTCTTTAGTGGCCAACGGCTCAGCCCCTTATAACGACTCGCTACGTCAACGATTGTCAGTGCGTACTTGTACGTTTTGTGACCGACGCGATCGTGAGGGAGAAACAGGAGATCCGCTTGGTGAACTTGGTTCGGCACCGGCACGTCGAATTTCGGGCGCGGAATATTGTGAGGCGCGGGTAAATAGATCTGCCAGATGGCCTGCTTCTTGAGCCATTCCTTGACAGCGTTTTCTGAAACCTTGGTCGCCGCCGCGAGGTTCTTGATGGCCGCGAGTCCCTTCCAGTAGCCATGTGGGCTATAGTATGTATTCGACAGCTTGCGCGTTAGTTTGGTATCAAGTTTGCGCGTGTTCATCGTATGCGAAGTATTCTAATATATCGGACAATCTCCAACATGCCCTCGCCAGTTCGTCCGGTAACTGCGTCGTTAATAATAAACCTTTGTTGGAAGTACAATCGCGATTGGTTAAGTTCTGAAGGAACTCGGAGGAATCTAATTCATCCCTCAACTCCCAATCGAGATTGGACAAAGGAGTTGAGGAGGATTCTAACATCCGTTTTGCGAAAAGGGTGGCCGCTTTTTCATCCTCGCGCCACGTCTCGAGAGAATTTTGGGCCAGACGAATCATACTCTTTGCACCAGCTATACGATGTTTTTGGGCAGTGTAGCCTACATCGATCATAGCGTAATAAAGTTCGTCAACTAACATCGTTCTATATATATATTTTTATAAAAAAAAATTAATTAATTAATTTAAAATCTAAATTGGATATAGTAGCCGACGAGACCCACCACACCCATTCCCACGACGATGAACGCGGTCTCGAGGTCTTTTTGGGGCTCTGACGGTACATAGAAATCTGAAAGTTGGGGCTCGCGATCCTGCGGCGCAAGACTTTTGCGCGGATATGCCAGCGTGTACTCGCTGTTGGCTTCTTCAACGTTCTGAAAAGTTTGCACGAAGCTCTTCATTGACCCAGTCCAGATGGGCGGTTCGTTTTTTCGACCACGCTTCCTTTGCGCTATTGAGTTGTTCTACAGCTAAATCGTTACGCTTACGCTCCTCATCCACGTTCGAGCTTTTCATTTTAGAGAATATAAAGTTGCTACCGCTGAACGCCAATGCGTTTACAAGCGCACCACCTACTATTACTGCGATTGAAGCCATTTATTAACTGGTAGAATTCCAGCTTTAACTAGATAATCTCGGGTCCAAAGTGCGGCCGCTACATCTAAGGTCGCGAGCCCTACGTCTCTCACAGTAAAGTCCAATTTGGGAGCGGATCCTCCTAGGGCCATCTTTGATAGTCGAGCATACCCGATACTGAAACCCGATATCACCACGGCGTGATAAAGCGCATTCACTAACATTTTACCATCTTGTTCAGCCATTGTTATAATTATTGCATATAAAAGGGGTCGCGATCAATGTTTAAATGGGGCGCATCCAATCGCGATTGGTGTTTCGTAACTTTCTTCTGAACACTGGCTGGTTGTTTTTTCGATAATAGGGGGTATTTCCACACGCACAGGGCACCAACAACTGCCAGACCACCACCAACAACCCAACTCCAATTCACGAATTTGGGTTCAATCGGATTCGCCCAACTCCAACGGTAGTTGGTATTGGGTGTTGAGTGTGCTTCCAATTCGTGAATTGGGGGTGTTGTTGTACTCAACTCTGTCTTCAGATGTTTTGCTGTCTCCGTCCCCGATTGCAACCCCAATCTCGATTGGAGTTTAGCCTCTCGAAGCTCGGCGAGTATTTTATCTTGTTTAACATTTCGGGTGGCAGCCGCCGCCCGCCCAGCTGCCTGTCTTTTGGGATTTTTTATATGCGGTATGTCATCCAGTGGCGGAGTAACACTCGGGTTCGATTGGGTTGGAGCAATCGGGTTCAACTCCGTCACTCTCGCTGGTGTGTCTTGTGTCATCATTTATGATATTAATATTAGGGCTTATAGTTCGTGGGCATATATGTCCAAATTGACAGTGTTTACCCGTGGTCAACGCGGTTGTCAGCGGAGCTAAGTACATTCCAAACTTGTGAGAAATTGAGCAGCAGGCTGTTCTAAGAGTGTGACCTATAAAATGGTCAGTCTCTAGATCGTCAATCAACCCCGCGGTGTTTGGTATAGGGAGAAGTATACTAACGGCGGTTGCGTACAAATGAATAGCCGCCGATCCGAGAGTTTTTTTCATCTCCGCACCTAACCTAGATTCGTATCGCGCATACATTTTATCGATCTCCGCATCTGACATCTTATTCACCTGAAAAACTGAGAGACGCCTACCGAGATAATGCTCCGATTGTCCCCCAGCAACCAGCGCAGCTAGCCGCTCTCGTCGCGCCGCATTTTCATTTGCATTGAGTCGTTGCACTCAACCCAATACCAACCGCCGTTGGAGTTGATTCCGATTGCTCTGTCGGATCATTATCTTTCAGGATGTTGGCAGTCGCAGTTGAGGTTTCTTCTATTAGCTGATCGAGAAGTTCGTCGCAGTTCATTTTTCTTAAAATTAATTTAACTATTCTAACAAGTCTCATCACTTTAACATATTTATTTATTACAAAAATAATAAAAGCGCACCACCCGATACTTATGATCACCATTATGCTCGCAACAAACCTCGCAGCGGAGCACCAAATTGTTAACATTGTTAACCATTGTTCAGCATTTGTTCAACATTTGTTAAGCATTTGTTCAGCATTGTTCAGCATTGTTCAGTAATTGCTAAGTATTGTTAAGCATTTACTCGGCAATTACTAACGAGCGTTAAGTAATTGCTAATTAATTATAAAATTAATTGATAACTTCGTAAGCAGTTGGTTGATCAGTCTTTAGCAAAAGCTTGGCGTGCTTAGTTTCCGAAAGCATCTGTCGAACCTCCAGGCGCTCCTCGCGCGTTGGGATAACGTCATTCTCTCGAAGACAGTCATCGAATGAGTCTCGGTCCTTGTAGTGAAAGAGGGCGACCCATTTCGTTTGCTCGCGCAGATCCTTGAGGACGGCGTTGTACTTTTGAGTGGATATCCATACGCTTTGCCTAGCATGGCGGCCAGAAAATGCGAGCTCAGAGAGCATGTCCTTCTTTTTGGTCATCGCCGCCTTGGCTGAGCAATCATCAATCACGTATAGGGTGGGCTCACCCTGGAATTTTTGGTATAAACCACGCAGCCAATCGTGAAGCCTATCATCGGGATCAATAACGTATACCTCAGGGTCGGTCCATATCCACGGGCGCCGCTGATAAGTATCGTTGTGACGCACAGCGGGACACAGGATCACAATATGACTAAAGGCATCGCGGTAGGAGCCCTCGAGCAAGTCTAGGATGAAAACCGTTTTACCACATCCTGTCTGCCCACATATTATGGCAGAGTGGGCATCTCCAATCGTGAATTGGTATTGATTGCTAATTTTCTTAATTTTTTCAAATTTATTAATTAATAAATCGTTAGATGATTTTTTTATTAAATCAGTAGAGTGCTGAGACGTATCGACCATCTTCGATGTTGAGTTGTGCGTCTGTAATTATATATAGGTACACGTTCAATGGCCCGGCTCCGTCCGCCTCTTTGGTTATCTGGATCGTCACACCCTCGCTAGCGTTCTCAACTTGGCTTCCGCTGCCGTGTATTTGGTCGTCGTCGCTGGCTCGCATGTCAAGCCATAACGCGTATTTGGTATTCAGGAACTCCGCGAGGGAGACGGCCGAGAGATGCAGGTCTTTGGCAACTGCTGCAACCTCCGGAGAGCGCTTAGAGCCGGCAGCAAACTGCTTTCTTACTTCGTCCCACTGCTGGTGCGCGCGAAGACCCGCGCTGTAGAGTTGATTGGGTACTCCCTCGATCGTCACCTCTACCTTCGTGATTTTGGGGTTATAGAATTTGTCGGTTTTTCGAGCACCGAACGCGAACCGAGCATCCTCGAACAACATCAGTATACCTTTCATCGAACGGCGCGGGTACGTTGACATTAATATTCCACAATGTGTCGCCTTTGTCTTTCGTCATCTTGCGATGGCGAAGAACTCGGTCGTAAAGTATGGCAACGCGCCCGGCGTACTGGGTTCTGATCAATCGCGCAAGTTCGGGCATCGTGACCATGTCGTACTCCAGCGAAACATTGTCGATCGTATACGTCGATAACATGTCGCTGGCTATGAGAACTCGGCCGTAGTCGTTGAACGTTAGTTCGTATTCGAGGCGGTCAGCCAAAACACTCTGATAGTAGGGCATGTGGCTCTTCAGCAACTCAAAGTCGAGCGGGATGTAGAAGCGGTTGCCGTAAGCGCCCGCGACCGCGTTGTCACTCGCGTTGTTATCTGCCTTGTTAGCAGCCCCGATTCTAAGTTTGGTTACGTTCTTATTTTTGCTGGTGTCAATACCCTGATAGACAGCGTTTTCACGCTCTTGTGCCGTCTTCCACAGGTCCTGATAGCAATGGTAGACGTCGCTGTCGTCGATCGACATCACCTCATTACCAGAAATCTTTATCATAGTCTTCTTGACTATGGCGCGACCCAGGTTCTGAACGACGGTTCGGTCCGCGTCCGTCGACGTTAGCGAAATAGTGAAAGCGAGGCGAACAGTACCCGGCACAATGACGTCGTGAGTTCCGAGGTTGGGGAAGCGGACTAAGAGCTGCTGGTTCTGGTCGATCGTCGATGGGTTGTTCGTAATAACGACACTCTGTCTCACGCCTTTTGCCCCGAGGGGCTCACGCAGTCTGCGGTATGGATTGAGTTTGCGACCGTATTGACTCGAAGACATAATTTAGCGAATCTATTAAACTCGTATGGTTTTGTCTTTAATACATAATTAATATGGCTGATTACGATGTTGACATGGATGAAATCGGCAGAGACGATTACCTCGATGGTGATGATGATGATAATTTCGAGGATTCCCTCGCGACACCCACCATAGAGACTCCAGTTCCAATCCTAATCACAATTGGGTGGATTAGGTGGCGCTACCACTAGTCAAAGTCGGGAATTACTCGAGGGAGCTGTAAACTACTACTACAAAAATTTGGCAGAAAAAGGTCTGGTCCCCTCTGTGGGTCGCGACTACTCCAAGTTCAAATTTGATCTCAACGGTAGATTGTGACTAAAAGCAGCATCAAATCTCCCAATAGTCAGCACGAGGACCGGTAAACCCCTAGCGCTGAGCACCATTGCCGGAAACCCGGGCGGTGGCAAAATCGTAAGGAACGAACTCGGATTTCCAGATTGGAAGCGTGGTAAAACAATTATGCCAACCCGCGCTGTAGAGGCCCTAAATTCTACCGACGAAACGATGGCGAAGACGGCCGCCGCGATAGAAACTGTCGAGCTCAGCGAGGTCCCTCAAGTAGCCACCGACGCTATTAACACGATGGAGACCACGTTCAGCGAAAACGAAATACTCAACGATAACCCACCGTTACCTCTTCGCGAACTCCGTGGACTCGATAAGGCTCTACAAACGGTCCGGGGCGAACTGGTCCTTAACCTCTCCAAACTCACGGCGCTGGATGAACATATCGCGCTAGAAGAAAGAAAACTGGAGGAAGCCGTGATGATAGAGAATCTACCGAGCGATCGCCGAACGACTGCGGTCTTTGCGGGACGAAAGAGAAGCTCGCTTGGAGGCCACCTCGGCTAACCGTGAGGCTCTCCTCACACAAATAAGTCGGATCTGCGAAACAATATCAAGGGTTCTGCACGAGGACACGACACTCGGTGAGCGTCTTCGCACTCTGTTCAGAGAGCAGGGCGTCACGATAGCAAGCATCCTCGCAGCTGTCGGCATGACTATATCAACCATAGTTCTAGCTTTCACTGGTGGTGCGGCGCCACCACCCGCGCCACCACCAGCACCCGCGCCATCCGGTGGAGCCAAGGAGTGGGTAAAAAAACAACTAAAAGCCCTCGCCAATCTTCTAGCTAAATTAGCTGGAAAGGCGGCTGCAGCACTACCTGGACTGATCGGAAGTATCGTTTCTTACTTGTTATCTATATTATCAAAAACGGTCGGATGGCTCGCCAATAATACTTGGGCTTTAATCGTGGCAATCGCCGGTCTCCTACTATTCTCTGCCACCAATCGAGATTGGAAGTTCCTACAACCAAAGCGCGAGTAGTCCTATCACCACGAGGGCGACGACGAGCCCTAATTTCTCCTCCTCGTGTGTTGTGCTTCCAATTTCACCCAATTTGCGATTGATTGGTGTTTCTCCAATCGCGATTGGTCTGTTGACGATTGAATTGGGGGGAACTCAATTCGTGAATTGGGGGTGTGGGTGAAACAACGGGTTCAAATAAACTTGATGGGGTGGCCAATTCGTGAATTGGGGGTTTTATGAAAAAAAAATCAAATTTATTTGAATTTACAACATCAACTCCCAATCGAGATTGGATGAACCCGATCATATCCGTGTTCACGTTACCGTTGTGGCCGATTTTTTGATTGGCGGTGGCGATTACGATCTGATTATTGTAACCGTCAACCGGGTCGTCTCGTAGTATCATATTGCTCGGCGCCATATAAAGACCTATTCCAAATACATAGTCTACTGGAGTGCTGGCATTCTGCAAAACGTCTTGATAATTCTGGATCGCCTTCTCCAGGTCCACCCTAGCTGAGATGGCGTCCTCTACAAGTGCCAAGAATTGTTTTTGTGCATCAAACGCTGTTCCCGTGCCCAGTATAGAACTGCGAGTTTGCTTCTGTGCGCCGAGGATGGCCCAGACGTACGTGCGAATGGAGTCGTTGACGCGAGTAACCCCGGCCTGCGTGAACCCTAGACCCGTATCTAACATAAATGTACCCCACGCGTCCTGAACCTCAGCAGCCTGCTGTATATAATCGACGTGAGCCCGTTTCGGAGGTAACATTTTACAAGAAAACACGCCACAGTGCCGACCTCCAGACATTTCCGGCCCGAATGTCATCGTCGCAGGGTCAAAATTCCCGGCGTTCCGACTGATGATGTGGTCACCGGAGTGATCGTGTCTAAAATCAGTCTGCGTCCAATTCCGGACTGGCCCCGAATGAGAACGTCCCCGAGGCCGGTGCTGGTAGGAAATGCTTTCTGTCTCCAGTCGGCGTCTTTTGAAATGTTAAATTCGTTACACAGTCTTTGAAACGCCATACGGTCGTATGCGTTGGAAATGGGATCACAGGCGTCGTCTTGAGGTAGTGAAATACCTAGTTCTTTGAGAATCCTCCTAATAGTATAATACGCGTGAAAGTTGTAGACACTTCGGAGCATGACATTCTTGGATGTCAGATGGTCTTTATGTGAAACTCCACACCCGGCTGTTGCGCACCATACAGCGAAATTTATTTGGTTCTGCCAAAACTGCATCGGTGTTGCTTTCCACCCGTTTACCGCCTCCATCGTAGTAATCTTGGGCAGCCTATATTTCTCAAACGTTTTAGGGAAATTGGTGACAAAGCCACTGTCCGGTCTAACCGTTACGGTTGGGTGTACAAGGCGGTTAACAACGTCTTTTTGCGTGTATTTACCTCCGACCGCGTACTTTGCATTAGAGTTAAAGCTGAATGCTTTGGTATCCATTGAAAGATAGTATTATGTTTGCTACTACACTGTATCACTAATGTTCAAAAAGGGAGTTGTGAACTACAAAAATTAATAGACAACTGCTGCGGAAAACGCCGGGTGGGCCTCAGATCAATCACCTTCACGGTTGGATGGCAGAATGTGGGGAAGAGCGAAGGGTTTTACTATGTGAAGGATGGACAACAATTAGGTGTAAAGCTGCCTCACGGACTGTGGGGAATAAAACAGCTCAAAGATGTTGTCAACTCAGAGCTTGACGGTATAATCAACCTCACAGTATCGAAGGCTACCGGGCTCGCAACAATGACCATCAGCACTGATAATAAGGTAGTGGTCTCCCCGGGGTTGGGTATTCAACTCGGTTTTAGAGAGACATACTCCTCAAACAAAGGAGTGTTTACCCCGGGTGAGTACGTCGGTGATAACCCGGTGGACTTCGCCTTCACGAAAACTCTCAGGGTGCACCTGGATCGGGTGAACACATCGTACAACACGGTAGACGGAGCTCCCAGCACATTACTGAAAACCGTGCCCGCCAGCGACTGTTTCTATGGTGAGACTGTGACCTTAGACTTCCCACACCCCGAGATGAAAGTTTTGGAATCGGGACACATCCACGAGTTGAAGATTTCTATTCTTGATGATAAAGGGCGAGAGTTGAAGAACGATTACCCGATTTCGGTCGTCCTAGAAATTTCAAATTAATTAATTTTAAGAAAATTATTTAGAATTAAACGCATGTTCGTAATTTATATATATATATTATCAACATTATTGAAAATGAGTATATACGGACCAGGTAGTTCTTCCGATTGGGTGACAAATTCAAAGAATTTGGAACCGACAGAAGGGGGATTCATCCCGACAGAGGGTGACTTTTTAACTCCCCACCCAAAAAACAAAGGCCCTTGATCAATGAACTATATCGGTGGCCACGGACGATATTCACAGGAGTCTACTATCACAACTTAGAGAATATGCCCTGGCTGTGAATACACAAAGTCGTGAAGAAACGCATACGGAACTAAACGAACTAGGTGAAAAAATAACCAAATTTCGAAAAGAGGCCCGGTTGGGGATTGATAAAGTCCGAGAAGACCACCAGGCGGACCTTACGGAGGCTTATGATGCGTTGCTCTTAAAGGACTCTCTCAGCAAATAAGCCACACTTACCGAACTAGATGGGAAAATAACCAAATTTCGAAAAGAGGCCAGGTCGGGTATTGAGAAAGCCCGAGAAGACCACCAGGCGGACCTTATGGAGGCTTATAGGGTGTTGCGCTTAGAGGACTCTCTCAGCAAAGAAGCGGCGGTTGTTGAACTAGACGGAAAAATAACCGAATTTGAAAAGAAAAGAGGCCCGGTCGGGTATTGATAAAGTCCGAGAAGACCACCATGTGAACCTTGCGGAGGCCATTGCGGAGGCTTATGATGCGTTGCGCTTAGAGGACTCTCTCAGCAAAGAAGCGACACTTACTGAACTAGACGGGAAAATAGCCGAATTTCTGAAAGAGACCAGGTCGGGGGTTGAGGGGGTCCGAGAAGACCACAAGGAGGCCATTGCGGAGGCTTATGGGGCGTTGCGCTCAGAGGACTCTCTCAACAGAGAAGCGGCACTTACTGAACTAGACGAAAAAATAACAAATTTCGAAAAGAGGCCCGTTGGTTGGGGTTGAGGGGGGTCCGAACGGGTATTGAGAAAGCCCGAAAAGACCACCAGGCGGACCTTACGGAGGCTTATAGGGTGTTGCGCTCAGAGGACTCTCTCAGAGTAGCGGCGGTTGCTGAACTAGACGGAAAAATAACCGAATTTCAAAAAGAGGCCCGGTCGGGTGTTGAGAAAGCCCGAGAAGACCATCAGGCAGCCCTTGCGAAGGCTTATGATGCGTTGCGCTCAGAGGACTCTCTCATCAAAGAAGCGGCGGTTGCTGAACCAGACGGGAAAATAACCGAATTTCAAAAAGAGGCCCGGTTGGGTGTTGAAAAAGCCCTAGAAGGCCACCAGGCGACCATTACGGAGGCTTATGATGCGTTGCGCTTAGAGGACTCTCTCAGCAGAGAAGCGGCACTTACCGAACTAGACGGAAAGATAACCGAAGTTTCCGATAAACTGAAACATGATCGTATAGCCGCGACCAAAGCTCTTGAGGAGGCCTCTTATAAGATTCGTACTGAGGCATATAATGCAAACAGTGCGCTTGCCGGATTAGTGCGAACAATGAAAACGCCAAAACGTGTCATAACAGTTTGGGCTGAGAAGCGGGGCCCATTGGTTGAGGGGCGCTATGAATATTCGTTTGGTGCCAAAGCGAGTAATAAATGTGGGGGATACACTATGACAGCTGCAGGTGAAGTTATCCAAATGGCGGTCTGCTCGGTTAATGGTAGTGGTAAACCTGTGGGTGCGGTCGCGATAAATATTGTAGTAGATGGGGAAGAAAACTAACGGGGGTTTGGTTAGTCACTAAAATCGCTGGAGATAGTTCGACGGTGGTTTCGTTCTCCGGTTATGATCGAATTAGACTTTCCAAAGGTAGTGTTATTAACTTTGTTACGAAAATCGGTGACCCAGAGAGTTCTTCCACTATTGTCTCATTGTTAATTGAACTTATTTTGTAAATACTAATATATTGAAAATCATGAACGAATCACCGCTTTCAATTGTCAATACCACTCCATCATCACTGTGTACAATTAACGAAAGAAGTTCAGAGTTTAGGTTGAATAATATCGTCGCTATGCAGGATATTTTAGTTAGAGAATGTGCAAATAGAAAAAGACACGCTAACAAATATAAGCGCGCCGCGAACATAGCTGAAGCATCTAGTACGGTTCTGGCAAGTTTATCTGTAATGAGTGGTGCGGGGACTGCTGCAACGCTATCTACAATTGTAACGGTTCCACTTGCAGGGGTTTTGAGTGGAATTACCGTTTTATCTGGAATACTTTGTATGGTAATTAGGGCGGCGGGTGGAAAACTCGAGAAAAAAAGTAGAAAACATGATAGAATATCCGTTCTCGCTAGGTCTAAGAAAAATAACATCGACATTATGGTGTCCAAAGCGTTGGCCGATAAGAAAATATCAAATTTAGAGTTTGAATCCATAGTGGAAGAAATGGGGAGATATGAAGAATTAAAAAATGATATAAGAATCAAGGCGCGCGCCACCATGCCCAAAATTGAGTGTACTGATTGGGATAAATTTAGGGTAAAACTTGGAAATAAAGTCGGAGGAAATGTTACAGCACCATTGTGATATTTTATAAAATAATTTAAAAAAAATAATTAATTTTCTTATATTGGTGCAGTAAACAAATTTACATACCTATACAACATGTGTTTTTCACTGAGAATTACGCCGTAATCGCATAACAAATTCAGTCGAAGATTACACTGTAATCGCCTGTGTACACACTGTCTGTGTAAATTGATACACTCGGCTATCAATTTACACATGGTTCATAACCCGTGTAATTGATACACTCGACTATAAATTTGCACACCATTTGTATGTTGTACAGTAAACTGATGAGTATATATACGTTTGTTGACCTTACAACAATTGGTCTCATCTCGTGCATGCCATGTTGTTGATCCGGTATGACGTCCGTCTCGTCTGTTTAATGGTAGCAGTCTATGCATATGTGTGTATTTGGCGATGTAATTGCGTAGCTCAAAGGTGCCGGCCTAAAAGATTTCTGCCTAAGAGCTTTGCAATTTCGGAAACCAAATTCACACTAGGCTCGCCTTACTTCGCTGGTTTCTCTTAATAGAGGAATTGGTAATGGGGTTTCAAGGCGACCCAGACTGTGAGCCAACAGATGCGTGGGCTTAAGAAAGGTACCCAACACCCCAGTGGCTGGGTGCCGGCTAGAAATCTGCCCAGTCGTTGGGGGGTGTTGTGCACGAGTGGAGGCTTTTGCTATTTTATTTTTTGTTCCAAAATATCTTTATTAAGAGATATCGTAGAGAAATTGGTATATTCGTAAACGAATCGTGTTGGGGTTTTTAACAATTTTATTAATAATACACCTTAGTTTTATATCCGATACGCATTATCAGTCTTAATGTTTGTATTTGCCTCTTGTATAGTTCACATAATTGTCGGTATAATATTGTAAATGCAACGTTTTTATATAATAAATTACGCTGATATTTCATGTATTCGATATCGCCTAGTGTTCTCATTTTATAGAATTTATATATAGGACTATAACCCCCGTATTCTTCGTAAACTTCTTCAACACAGGCATTAAAAACTTCAATTTCCAATTGTATTGTATTATCCATTTTCTCTAATAATATTTGGTAGTTGTTTTTTTCTGTTCAATTTCCAATTTCTAATAATAATTTTCCAATTTCTTCGTTAAAAGTGATATCGTAGAAACGCATATCCGTTGATTTTAAACTGTTTTATAAAATTAGTTTGATAATGTTTCGGTAGTGTTTCTCCGATCCTATTTAGTCGCTTCATTACGCAAATTTGATACTTGTACCAGCGACATAATTGCCGGTATAATATTGTAAATGCAACGTTTTTATCGGAGCGTAATAAATTACGCTGATATTTCATGTATTCGATATCGCATAGTGTTGTCATTTTACAGTGTTTTAATGCTGTAGAAACATCGTAAAATTCTTCAACAAAGACATTACAAGATTCCAATTCGTTGCGTATTTTATTATCCATTTTGTTATAATATTTTACCTATAACATTCATCTGTTCAATTGGACGTGAAAAAAAACATGATGTATTTATGACACCAATATAATTGGGACTCCCTCTTTTCAAAATTATTTTCTCCAAAAATTCATAAATTTGCTGTAGGGAGACAATTTCATCGTTAACCAATCTTTGGATTTTTCGGGGGTGGTGGGGGACAATTTCCTCGTTAACCAATTTTTGATTTTCGTTTTTTCGGGGGTGGTGGTGGGGGTATTATAGAGGGTTATAAATGATATCACGGTAGGTGGTATCATTTTGACTCCCTATATACTACTCAAGGCAAATATTTATTTTTTTCTTTTTCAAACTCGTCTAGTAAGTTGGGTCTAATCAATTCCTCTATCGTTTTTCCACTAACTCCTATATACATACTATCCGTATCCATCTGTATTAATTCAAAGTCTTCTCTTTTTACGTATTTGTCTAGAAATTCGTAGTAAAATTCCAACATTCTCAATTTAGCTAGTTGATAAACCGCTATTCCACAATGGAATGGTCTCTTTACCGCACACCTGGGTTTTCTTGAAGATATTTCGTATGCATCTCCTATCTCTTCCAAATCGTCAAAGAATGCAGATCTTAATGCTTTGTCAACACAGGTTTCTTTGTTTTGTGTATATGTCGTATTTAAATGTCTCTCCGTTGCCTCTATCATTTTTCCACAACACGAGTTTCCTAATAATTTCATTATGTCGGCTACTGGTTTCTTATTTGGTTCTACATCACCTGTTCGTCTTGCGGCTGTAACTTCTTTTGCGAACCATTCGAATGGTTTTCCGCTAATATAATCTATAACACGATGAACTCCAGTTATTTCTAGGCCGTGTTTTAAATACTATTTCAACAGTGGCGCGTACAGCAATACTTTAGTGGCGGTCATAGATCCCACCAATTTTTTTCAATCTCCTCTTGCTCGGCCAGTATCTTTTAAATATTTTAACATGTGTGCGGGAACTTCATCAACATCTACTTCTCTGTTTATAAATATTGGGGACATTTTAGAAAACTTATCTTTTAAGTTGTGTGGAATTTCTATATCCACCTCCACAAACCCAAACCAGTCTCCAGATAAAACTCTTTTACAAAACTTTTTAATAAATTTAGGGTTATGTGGGGTATCTATATGGTGTATAGTTTCTCTCCCACACGGCACCTCTTTATTTAACGTAGATAAATATAACGCGTTTGCATCGTACCCCAAAACAGCCTTACAAGGTTTGGAACCCACTCTAATATTTGAAACACCAGCTTCTGCATATCGTGTAAATACTATTGATGGACCACCAACAAGAGCGTCTTTCATCATTTCGTATGTTTCTTCTTTTGGTGCATATAGAGCATCCTCCGGTATAATCGTCTTTGAAGATTGTTGTTCTTTAATGGTTCCTCTCAATAAATATTGTATAGCTACTCCAGGTAGTGTTACCGCATCTTTGAAAATATCCACACCTCTGTGTTTATAAAATTCACACATTTTTAGGAACGGTGCTACATCTAAATCGTTATAATATTTCAACCAATCTCTGAAAGTTTTCATATTATTTTCTTCAAAAATTCTACGACATTTACTTAATTCCGTTTCATCGATTAACATTTTCCCAGATAGTTTGGAATACCAATTCTCTATATCAGGCAGTCCTGGGTAATCCAGTTTGTCTGGAGAATCGAACCACCCATAAGGAAAGAAAGATTTCTGTCCTTTGCATTCGTAGGCTTTTATCCAACTATCGTAACTTACACCAGGTCCTAGATAAAGTATTACATCAAGAAATCTAAACACTGTTCGATCTTGGCGATTTGGTTTTTACGTAAATGTTCTGTATTAAACCCATATCTTGACCACACTTCTTCTCTTATAGCTTTTCCCCTGACTTTCAAATCTTCTACGAATTTTTCTATAAGTTTTGCAGGATCTTTATCACAAATATGAGTTACTGTTCCTGAGAAATTATCTCCTATACTAACGCTTACCGGAACGTGCTCAGCTTCGTACTCTAGATTATTACCGAGAGTTTCAAATTCTGGGTTGAGATATGCCTCAAAATCGTATACTATCTGACATGGATAAAGAGTAGTGTCGCAGCCGATCTTTATGTCTTTACCCGTTCTTTGAAATTCGCATTCCCACATAACTACTAGGTTGAATTCTTTGCTTCTTCTAATAAATGTATCTCTTCTCATAGTGGATGCGCGTTCTTCTTTTCTATGCTTTGCATGAATCTCACACCCGTGCCAGTAACAGCCGTGATATTGATATACGGTATTGGTTTCTGTACAGTATCCATTTACTGGAGCTCCTAAAATCCATCTTTCACCCCCGTGTCCACACTGTTCGTGGTGAATGTGAATTCCCTCCTGCTTTTCCACAGAGTAAATCCAATCGATCGCCCCATAACTGTTAGAACTTTTTGGGTAGAACGCTTTCTCGAACGACGAACGCGGGCGCTCTAAATAATTACCATCACATATTACTTTTGTCTCACCTTTCATACATGTTGGTCCGTGTCTCTTCATATTACTCGCTTTCGTGAATTTCTGCTTGCAATTATCGCAGGCGTAAATTTTAGATAGGTTTTTAAGGTTTTTTATTAGAAATGCGTGATTATTAAACAGTCCTATTGTCATTGGTTTATTACCTATTGCCTTATAGTGTGCTGGTACTTTTTTCAACCACCATACATTACATTCGGTGGGTTGATATACTTCTATACTGATTTTAAAAAACTCTTCAACCTTTTTCAGATCTGAAAAAGGAATTGGTGAAACCACATTACTACCGAAATATTGCTTACTAAGTTCTTTCGCCTTTTCTGTACATCTCTCAGGTCTTTTATCTGTCATATGCATAGCTAGACACCTGAACAGACAAAGGTCGTCATTATATTTATCTAAATAATACATACCTTTTTTATTCTTCAGCCATTCTGGAAGTTCTCCTCCTGTTGCTTCTTTGGATTGTAGTCCCAAATCTATTCCCCTACTGCCCTGTATTAGCTTTACAAAAGCCTCTACCCATCTTACAAACTTCCACTTTGTATTTGGTCTGTCTATTTTATCGGATATTATTCGTGTTTGCTCCTTATCTGACAGCCATTTTTTAACGGTTTTCATTGATGATAGTGGTTCACTACCGAGATTTTTGTGAAATATTATAGTTATAGGTTTTCCATTTTTAATTTCCTCCATATGTTTCTAGCTTGCTAGAATATGAATATCTCAAATCAAATTAAAAATTGTTGTTATAAGGAGCGAGTTTATCGGACATGCGTTCAGACCCGTTAATGTCAATGTTTTTACGAAAGGATAATGTAACTACCCGTCTTCCATTTTCTACCTTTTCCAATGTTTCATCGTGAGCCCCCAATATTTCTTCACCTTTTTCCACTATCGCGCGAACTATAGATTTGTTCTTATTATTTGGTATTTGGTCGCCTGTGCGTCTAATTTGAGACAAATTATTGGTGCTTGAAGGTTTTATTACACTAGCCCTTAACCCCGCAATACTTTCTTTTTGAATTCTGTTACCAACTTCCTATGCTAGTGAGAGGTCTTTAAAGGCTCGTCGTTTGTGGGCGCGGGTAAACCGCTTCATAAACGCCTCATTCTTTGTGGCGTTTATCAGCTTTGTCAACCCCCTAACTCTCAACTGTTTACTATAAGTAATCCCTAGAGATTCGGCTTCTCTTCTCAAACTTTCGATTTCTGGCGTTATCATATTTTCTGTATATAACCTATGAAATTTATCTGTTCAATTGGACGTGAAAAATTTACATCATGTTTTTTTCACGTCCAATTGAACAGATAAATTTCATAGGTTATATACATATATAATGGAGTGTGTGACTTGTTGTAAGACGTTTACGTGTAAAGACTATCTACGAAGGCATCTAGCGAGACGTAGAAAGTTTCCTTGTGTCCCCCCACAATTTCAATGCCCCAGATGCCCTTGTAAATTCGTTAGTGCCCAAACTCTTTGTAGACATAAGCAACTACGCTGTCAGGTGGCTAAAGGTGAACGTGGTAGACTAGAGCTGGTAGAATTCGTTGCTGATCTGCGAAATAAATTAGCTATATCGGAGGATAAAAATGGGTTGTTGGAATATAAACTATCACGCGCGTACTCATTGAAATTGCATTAATGATTTTGACTTCTTTCAAAAGTCGATTACCAATATAATTGGGACTACAATACCACCACCAACTTTTGGTTGGAGGTGGTATCATTTTGACTCCCTCTTTTCAAAATTATTTTCTCCAAAAATTCATAAATTTGCTGTAGGGAGACAATTTCATCGTTAACCAATTTTTGGGTTTTTCGGGGGTGGTGGGGGTAGTATAAATGGGTGAAAATGATACCACGGTAAGTGGTATCATTTTGACTCCCTTTATACTACTCCATTAGATCAACGCCATATTGCTGTTCTATTCCGTTAACCACCACCCTATTTGTAGGATATCTCCCACGCGCCTGTCTGTGTTTAGTATATGTATCTTGAGTTTGTAAAAACGATTTCACGTCCTTCAATTTGATATGATTTACCCTCTGCTTTCACGGCACCGTGTAGCTTTTCCGCACCGCTATATGCACCGGCACGACCTGGGTTCGTATATAACTCGCGCAGGTATTCGTTATCGGTGGCCTCGGCCATATTATTACTGCTAATAATAATAATAATAATAATAATAAGTGTTATATAGTATGCCGTCACACATTTACGAAAGACGTACGTCACTTTTCGAAAATGGACTGGTTTACGTCCGTGTCGCTATTTGCGGTCGTGTGTTCGTTTTCTGTAGTTGCCTTTATTCCGTCTAAGCTATCTTGGTGCAGGCTGTCGGCTAAATTACTGTGTACGGGTATGATGTTGTTATAATTGTTGTTGTTTAATTTCGAATACTTGAGACCCGGGCTCGGCAACACGTAACCAATTGCGCTGCTCAGGAGAACGAGCCATACTTCCTTGTCTGGACTTTGCAAACTTAAGTGTGTCAAAGCCACCCGCATTATAATAAAAACTGCTAACATTTGCATCCAATATGTGGCTAGATTTTTCAGAAATCTGTCACCACAAAGTGATGTCGCCCTGGACGATGCTCCAAAGCGCTCTCCAATATACACTATTTCGGATGTGGCAGATGCCATTAAGGGTCTTTTTCCCTCGAGCGGCGATGCTAATGCGGAAAATAACGTAAGCTGTACGTTTTACTTCAGTAATCGCGAGACGCTCGATTCCACAATTACCGTGAATAATGTCTATAATGAGCCGTGAATACTATACAATCGACTGCCCGCGTACGGTTAATCTTTCGAACAAATTAATTAATTACCCGCAGTCGGTGTTCTATTCACGGCGAATCGTATATTGTTCAAAAGATTAACCGTACGCGGCACGCTCCATTGTATAGCTCGTGACTCACTGATCATCGATGCGCGACGATACCCCGCTGTGAAAATTGCTCCATCTCATCCGGAATATTCCGTATTTACACTATATAATTCATATAAATTCCAGTTATTCCTAGAAGTGGCACATGTATCCCCTACTTATATTTATTTCATAAAATGGGTTCTCGACGACGTCAATGGGCAGCATGAAACACTACAGTCTGGGTTTTTTTCTGCAGACTAACCGTTAATTGGCTATTAAACACATCAAATCGAAGAAATATTTAAATGTAAGTACTTTTTTAAATAACGAAAAGTCACCCTCCCCATTTTTCATTTCATAAAATGGCATTAATTATTGTTTTTATTGCGAGAAAACAATTTTCCTATGGGAATTCAAGATGGGGCAAAAATAATTTTGGAATTTGTAGACCGAATTTCAAAATTTAAATTTTGTTTTCTTAGTTGCATCATTTCCAAGCTAATTAGCCAGGTATCGGAGTCAATTTCCAAATTTTAGCGGGAGGTTAAGAAATATACACTTTGCTTTAGGTTAGTGAGACGCGTGTTTATTACAGTTTACACTCGAAATCTTTGAGGTTTATGTTAATGTATTGTTAACTGTAAACTTTATGTCGAAAATTCACCCCAAACAGCAGTTACGACACGCTGAATGCGTTTTATAGGCGAGTTCCAATTGTCTACATTGTGTGAGTTTTCGTTACAATGGTGGCGAATGGGAGTTTTGTACCTTTCTAAGTATTATTATATTTACACCCGGGCACTTTTGAATTGTTTTGTACATTGTTTAGAAAGGTGTTTTATGTATATACAAACAATAAATTGACCATCCAAGACACGCTAGAATCGCCTGTGGATATCAGCGCCCTGAAGACGGAAATTGCCGGTATGAAGAGCACGATCAACAACCTGCAGAAGCAACTGAGTATGTATATTTTATTTACAGCACATAACTACAGATAGTTGGATGGTGGTATGTGGTGGGCACCCGTTGGTTATGAAGTTGTGCAAATATGGTGGTTCTATGTGGTACAGTCACAGAGAAATGGACCTAAACACGAACACTTAACATGTTCAGGGCAAGAATGAGAAGACTTTATATTATTCAAATGCCCTACTAACAAAGCACAGGCAAGCGACGCCAAACGTATTACAATATGCCAACTTTCATAAATAAGCTTCTTTAATTGCCACACAACTCTGCCCAGGAGATATAGTTGTTGTCCAAACATGCCGGCTTCTAGAAATCAAAAATATTCCGGGCATTACAAGCAAAACATATATCGTTACCAGGCTACAGGAGTGTGCTCTCTGACCAGTAGCTACACGGGTCACATATCCTATAAGCCCCACTCTCCAGTCACAGCCACGTGTATATGTTGCCCCCCGTTTCTCGACCGACGCGACCTCTGACCTTGTTGTTGATGATAAAATGGAAAATAGAAAATAAATAGCAAACGACAAAAAAATTAGATAGCGGTGTAAGGGTTAATAATGATCTGAATAGATCTGGCGACATTTGAAATTAATTCGTAGAAACGTCAAAAATACATGTTGTTATCACTGGTGCAGTACTCCGCACCGGCGTAAAATATTTCACGTCGAGAAATGTACCGGTTTCTAAAGAGATTTAACTCAGTTCTACGTAAAGAGCTATCGTATTTATAAACGCATTATTTGCAGTAATAGGTGCAACTTTCTTGCACCGGTTACTAGAAAAAAATGTCTTTATACAGTATCGTCTGATTGTATGCGGTATCAACTGTACGAGTATGTAGCTGAATGAGAATTAGTCGGGAATCCGGCACCCATTTCGACATGAAACATTTTACGCTGGCGCGGAGTGCAGCACCAGTGATTATATTTCGATGTATGGTGAGTATGAAATGACATTGCCTCTTCCGTCACAGGGCACCCGTATTCGGTGTTTATGCATTTTTCCTGACCATCACCAACACCCCTGGTCACTCCACGTCGTTGACCCTGAAGTTGAACGGACAGGATCGGGCCTACGTCCTGGCGCATGGCACGGCGCAGACGCCCACGCAGTGGGAGACGAGCACCGTGACGGCAGCCCTCACCATGAATGCGGGCGACGGTCTGGGCGCAGAACGAAAACAGTTTCTCCACAGTGGAGCAGCTCGACGGATACAGATATTCCACGTTTACCGGCTTCCTGGTCCAAACATTGTGATCATTTCTTGTATTGTGATGCAGATCTAGAGGACGGAATAAATAATAATGTTGTGTTGTGATGTGAATCTATAGAGTAAATCAGATGAAGATCTAGAGGACAGTATACATTATTTGTTGTGTTGTGATGTAGATCTATAGGGCAGAATAAATCAGATGTACATCTAGACGGCAGAATAAATGATTGCAATTGTAGG
The DNA here is from genome assembly GCA_029237695.1 of Conchocele bisecta. NCBI lineage: Eukaryota > Metazoa > Mollusca > Bivalvia > Lucinida > Thyasiridae > Conchocele > Conchocele bisecta. The sequence goes on along the minus strand of CM055265.1, from coordinate 92,241,107 downwards.
CCAAGGTCAAACAAAGGTCGTTTGATTCACAGTGGGTTGTGGTGTACATCACTGACGCATCAAATGGTGCAAGCATGAAGGCTGTATGTATACCTAATACTATTGAATATACAAGCTGAAACACAAACCAATGGGAAATAACTATGTAAATCATCACATGACCTTCTGGTAACCGCGACCTACAATTGTCGTTACCAGAAGGTCATGTGTTTCACAGTGGTCTGTGGTGCACATCACTGGCCCATCATCTCGGGTGAGGCTCGAACCCACAAACGTAAGATCAGCAGTCTGACGCCACAGACCGCTCAACCACGCGTTCCACTCGAAATAATGGCTGTTGGAGTATTGTTTGTTAGTTTGTTTGTTGTGGTTTAATGGCCTATCAACAGTTAAGGTCATTTAAGGCCTGGGTCAATGGGTTTAGTACTAAATCCCATATATTACCTGTACAAATACATGCACATGTTCAAGTACATGTACAAATGGGGGGGGGGGGGCGGGAATCCCAAAATCAGAACTGAATATTTACAATAAAAAAACTATTATTCAGCCCTGAAATCAGAATAATCCTGATCTGATGCCAGGTCCTCGCCACACCAGAATCACTTGGCCCCCTCCCAAAAGCAGTAGGAAACTCCAGAGGCAACAAAAGATAAAAACGTACCCGAGGGCCAAACCAGGCAAATCGTGATTCCTATAAGGAGGAACCCCTACTGTTAATGTATTGACAGTATGTTAGTAAAGAAAGTATTTAATGTCGCACAGACAAAAGGCTGCAACTACTGGCTGAAATTTAATAAATGTATATCCCCACATACTTTCTGTTGATACGAGGGGCACATAGGCAAACATAGGTCAAGGTCATTGACATAATAACAACTGATGTGAATTGAATACTATTGAAGACAAAATAGGTTAAGGTCCCTTGTAGGTCATGAGCCGGACAGTGGGTTTATGATACACACCACTGACTAATGAGTATGTGCAAGTATTGTGGAAGGTTGACCAAAACCATTAACCAAGGAAAACGACTCGATTACACACCACATGCTGGTGCTGAGGTGACAATTACCATACGCTCTCCATATTCTTTGAATCTAACGTTGTGGCATGTTACAACTAGAGATTGTATCATAGCCCAAAGACATTCAGCATTATACACGCACCTGCTATAAGTTCCAATACCAAATCGTTGTTCTGTGTATCTAAAGGGGTGGAGCTTATAATGTGGTGTAACTAAAGAGGTGGAGCCTAATTTAATGAGATGCGTGCAATAATTGCCGTGCGTGTATCTGAAACGTATTGGCACTTACACGCACAGCAATTATTGCACGGCTGTTCCTCTCAATGACCGAATGATGGCAACAGGAAATGTGCCAGACAACGCGTATATGACCATAGCAACGCCTTCACGACGTAAACATGTCAGGTGAAGGGACTTCCCCCACCTGGCACTAGAATTCTGATTGGACCGTGTCAATTCCGTGGCAGATCATAAAACCTAACTATTACTTGTGGTCTGTCGACGCACTTAGGGTCCCTATAGGTGATTTGAGAAACTCTTACAAAAACTTCCAAAAAATAAACGGACAGACAGACAGACAGACAGACAGACAGACGGGGCGAAACCTATAGTATAGGGCATCGCCGAATCTCGGGTGGCCCTAATAATTACTACTAATTATGTCAATGGTAAAGACATATATAACAGGAACTGTGTTCAGTATAATTATGCAGTGATTTATTTACTTGACAACATTCTGCAACATCACATACACATACGAAAATAACAATACACAGCGTGATTTACTCGATAAAGATAAGAGTGTGCACTTTGAACAGTGGAACCTCTCTAAACTGGACACCCTGCAAACTCTCACATACAAGAAAGCCAAAGACATACATGAGGGTCAAACCAAGTCTCTGGTGGGGATTCCGGTAAGGATGAATCACGATCGTTAAATTACCCATCACATGCTCCCACCGGCCACCCACGCACACTACTATAGCCTGATAGCGGATCTATGTGGTTTGTTAGAAGAATGATGGATGTTTCATTGATGGAATTGCGAACAGTGCATGCTGATCTGGTTCTAGACTGGTCTTAAAAGCCCCATTTCTCCAGTCACAGACACAAATGATTCGGATTTACTATAGGACTGACAGAAAGCAATCTGTGAGAAGCATGTCCAACGATGATAAACAATAAATCAGTCTGTAACAGATATTTAACTAGCAAGAGCTACTACGCTAAAGAAAGCAATAAATTAAGCAAACAATAAAAATATGCTATACCTGTAACGATATAGGCACAGGTGGAATACTCAGACCTAGGATCCAATACTTGGCTCATTTGGAAAACGTTACCCCACCCACCCATTTTCATACACTATACCTTACAGCTGTAAAGTATGGTGTATGGAGAGGTGTGGGTGGGATAACGTTTTCCAAATGAGCCAAGTATTGGGTCCTAGGTCCGAGTCTTCCACCTGTGGATATAGGTAGAATGAAGAAACCTTGAAACACAATTAATAAATTAGACATCGTTTGATATAAATCTCTCATTCCATGAAGTTTTCCCAAAATATTGATTCACATCCTATCTAGCGAGTACATCTTCTTGATATCCAAAATCTGTCTTGAAAAGATGGTTATTATATAAAAAAAAATCTAAGACAAAGGCATCACTATCACTATTAAGCTAATCAACATGCCGACAGCCTTGAAAATAAAATGAACATTTGTCCCAGTGAACTTGACCTTGGGTGTTCAGATGTTGGCTGTATGCGAAACAAAGCACCATCCCCAGAAACACATTGTACAGTAGCCAAATAGTATTGAGGGAAATTGGTGAACGGGTTCAGGAAGCAGTTATTGAGAAAACAAAAAACGCATTTACAGTCCTCAGTGACATTGAACCATCCATAGACACACATTGTGGTCAACTATTAAAATCGGTGAATGGGTTAAGCAGTTACTGAAAAATTTTTTTTAACACATTTGCCTTACAACTTACAAAGAAGGTATACGTAAGTCATCAGTGACCTTGACCCTGGGTGTCCAGATGTGGGCTGTATATGCACATATATACAAAGACATACATTGTAGCCTATATTATTAAAATGAAACAGGTGAAGGGTTCATAACTTGAGAAATGAAATGTGTTACTAACGCATGCATGTTTGTTTGTTTATTGGTGTTTAACGGCCTATCAACAGTTACGGTCATGTAAGGCCGGGCAAACGGGTTCAATCCCATTTTAAGCTGCTGCATTGTGGGGAAAATCCCAAAATCAGAACAGAATATTTACATCGAGAAAAAGTATATTCAGCGCCGAAATTAGAAGAACCAGACCTGGTGCTAGGTCCATACCACACCAGTCACTTGGCCCCTTCCCCTAAAATAGGATTACGAATAATTGTAATACTCATAAGGGGTATAACCAGATTCAACTGTCACATACAAAATGCCAAAGACGTATGTGAGAGCCAAACCAAGTCTCCAATCGGAATTCCGGTAAGGATGAACCCCGATCGTTAAATTACCCATCGCTTGCACCCACCTGCCACCCACACCTGTACAAGTACATGTACATGTTCAAGTACATGTACAAATGGGGGGAAAATCCCAAAATCAGAACTGAATATTTACAATAACAAAACTATATATTCAGCCCTGAAATCAGAATAATCCTGATCTGATGACTGGTCCTCGCCACACCAGAATCATTTGGCCCCTCCCAAAAGCAGTAGGATCAGTAATAATCTTACTACTTTTATAATGGGCAATAACCCAATTCAACTCCCAGGTAACTAAAGAGCCTAAGATAAAAACGTACCTGAGGGCCAAACCAGGCAAATCATGATTCCTATAATAAGAGGAGTGAGTGAGTGAGTGAATAGGGTTTAACGTCCGCTTTTCTGACATAGAGGTACAAGCCTCAGGGAGTCTACACGCAGACGGGTCAACGGGGTCGAGTCCCGTATCCACCTGTCCAAGGGGGGTAAATCCCAACTTCAGAACTCAATATTTACAATCAAAATATATTCAGTCCTGAAATTAGAACAACCTGATCTGGTGCCAGGCCCTCGCCACACCAGCATCATTTATCCCATCCCCTAAAAGTAATAGGATTAGCGCTAATCTTACTTTTATATATGGGGCATAGCCCGACTCAACTCTCACATACAAGAAAGCCAAAAATGCACATGAGGGCCAAATCCGGTATAGTGGGTTCCGGAAAGTATGAACCCAATCGTTAAGCCAGTTTAGTCGTCTTTTACGACAAGCAATGGCTACTGCAGCACTATTCTCAGGATCAGTTGATCCCGCCCCGGTGCCTGCACGGGGCCCTATAAGAAGGAACCCATACCGTTAATTTACGCCGTCTCATTCGCCCGACCACCACCCACCACTATCAGTAAAATAAATATTACTAAATGATTATATCTGTATAGCGGGCATTCATAATTTTTAGACCTGGTGGAATAGTGACACAATTATACACTTATTTACTTTTTTATAAAGAACACTATCAAACTTGTTGACTGATTTCATGAGAAACTCAACATATCCTCATTTCTTCAGAAATCAGTAAACTAGTTTTAATAAATAACATATTATATAATCAATCATTTAAGATCGGCCATACAGTGTGTTTATTTTATAGTATGATTTGCAGGATGATCATGAGCTAGAAGGACCACCAGGGTCGTTTCACAAAACTTTGTACGACTAAAATGTTCGTAAGTGCAAATTTAGGGTCATCTGGAAATTTCAATTGATGGATTTACATTTATTGAGCATAGGCTGCATATGAAGCCTATGCTCAATACATGTAAATCCAATAATTGTTTACAAGAAAACATTGTTAATGTGAAATTTACAGGCTATCATGATTTTGCACTTATGAACATTTTAGTCGTACAAAGTTTAGTGAAACGGCCCCCGGACGCCTATATGCGACGTGAAACATTTTATGCCGGCATGGGTTCTGATCATTTACAAAATTACCCGCTTTCTTCTTAAACAAGTCTATGCCAGCTATTCGGGGGTAAAGGGGTAGATGGAATGTATGAAGTACAAAGATATCACGACCGGACATCGTGCTGGCTATAAACCGACTCCACTATAGGCCACAAATAAATAATGTTGGGTTTGCCAAAACCCGACCCTACTTGATAGGAAGGTAGACTTTTTCTTGGAAAAAAAAATAATAATAAAAACAACAACAATCCAATCTCTGAATTTGTATAATGAAAAAATTTCAGTAGGCACACACTTGTACGTTTCGGGTCGGTCGCGTTCGAGCAAACCAACATACTTTCATTATGGTCCTAGTAACCATGGTAACTACTGTTATAGACAGCATGGTCAACATATGGGATATGAGCATGACGGGTGTTTCATTCAAGGAATGGTGAACAGTGCAGATCCTGATCAGACTGTGCGGATGCAGTCTGATCTGGATCTACACTGGTCGCAAAACCCATAAACGCCATTTCTCCAGTCACAGCCACATATGTGTTCCCAATTCCTTAAAATACCATGTAAACGCAATTAAAACAATTTCTGCAATGAAGTCCATATCAAATTTTAGATTTGTGTGCACAATTTAAAAAAATGCCCCCGAGTGTTTCATTGTTTCTATATAAATGAATATGCAAATGCAAGAATAATATTTCTACTAAGTGAAGGCCATTTATTAAATTCAACTTCTTCTATGCCACATGTACACGCTCACAGCCTGTCTGGAATAAATACAAACATTATACACACAAACTTGAACAATAGTTATACCAACAAAATCACAACATACACAATTGTAAATACAATATACGAGGTGCAGTCATAAAGTTCTATGACTTTGCTTACATCTAAAGTTCTATGACTTTGCTTACATCTAAAGTTCTATGACTTTGCTTACATCTAAAGTTCTATGACTTTGCTTACATCTAAAGAACCATTTGGTCAAATCGGTTGCGAAATATGTCATTTGAAAGTTGGTTCATTTGTGCAAACAGTAACATATTGGTTTCATGAAATAAATCACAAGATTTTGCAAAGTAGTCATTTATTCGCAGGCATCTACGTCAGCACGGAGCAGTTTGACGTCGTCTAACGTTACATAATGATTTAATAGCATTGTTTATTATTGTTTTCAAAGCACTGTCCATAAGCCAAATAGACGTATCTATCGCACATCAATTGAAATATTCAGAAGATCCTAAATTTCCATTTACAAACATTTTAGTCGTATGAAGTTTAGTGAAACGGGCCCCTGCACTATATACTCCGCACAACTAGGTAAATCGAAGCACAGATATTTCATGAAATGTGGGATGTTTCAACTGCTCCGTAGTGACGTTATTTCATTGCTATAGTTACGCATTACGTGTGAACGTCGCAAAGTATCTTCTTAGTTCTCAGTTTGACCAGATGTAAATGTCAAATAAAGATGAACAATGTGGCAGGTACAGTAAATTTTTTATCAAGAAAGTCGGAGAACTTTATGACTGCACCTCGTACAATACAGGATAATTTAGGTATCGGGAACAAATATAAACTCTTAGTCCATATATGATCTCAACAAAACATTTTAGTTGATGTAGTCATAAAAAGCTTCTTGTAAAAGGTGTAAATAGGATGGTATCTAAAGATGAGGCAATACAACTGAACCAAAAATAACTACACGGATATGTACTGGTATGCAGAAAACGAGACAACATAGGACACTAGCATCACAACACATTCATATAGGTGCTCTTTAACCCATTACATGCTAAACATACACAGTTTTTCTGTCAGATGGGAAAATATATATTTTTATTATTTCTCATCAAATGTATATGTTGATTTGATTTAATTTATTGATGATTAACGGCCTATCAACAGCTAAGGTCATTTAAGGCTGTGCCAACAGGTTCAATCCCGCATTCAACCTGCTGCATTGGGGGAAAAATCCCACAATTAGAAAAAAACACAAAATGCCACCCCTGTTGGGAACACATGAATACGACAGACGTCATTAAGTGAGTGATTGGCGTTAAATTATTTTCAGAATCGAAAAAGGGTCATAACTGTGGATGGATTGGTGGGACAGCGAAAGATTTTACGTTACGCACTCCTGCATTTGATGGTCTACCGAGTATGAAGAGAATTGGCTCAAAACTGTAGAAGTAGTTCGCCTGACAATGAAAGTTGTCTACTGACGGATGGACGGACGGACGGACAGACGGTCAGGGTAAACACTATATGCCCCTGACCACTATCATTGAGGGATTCCGGTAAGGATGAACGCCGATTGTTAAATTACCCATCGCATGCTCCCACCAACCACCCACCGCCTATTAAATAGGGGTTTCCCAAAACAAATACATTATTATTATTGATAAACCTGTACAACAATACCAACACTAAACATTTGGACACTTTGCTGTGCAAAACTAGATATATATATATATATGTGATTCTCAGAATCAATAATCAATAGTGTCCAAATATTTAGGGTCATCATGGTACTCCATCTTACGTAACATGGAATGGAGGCAGTCTGTCATACAGAGAAAGCTCTGGAACAATTTGATTTATAAAACACTACACTAAGCCCAAATAGACCACTTGCCAACACAATATGTGTTATATGACAGAACTCCTACGTTAATCCTTACAATGCCGAATTAGTTTTTGTTGTCTGCTGTTAATTTTTTATTTTCCTTTTTTTTTCAAAAGCATGCTAAAGTGCTGTCAAACCATGTGAGAATGAGGACAAAATACTAGAAATGTGGCCTGTCGGCACACGAATGCCCCCGCTGGCAGCCAAAGAAAACGAGGCATATTTGATTATAAGCCATTTACCCGAGTGTTAAGGTTTTGAACGCACCAAGTCTGTGACCTTGACCCTGGGCTTAGTGGGGGCGGGACGAATGTTGATTTGTCACAGGGCGGTAGAGGACGATTGGAGCAATGCGTGTGTGCAATGTGAAGCAGATCCGAGGAAGGAAACAGAAATTATAAGCCATTTACCCAGCGTTAAGGTTTCGAAAGCACCAAGTCTGTGACCTTGACCCTGGGCTTAGCGGGGGCGGGACGAATGTGGATTTGTCACAGGGCGGTAGAGGACCATTGGAGCAATGCGTGTGTGAAATGTGAAGCAGATCCGAGGAAGGAAACAGAAATTATAAGCCATTTACACAGCGTTAAGGTTTTGAACGCACAAAGTCTGTGACCTGACCCTGTCTTAGCGGGCGGGACGAATGTGGATTTGTCACAGGGCGGTAGAGGACCATTGGAGCAATGCGTGTGTGAAATGTGAAGCAGATCCAAACCAGGAAACAGAAATTATAAGCCATTTACCAGAGCGTTAAGGTTTCGAACGCACCAAGTCTGTGACCTTGACCCTGGGCTTAGTGTGGGTGGGACAAATGTGGATTTGTCACAAGCTGACAGAGGACCATTGGAGCAATGCGTGTGTGAAATGTGAAGCAGATCCAAGCAAGGAAACACAAATTACAAGACATTTACCCGTGCGTTAAGGTTTCAAACGCACCAAGTCTGTGACCTTGACCGGAGGCTTAGTGGGGGCGGGACGAATGTGGATTTGTCACAGGGTGGTAGAGGAGCATTGGAGCAATGCGTGTGTGAAATGTGAAGCAGATCCGAGTAAGGAAACAGAAATTATAAGCCATTTACCCAGCGTTAAGGTTTCGAACGTACCAAGTCTGTGACCTTGACCTTGGGCTTAGTGTGGGTGGGACAAATGTGGATTTGTCACAAGGTGACAGAGGACCATTGGAGCAATGCGTGTGTGAAATGTGAAGCAGATCCAAACAAGGAAACACAAATTACAAGACATTTACCCGTGCGTTAAGGTTTCAAACGCACCAAGTCTGTGACCTTGACCGGAGGCTTAGTGGGGGCGGGACGAATGTGGATTTGTCACAGGGTGGTAGAGGAGCATTGGAGCAATGCGTGTGTGAAATGTGAAGCAGATCCGAGTAAGGAAACAGAAATTATAAGCCATTTACCCAAGCGTTAAGGTTTCGAAAGCACCAAGTATGTGACCTTGACCCTGGGCTTAGCGGGGGCGGGACGAATGTGGATTTGTGACAGGGTGGGAGAGGACCATTGGAGCAATGCGTGTGTGAAATGTGAAGCAGATCCGAGCAAGGAAACAGAAATTATAAGCCATTTACCCAGCGTTAAGGTTTTGAACGCACCAAGTCTGTGACCTTGACCCTGGGCTTAGCGGGGGCGGGACAAATGTGGATTTGTCACAGGGCGGTAGAGGACCATTGGAGCAATGCGTGTGTGAAATGTCAAGCAGATCCGAGCAAGGAAACAGAAATTATAAGCCATTTACCCGAGCGTTAAGGTTTCGGGACGTACGTACATATAGTGTTACCGGCGTCCGTACGTACGTAACGTACGTTACGTACGTTACGTACGTTACGTACGAACTTACGGACGCCGGTAACACTATATGCCCCCCTCACCATTCGGTGGCGGGGGCATAATAAAATAACAGTATATTGGACACTAACTGGAGAAACTCTTACAAATTTTTCGACTTAACAAAATGGCTACCTGTTTCAATGTTCAGGTGATTCAAGTGTCCAAGTATTGAAGCAATCCTTCGCGTAATATTAAAGATATTACATGTTGGAGAAACTCTTACAAACTTTTCGATGCAACAAAATGGCTTCAAAGGTGACCAAGGTAAAGGTTGTGTGTGACAAATGTTCAGGTGATTCAAGTTTCCAAGCATTGAAGCATTGAAGCAATCCTTTGTGTAATATTGAAGATATTACAGGTTAGAGAAACTCTTACAAACTTTTTGATGTAAATGTACACGGACAGACGTACGTACGGACGTACGGAACCTCAAGAGCAACGCAATATGCCCCCTTGCTATCACATAGGGTGCATCAAAATTCTGCAAGGTCCCTGGCTTTTCATTTGCCATTATAGATGATTCTAGTACGTGAAGACCCTAACCAGGGTCCAATAATAGGGGACAACATTACATGTTCATGGGCATAAGACTCCCAAAAACCCCATAGCACACAGAACCATATTTGTTTTTTAACTTGGATCTGTATAAAAACTGCAATCTCACAAAGGGCACATGGCCATCACTGTACGGAAACACTTTTGAAAGAACAAAGTAACATTAATATGAGAAAAGCCGTGTGTCTATGTACCCAAGAAATTGTGTGATATCTCATGAAAAATAGTTACGATATTTTCCGCATGTGACGTCGAAAGCTGACGAAATGTTCAAAGTAACTGCAGAATAAGAAAAGTCCGCATTTGGTATGAAAATTTTGTCAATTTTCGACATCATAGTGAGAAAATATCCCAGTCTGTAAATATACAACATCACATGGCGTGTCTCATATCCCATGTTAATGTTATATGCTATTAAAGCAAAGAAAAAATGGCCACTATTGTAATAGCAGTAAAAGTATGGTTGTTTTAAATTCAATACACAAGGCATCAACAATATGTCGATTCCAACAGAAGTGTGATGGAGTATATGAACACTTTCAACACCACATGCCTGTAATAGTGGTATTGGCAAAAAAATGTAAATCCGTCACATCAGGATCTACACTTTTTGCAAGTAATCTTCATATTTTTTTAGAACAAAAACACACCCTTTTCAGAAATGGACTAATCTGAAAATCATTTTCTGATGATTGACGATTGGATTGGATTGGTCGGAAAATTAGCACATCTCAGTCAATTGCAGTTATTTAGGGTTGAAAGGGTTTAACAACAAAAGCATTAGCATGTATGACAATTCTCATATTCACTGGTGCTGAACTCCGCGCTGGCGTAAACTGTTTCACGTCAACATAGGCGCCCGGTTCCTGACGATTTCTCATTCAGATACATGCACAGGATACTGTATAAACACGGTTTCGTCTAGTAACCGGCACAAGAAATGTGAGCAGGTTACTAGCCAAAAATCTGTTTATGCGATAGTTCTAAGTAGAGCTGAGTGGCATCTCGTGAGGAAACCGGTGCATTTTTTTACATGAAACATTTTACGCCGGCACCAGTAATATTTGCAAACACTGTAGATCCAGATGAGACGATTAGTAATGAACTGTGTTTGCCTGTAATTTTCACACTTTCTTAACCCTTACTACGCTGAATTAAATATTGTCGTCTGCTGGAAATGTTTTATTTTCAATATTTCTCGACAAAAACTGGTTTTGACAGCACATGAGAATCGTCTCCACTGGAGACGATTCTCATGTGCTGTCGAAACCAGTTTTTGTTAAGAATTAAGGCAAAAATGAAAAACAGCAGACGACAATTGGAATAGTCTAAGAAATAGCACGGATCAGCCAATATCAATTTTTATGGGTGGTCACGTTAATGCGAGTCGAGTAAGAAACAGATATGTATATGTCATTGTGTCACAATATAGAAGTTCATGCTCTGATTACAAATACAAACAAGCGCATAAAGTTTTATAAGACCAAACAAAACAAAGTTCAGCTTTACATGGTCCAACATGAAGCTTTACTACAACTAAATTAAAGTAACTTAACAAGCCTAACTACTAGTGCTACAAAATATATGAAAACTTTTTTTCCTAGGTAATAGAACCAGTCTTCATTTACTAATACCAAGTCGTTTTTGTAGGAATATTGACGAGACTTTGGTAGCGTTCTTCTTTAGGTATTCGGCGCCGCCATTCTTGCTCCATTCGTTCTCGAATTCACGACCGAGTACCTCGGCGCCTTTCTTCTTGGTGAGGCCCGTCTCCTCTACGCTCAATTCACACATGTTCATGTCGTCTACACCTGCAGTGCAATAATTCACACATGTTCAGGTTGTCTACACCTGCAGAACAATAATTCACACATGTTCATGTCATCTACACCTGCAGTACAGGAATTCACACATGTTCATGTTGTCTACACCTGCAGTACAAGATATCACACATGTTCATGTTGTCTACACCTGCAGTACAAGATATCATACATGTTCATGTTGTCTACACCTGCAGTACAATAATTCACACATGTTCATGTCGTCTACACATGCAATACAAATGTTTTACATGTTCATGTTGTCTACACCTACAGTACAAGAATTCACACATGTTCATGTCGTCTACACACGCAGAACAATAATTCACACATGTTCATGTTGTCACACATGTCACTACATGCATACAAAGTACATGTTCATGTTGTCTACACCTACATACAGAATTCACACATGTTTCAGTTCGTCACATGAATACTGCATGTTATGTGTGTACACCACACAACACACATTTCACACCCCCTACACATGCAGAACAATAATTCACACATGTTCATGTCGTCTAGACCTGCAGTACAAGAATGCACACATGTGTATGTCCTATACACTTGCAGAACAATAATTCACACATGTTCATGTCATCTGCACCTGCAGTACAATAATTCACACATGTTTATGTCATCTACACATGCAGAACAATAATTCACACATGTTCATGTCGTCTACACCTGCACTACAAGAATTCACACATGTTGATGTCGTCTACACCTGTAGAACAATAATTCACACATGTTCATGTCGTCTACACCTGCAGTACAATAATTCACATATGTTTATGTCCTATACACCTGCAGAATAATAATTCACACATGTTCATGTCATCTACACCTGCAGTACAAGATGTTCTTTACACATGTTCATGTCGTCTACACATGCATAACAATAATTCACACATGTTCATGTCGTCTACACCTGCAGAATAATAATTCACACATGTTCATGTTGTCTACACCTGCAGAACAATAATTCACACATGTTCATGTCATCTACACCTGCAGTACAATAATTCACACATGTTCATGTCGTCTACACATGCAGTACAAATTGTTTACATGTTCATGTTGTCTACACCTACAGTACAAGAATTCACACATGTTCATGTCGTCTACACCTGCAGTACAATAATTCACACATGTTCAGATTGTCTACACATGCAGAACAATAATTCACACATGTTCATGTCGTCTACACCTGCAGAACAATAATTCACACATGTTCATGTCGTCTACACCTGCAGAACAATAATTAACACATGTTCATGTCGTCTACACCTGCAGAACAATAATTCACACATGTTCATGTCGTCTACACCTGCAGTACAAGAATTCACACATGTTCATGTCATCTACACCTGAATACAAGAATTCACACACACCTGACACCATATAAACTGGTCTATACCCAACACCATATAAACTGGTTTATACCTGCAACCATATAAACTGGTCTATACCTGACACCTTATAAACTGGTCTACACCGGACACCATATAAACTAGCCTATACCCGACACCATATAAACTGGTATATAGCCGACACCTTATAGACTGGTCTATACCTGACACCATATAAACTGGTCTATACCTGCCACGGTATAAACTGGTCTATACCCGACACCTTATAAACTTATAAACTGGTCTATACCTGACACCTTGTAAACTGGTCTATACCTGACACCATATAAACTGGTCTATACCTGCCACGGTATAAACTGGTCTATACCAGACACCTTATAAACTGGTCTATACCTGACACCTTGTAAACTGGTCTATACCTGACACCTTGTAAACTGGTCTACACCGGACACCATACAAACTGGTCTATACCCGACACCATATAAACTGGTCTACACCGGACACCTTGTAAACTGGTCTATACCTGATACCTTGTAAACTGGTCTACACCGGACACCATACAAACTGGTCTATACCCGACACCATATAAACTGGTCTACACCGGACACCTTATAAACTGTCTTATACCTGACACCTTGTAAACTGGTCTATACCTGACACCTTGTAAACTGGTCTACACCGGACACCATATAAACTGGTCTATACCTGCCACAATATAAACTGGTCTATACCAGACACCTTATAAACTGGTCTATACCCGACACGTTGTAAACTGGTCTATACCTGACACCTTGTAAACTGGTCTATACCTGCCACGGTATAAACTGGTCTATACATGTACCCGACACCTTATAAACTGGTCTATACCCAACACCTTATAAACTGGTCTATACCCGACACCTTATAAACTGGTCTATACCTGGCACCTTGTAAACTGGTCTATACCTGACACCTTGTAAACTGGTCTACACCGGACACCATATAAACTGGTCTATACCTGCCACGGTATAAACTGGTCTATACCGGACACCTTATAAACTGGTCTATACCTGACACCTTGTAAACTGGTCTATACCTGACACCATATAAACTGGTCTATACCTGACACCATGTAAACTGGTCTACACTGGACACCATACAAACTGGTCTATACCCGACACCATATAAACTGGTCTACACTGGACACCATATAAACTGGTCTATACCTGACACCATATAAACTGGTCCATACCTCACTGGTCTATACCAGACAACATATAAACTGGTCTATACCTGACACCATATAAACTGGTCTATACCGGACAACATATAAACTGGTCTATACCTGACACCATATAAACTGGTCTATACCTGACACCATATAAACTGGTCTACACCTGCCACCATATAAACTGGTCTATACCTGACACCATATAAACTGGTCTACACCTGCCACCATATAAACTGGTCTATACCCGACACCATATAAACTGGTCTATACCTACATATAAACTGGTCTACACCTGCCACCATATACACTGGTCTACACCGGACACCATATAAACTGGTCTATACCCGACACCATATAAACTGGTCTATACCTGACACCATATAAACTGGTCTATACCTGACACCATATAAACTGGTCTATACCCGAGACCATATAAACTGGTCTACACCTGCCACCATATAAACTGGTCTATACCTGACACCATATAATGGTCTATACCGGACACCATATAAACTGGTGTATACTGGACCCATATAAACTGGTCTATACCCGACACCATATAAACTGGTCTATACCGGACACCATATAAACTGGTCTATACTGGACCCATATAAACTGGTCTATACTGGACCCATATAAACTAGTCTATACCTGACACCATATAAACTGGTCTATACCGGACCCATATAAACTGGTCTATACTGGACCCATATAAACTGGTCTATACCTGACCCATATAAATTGGTCTATACTGGACACCATATAGACCGGGTATGGAAGGTGTCCGAGCCAATTCCCACCCTTAAATATGAGCCGAACACCATATAAACTGGTCTATACTGAACCCATATAAACTGGTCTATATCAGACACCATATAAACTGGTCTATACCGGACACCATATAAACTGGTCTATACTGGACCCATATAAACTGGTCTATACCGGACACCATATAAACTGGTCTATACTGGACCCATATAAACTGGTCTATACCGGACACCATATAAACTGGTCTATGCTGGAAAAATATAAACTGGTCTATACCGGACACCATATAAACTGGTCTATACCGGACATATATAAACTGGTCTATACCGGACCTATATAAACTGGTCTATACCGGACATATATAAACTGGTCTATACCCGCCACCATATAAACTGGTCTATACCTGACACCATATAAACTGGTATATACCGGACCCATATAAACGGGTCTATACCGGACACCATATAAACTGGTCAACTGGTCTATACCGGACACCGTATAAACTGGTCTATACCGGACCTATATAAACTGGTCTATACTGGACCCATATAAACTGGTCTATACCGGACACCATATAAACTGGTCTATACCTGACACCATGAGGATCGGGGGCTTGTCGGGGTAGAGCTCCATCTGGCGGGCAATCCACTTGCCATCGAAGTGAGCGTACCACATCCCGTGTTTCTTTTGGGCTGCGTCCGAGCCCCGGTACTCGTCAGCCGGCCGAGCAAACGGGATGCGGAAAAACCTCTGAACACCGCCAGCATCCACTGGCCGACTGGGGGCGGGGCTGGGTGTGGGCGAGGGTGTCGGGGCAGGGGACTGGTCATCTGTAATGAAATAAAGTGATTCGGTTTTTCGTCCCAGTAATATTTACGATCAGGAGGGACAGGACCACGTTTTCAAGTCTCATCCAAAGGACCAGGGGGCCATTTCACTAAACTTTGTACGACTAAAATGTTTGTAAGTGCAAATTATATGCAGCCTATGCTCAATAAATGTAAATCCAATAATCGTTTACAAGAAAACATTGTTAATGTGAAATTTACAGACTATCATAATTTTGCACTTACAAACATTTTAGTCGTACAAAGTTTAGTGAAACGGGCCCCAGAGAGATGAAAATAATATGAAAGTATTGTTCATGCCTAGAGCAGGGATTGAACTCACAAACTTTGATATTGAAGTCCAGTGTCTTAACCTCTAGGCCACACCCCATCCCTCGTGTCTAATGAAACAATGATTGTGACAGAAGTCAGCAGCAAACTGGTGTTGGTGATATGGTGATAGTGCTCTCGCACCTCCACAATGGTGCCTGGATGGCTCCATCTTTTTAAAAAAAGTACCCAACACTACCCAAAAAGTACCTAACGCTACCCTAACCCTACCCAAGAAGATCCCTAAAACGCTTGCCCAACACACAGATGAGCATTTGTTGGGTACTTTTGTACCCAACAAGTACCCATTCGTGTGTGCGGACGGACGTTCCTACAAATGGATACTTATGTGGCTAACCCTTTCCTTTGTTCATCCCTATTGTTCTGTAGCCACATAAACACATGTTTAGCTACATAAAATCACGGAACAATAGAATATTACATAACCTATTGTTCTCCTAGCCACATATGTATCCATTTGTAAGCTCGGACGAAAGGACGGACGCACGGAAGCACGGATGGACGGACGCACGGACGTTCCTACAAATGGATACTTATGTGGCTAACCCTAACCTTTGTCATTGTCATCACTATGTTTCGCTTTCCAAAAGCGGTCTCGACAAAAATCAGTGAAGCGGTTCATAAGTTATTGAACAAGAGAAGAGCGCCTGGTGGTGCTTTCGTTTTAACGAATATCAAGAAGCTGTGTGAAAGGAAACAGAAATTATAAAGCGCTCAGAGTGTGACCATGACCTTGGGGATAGCAGGGGTCTGAGGATCGTGGATTCGGCATGGCATAATAGAGAACCATTAGAGGAAGGACAGTGTAAAATATCAAGAAGAGTGGTGAAAGGAAACAAATTTCCCCCAATGTTAAGTTTATGAAAGTACTAACACTGTGACCTTGACCTTGGGGTTAGTGGGGGTCTGAGCCTTGTGGATTTGTCACAGCATGATAGAGAATCATTAGAGAAAGGCATGTGTGAACTATCAAAACGTTTGGTGACAGGAAACAGAAATCATAACAAATTTACCACAATGTTTAGTTTATGAAAGCACTAAGACTGTGACCTTGACCTTGGGGTTATCGGTGGTCTAACCATCGTGGATTTGACCAGACAGACATACCGGACATGCCCAGGATTTCGTCGGGGGCCCGCTGTTGGTCGTGAGATTGGCCACCCTTTTTCTTGTTCTTGGACTTCCAGGAGTGGTAGACCTTGAGGCGGCGGTGGAACTCCACACGGCACGCATCCAGCAGCTCCATGTCTGCAATATATGGGGAGTCAGAGAGTGACTGATTGAATTAGGAGATAATTTTAACCCTAAATATTAGGATACAATATATTCTGAGAAACACACAATAACCCTTACACCGCTATCTTATTTTTTTTTGTCTTCTGCTGTTTATTTTCTATTTTCCATCATCAAAAACATGCATTGACAGCAGTTAGAATAATTAACAACATGCTTTGACAGCACTTCAGAATCATTTCCATTGGACCACAAATATAGCATATTTTTCTTATTTTCCATGAAAACACATCTTGGTATTTCATTGGAATTGTCTCCAAGGAGACAATTGTAATGAAATATCAAGACATGTTTTCATTTCGAAGCAAACTATTCAACAATTGCTGTCTGTTGATGTGTAAACAGTAGTGTGATTTTATTTTACCCAATTAAAATATTGAAATACCCAATTGCTTCAGAAATGATGGAGTGACAATAAATACTCAATTACCAACTCCTTATCTGGAGCTATGATCTAATAATGAATGTACCACATAGCAATCATCAACAACCTTGGCTGCGTAAGAATCCAGGAATACATACCACATGAGGTGTTGATGGCGTCCCTCAGTTCGGCGTATCTCCACTTGGACAGGTCGTACTTCTGACCCAGCATGGCCTGCCGCTGGTCAATCACAGCCTGCGATCTACAACAATCAACTAGAAATTGATGCTTGTCCACAAGTGCATGTGTGTCCCCCTCCCCTCCTGCAAATAAACAAGTGGCCCTACTGTATATCGCTCACCTGGTTGATATATATGCAAAACACAGATCAGACGTCAGTTCCAAAACAGGGGCCGAAACGTGATGTCAATCACAGAATGGAGGCCAATCTAAAAAAACAAGAATTCCGCCACGGAAGCGGTATCGCGCCTGCCGAGGCATTTGACCGTGAACATTACAAGTAAATAAATGACCTTGACCTTGAGAATTTGGAAGCATCATCCCTAGACAAACATTGATGTGAAATATTATCAAAGTCTGGCAAGGGGTTAAAGAGATATTGTGAAAAAACAATAACTAACACATTTGCCTTACAAAAAAACCGGACAACACGGACGACGGAAAAAGCGCCAACTATAGTCGCGCCTCTGCTAAAGCAGGCGCGACAAAAATGGCCGGAAAAGTCAGGAAAATTGCACACATGAGCCATTTGCAAGATACGAATGTCATGGAAATGGGAAAGCCACAGTGGGTAATGTACGTTTGGCCTTGATGACAAACCCGACGTCTTCACTAGTTGCCGCCATTCTTGATCTGGACACATGCGGCCAGAGCGTGACATTACGTCACTAACTATGACGTCATTTAAGCTTGAAATCAAAAGTGATATCCAGAATGAGCAGAACTGGGCCCACGTTCTGGGAAAAATTGACCCCCGTTCTGGGATTAGCCCCCATTCTGGGATTTGACCACGGTTCTGGGACTGACCCCCAATCTGAGTCTTACATATGTACAATGTATGCAAGTAAATCTTTGAGAGCTTTGTACATTCATTATTCCTATCATTTGTCGAAACCAGTCGGGTGATTAATCTGAAAAATCTGTAAATGTTTCACCGAAAGACAATAACTATGAAGTTTCAATAAACAAGAATTCCGCCACGGAAGCAGTGTCGCGCTGCCGAGGCATTTGACCGTGAACATTACAAGTAAATAAATTACCTTGACCTTTAGAATTTGGATGTGGGGGTGTGCATAATGAAGCATCATCCGTAGACAAACATTGATGTGAAATATTATCAATGTCTGGAAAGGGGTTAAAGAGATATTGTGAAAAAACAATAACTTTAACGCATTTCTGTTACAAATCCGGTGAACATTACAAGTAAATAAATGACCTTGACCTTCAAAATTTGGATGTGGGGGTGTGCGTAATGAAGCATCATTCCTAGACAAACATTGATGTGAAATATTATCAAAGTCTGGCAAGGGGTTTAAAGAGATATTGTGAAAAAACAATAAACTTTAACGCATTTCTGTTACAAAACCGGTGAACATTACAAGTAAATAAATGACCTTGACCTTCAGACTTTGGATGTGGGGGTGTGCATAATGAAGCATCATCCCTAGACAAACATTGATATGAAATATTATCAATGTCTGGCAAGGGGTTAAAGAGATATTGTGAAAAAACAAAAACTTTAACGCATTTCTGTTACAAAACCGGTGAACATTACAAGTAAATAAATGACCTTGACAATTTGGATGTGGGGGTGTGCGTAATGAAGCACCATCCCTAGACAAACATTGATGTGAAATATTATCAAAGTCTGGCAAGGGGTTAAAGAGATATTGTGAAAAAACAATAACTTTAACGTTTTTCTGTTACAAAACCGGTGAACATTACAAGTAAATAAATGACCTTGATAATTTGGATGTGGGGGTGTGCGTAATGAAGCATCATCCCTAGACAAACATTGATGTGAAATATTATGAAAGTCTGGCAAGGGGTTAAAGAGATATTGTGAAAAAACAATAACTTTAACGCATTTCTGTTACAAAACCGGTGAACATTACAAGGAAATAAATGACCTTGACCTTCAAAATTTGGATGTGGGGGTGTGTGTAATGAAGCATCATCCCTAGACAATATATCAATGTCTGGCAAGGGGTTAAAGAGATATTGTGAAAAAACAATAACTTTTAACGCATTTGCCTTACAAAAAAACCGGACGACGCGGACGACGCGGAAGACGCGGACGATGCAGACGACAACGCGGACGACGACGACGGAAAAAGCGCCGACTGTAGTCGCGCCTGCTTTAACAAAAACGCTTCAGAGCGATCGTCTCCTGAATACCTTCAATTTGATATATGACATGACCATAAACGGTCAAATGTGAAATTTGACCCCCCCCGGACCCCACCCATTTTTGACCCCTGGTACAATTTTTACAAATCTGAAAGAGCATTGACGGTCAATCATTCCTGTCAAGTTTCGTTGAAATCTATCGGGCAGTTTGAGAGAACATTTTTTAAGAATTTGACCTACTTTTCCATAGCGGCCATCTTGGAGTAGGCGACAACCTCCAAATTTACAAATCTGACATGCCCCCACCCATAGATCATCCCTGTGAAGTTTGACCAATATTGGCCAAGCGGTTCATGAGGAAGAAGACCTTTGAACTATCTAATTAAAGGATGACCTTTTGACCTTTCGGTGGCCATTTGGGTGATCGTCTCCTCAATGCCTTAGATTTGATATATGACAAGACCATATTCGGCCAAATGTGAAATTTGACCGCAAGTCGACCCCACGGGTCAACAGGGTGTCCAAATTCAGAGAGGTTCTACTGTATGTGCACTATGACAACCAGGCTGTCACTGAAAAGTAGTTGCACATTAGAAATTAACTATGCTGAATTAAATTTTGTCGTCTGCTTGCTGGAAATGTTTTTTTTCCACTGGAGACGATTCTCATGTGCTGTCAAAACAGGTTTTTTGTTAAGAATTAAGGCAAAAATGAAAAACAAAGTGAGGGTTAAATACACTATGGTAATTATAGAAGAAATTCAATGATAATACAGAAGACTAGATTGAAAGATTATTTTTAGAGATTATGGAAATAATTATATTTATAGACTGAAAACATACACATGATGACCAAATATGTGATACATTTAGCTGAAAATGTTGTGGTGCACAGGTTCATCGTGTGGCTCTGATCATGGGGCTTATGGGTTGTGTGACCAGTGTAGATCCAGATCAGCATGTGCATCCGCACAGTCTGATTAGGATCCGCAGATTTTGCCATTCCATCAATGAAACACCAATCATGTTTCTAACAAGCAATAGAGATTGTTATCGGGCTACAGGAGTGTGCTATTTGATCAGGAGCTACACTGGTCACAAATCCAACAAGCCCCAGTTCTCAAGTCACAGTCACATATACAATGTACTGTATTAATTACAGGGTGTCCGGTTTAGAGAGGTTTCATTGTAAATCAGGCATTTGAATATTCCGAGCCACGAACAGGCATTATCACCCAAGATAAATAACCAAGAAACTCATCAAAATTATGATCACATATGTTTCTTGTTCTCCGGTTTAGCGAGGTTCCACTGTATAACAGTAGCCAGCTCTCTAACACTACCTCATGCAGTTCTCCTCTCATATTTTTATGTGATACTTTCTCTCTCATACCAGAAATACACAACACTGGTGGAGGATGTACACCTCAAAAACTTGAACACAAAAGTCATCTGACCTTGACCGTGAGCACATGGGTCATATGGATCAGCAATAAAATGAAAATATGGATGATGACAAACAAGAGATATTAGGTAGCCGAAAGACTTTAACACAAATCTCGGACAGACTGACAGGGTGGTGTCCTGTACCCCAGAATATTTTTGTGGTAAATGAAAAAAGTATTTTAATACATCATATTTTCCCAGTGTTGCGACTTTATAATGTACTTTTTCCATCAATCTCGCAGCGCTGGGGTATCTATCTGTATAAATAGTGTATGTATCTTAACCCTAATTACACCGCTATCTTAATTTTTTGTCGTCTGCTGTTTATTTTCTATTTTTATCATCAAAAACATGCTTTAACAGAAATTTAGAATAATTTACAATATGCTTTGACAGCACTTCAAAATCATTTCCATTGGAAATGATTCTGAAGTGTTGTCAAACCATGTTTTTATTGAGAAATAAGGCAAGATGTAAAAGCAACAGCAGACGACAATTGTTGTGTGTAGTGGTCTAAGGGTTAAAGCATGCTACCGTAGCTAAGTTTGGTGGGTGAGTGAAAGCATATATATACACCTGTGTGGCGGACATGTGGTACATTTGAATTCACATCTCGGCACTGCACAAAATTACGCCAGCTATTATGACGCTGGATGCCGTAAACTGTTGCACTCAGGAAATGCACTGGTTTCCTGATCAGATGCCACTCAGCTTGATTTACGAGCAGAGCTCCAGATAAGCTGCGTATTTGCTTAAATACCCAATTAAAATTGCCAAAAACCCAATTGAAATCAGACGTAGCGAGTATCAAAAAGCAATATATATTTTATGGTACCTTTATCATGCAGCAGAAAACAATAAACAGACCATAAATATAGCATATTTTTTCTTATTTTCCATAAAAACATATCTTGGTATTTCCTTAGAATTGTCTCCAAGGAGACAATTCTAATGAAATGCCAAGACATGTTTTAATTTCGAAGCAAACTGTTCAATAATTGTTGTCTGTTGATATGTAAACAGTAGTGTGATTTTATTTTACCCAATTAAAATTTTGAAATACCCAATTGCTTCAGAAATGATGGAGTAACAATACTCAATTACCAATTCCTTATCTGGAGCCCTGTACGAGTTTTCGCAGTATAAACGCATGTTCTGTCTAGTAGCTTGCACAAATTTCTTGCGCATATTACTAGATGAAAATGTATTTATGCATCTTCTGCATGTAGCTCAATAGGAATCCATTTGGCTATTACGACACAAAACATGTTTAGGCCGGCGTGGAGTGAAGCACGAGTGACATTGTTGATAGATATACAGGACGGGTCTGAATTTGTGCTTAGCGGTCAGGATTCAGCTAATAGTAATATGGGTGTGGGTAGGTTTTATTGGAAATGGCTAGTACACTTGTAGCAGGAATTGTAGCTAACAGAACAATGCTGGATTTTTTCCATTATTGATCCAACCAATATGACTGGGTTAGACTTGCACTGCTCATGTTTATACAGGATCAATACGTTTAACCCTTTCAACACCACATGCCTGTATAGCGGTATCGGCAAAACGTGTAGTTCCAGATGACACGGCTCGTGACGAGCCGGTTGTCACGAGCCGGTTGGATTGGTTGCAATATTAACATATCAAATTCAATTCCAGTTACTTAGGGATGAAAGGGTTAAGGAAAGAAAACTTCAAATTTGTATTGTACTATATGAGTGCATTTGCCAAGTAAGTGAATACAAGCCAATGTATTTTGATATCAAGTTTATCAGGCAATGCTAGAAAACGTGCAGGAATTGTGAGGCCCACCAGGGGCCGTTTCACTAAACTTTGTACGATTAAAATATTCGTAAGTGCAAAATTATGATAGTCTGTAAATTGCACATTAACAATGTTTCCAACGGAAATGATTCTAAAATGCTGCCAAACCATATTTTTATATAGAGAAAATACAAAATAAGTTACAACAGCAGACGACAGTTTTCGGTTCCCGCCCTCAAAGGGTTAAACCTTAGACCGCTACACACAACAATTTTTGTCTGCTGTTGCTTTTATATCTTGCCTTATTTCTCAATAACAACATGGTTTGACAGCACTTCAGAATCATTTCCAATGGAAATGATTCTGCAGTGCTGTCAAAGCTGTTGTAAAGTATTCTAAAATGCTGTCAAAGCATGTTTTTGATGATAAAAATGGAAAATAGAAAATAAACAGCAGACAACAAAAAATTAAGGTAGTGGTGTAAGGGTTAAAATTAGTACACTACCGCCTGCGCTAAACTTGCTGATATTTGTCCATTTCTTTAGTGCAAAATACTTGAATATTGAGCTTGAAATCTTGGCCCAAGTAGCTCAAATTGCCTGAATGCGAGATGGACTTGCCAGTAGATGTTCAGAAACATTGATAATCAGTGCCGATTTCATCAACATTGCAAAGTATACTTATCTAGCAAAGTATACATTGAGGGAGTAATCATTTATTTTTCCCGAAATGCATTATTTCATATAGACTGCATATATTTGATGATTTAAAGTATGCAGAATTATTATACTGAATTTATTACATTATCACAGCCAAAATGGCTGTGATAATGTAATAAATTCAGTATAACAAAAATTCCGCAGAATCAAATGTCTCGCCTTGTTCCACCTTGACCTTGACCCTGGGGCCTTGACCTCGACCCTGGGGCCCCGAGAATAGTCCTATATTCATGTACATATCATAGTAAAGGTATGTATAAAGTTTGATGACTGTAGCTCATAAGGTGTTGAAGTAATGACCGTAACACGAAAACTTAACATTGAATGATGACGACGACGACTCCAGAAAAGCAAAACCTTAGTCTCGCTTTCCGCTTTCGCAGGTGAGACAATAAAAAATTAATAAATTTATCTTTAAATTGAAACTTTCTCCCTCAAAGTATACTTTGCTAGATAAGTATACTTTGCAATGTTGCTGAAATAGGCTACAGAGCAAAAGGACCATTTGTGTGCTAGCTATACTGGAAAGACACGATCAAAAAGTTCCTTTTGTCACGACAGGTCTACAAGCTTAGTTATGGAGGTTGGTGAGGAACAGGGGAAATGCTGGATTGATAGGGAGAGGGTTGAGGGAATTGTTAGTCACCTCTCCGTGTTATCAATTGCCCATGGATTTGTCTTATCTTGAACTCCCGTTAGGTTAGCACCAGAACCCACTTTCGGCAAACTACATACATAGAGAGAATACCAGGCTAGTGTCCTGTGATGTCAAGTTTATCAGGCAAGGCTAGGAAACGCGTAGGAATTCCTACCATTTCCGAGCTGAGCCGGATAAACTTGATATCAAAAGACAGTAGCCTGGTATTCAATTTATCAGGTAACGTTTTATGCTAGCCGATTGCCAAATATAGAATAGTTTTCGTTGAAAAGAGAAGAGATTTATTTACGTTGCACCATTACCGGTACACTAACATTTGGTAACATCATGTGACGCCATTCGGTTTCCAATTGTCTTAAACCGGATATTTGTATCAGGTCAATGCCTGATACGACATTATGTAATCAATCAGTACGTGGCCTGATATGACATTATGTAATCAATCAGTACGTGGCCTGATATGACATTATGTAATCAATCAGTATTCGGCCGATACAAAGCTCGTTACCTGATGAAATACATGCAATTACTTACAAATAGTTACAACAAAAACATGAGACACATAAAATGAAGAGCATCAGTTCTAACATAAATAATAATATCAAGGATTGTGTGTGTGAATGTAAGCATGTGAGCTAATTGCTAATCTGAAAATAATTTTACCAAAAAGCGATATTGATTGCGACAGAGCTGGGCTTGAACTAAAATACGAGATGGCCGTGGCCCGCATGTCGAGCCCGCCGAGACATTTGATGGTCTCAGAGTGTATTTATTTGAAGTTTGATGCCCAATAAGCATACAAAGTTTCAAGCAAATCTGAATGACGGTTACAGAGATAGTAGGTACCTATGAGAAAACTTTAACGCAAATTTTGACAGAAACTTTAACACAAACTTCTAAGTCATTTGACCTTGACATAGGGGCACAGGGGCCGCATGAGTGGGACACAGAATGAATATATGGATGATGACTAATAAGCATATGAAGTTTCAAGTCAATGTGACTTAGGACTGCAGAGATATAAGGTATTTAAAAACATTAACGCAGATTTCGGAACGCAAACTTCTAAGTCATTTGACCTTGACCTTGGGCACAGGGGCCACATGAGTGGGATACAGCATGAATATATGGAGCATGACTAATAAATATATGAAGTTTCAAGTCAATGTGACTTAGGACTGCAGAGATATAAGGTATTTAAAAACTTTAACGCAGATTTCGGACGGACGGACGGGACGGACGGACGGACAGACGGACGAACTTACATTTCGGACCTTAGGGGGTACTTGCTATATAAAATATCCCGTAAGACACAATAGGCTTACGGGGTACGGAATAAGTTCCATTGTCTTCTATTGTCTTAGGCCACGCCCCCTACCCCATAAGTACCCTAATGTGTGCCCGGACGCACACACGCACGGACACCCGGACTTCATTGTGATCACTATGTCTCGCTTTCCACAAGCGGGCTCGACAAAAACCAGTTAACGGCAGACAGAAATAACCTTGTAAAATTTGTGAAAAGTTTACATCCTCATCAAATCATGACATTGTATTGTGTCATAATCTTTAATGATTGTTGTCAGCGGCAGGAATAAAATGTTGATATATTAGTGACCATTGTAGGCTCTGTTCAGCATGCACAGCTGCACAAACAGATATGATCATAAAATAGTCACAAATGTAAGGTGCCTTTTTTCAATGACAGTCACAAGTGTACAGAGCTCCAGATAATGTGTGTATTGGCGTATTTTACGCGCTTATTTGAGCAGAATATGCATTGGTTATCAAAAGTGGGAGTACAAAATACAGCATTGTGAAAATATGCATTGATTTTCAAATTGAATAGTGAAAATACTGTAATAAAGTTGAAAATTTACTTAGTTGAGCTGCAAAAAGCAAAGACTGTTTGCTTTTTGCAGCTCAAATAAGTGAATTTTTAAATTTGTTTTATTTTTTATCATTTCCTATTAAGAAAATCAATAATACATTTGTAAAAGTAAAATACGCATTGAATGTGAAATATGGTGGTATAATACTCTTTAGAGACACAACTTATCTGGAGCTCTGGTGTAGTAACTATTCAATCATTTCATTAGTGCAATCAATAATGCCCGATTGTTTAATTATTGGCGACAAATTTGGATCCGTTTGTGCAGGCTGATCTGGGCCAATACTGGTTGCAAACGTCACAAGGTCTCATTTGTCAGCCTACATGTATATATATATGTGTCTGGGACTGGAAAACGGGACTTATGGCATTTGCAACCAGTGCATATCCAGATCAGCCTGTACATCCGCACAGTATGACCAGGTTCTGCACTGTTCGCCATGCAATCAATGAAACAACTTTCCTGATTCAAACCAATCATTATCAGACTGGTAGAGTGTGCTAGCCGAAACTGGCCACAAATGCCATAAAGCCACATTCCTCCACAGGTTGAAGTAACGGACCGAGGTCTATAAATTAAACATACCTAAAACATTAATAATTGAAAAAAAAAAAAATAAGCTAAAAAAAAATCTTTACTACCGTACTGTGTATAGGAGTAAAGATTTTTTTTTAGCTTATTTGTTTTCTCACTTATTAATGCTTTTAGGTATATTTAATGTTTTGTTTGTTGGGGTTTAACAGCCTATCAAAAGCTAAGGTCATTTAAGGCCGGGTCAATGGGTTTAGTACTAAATCCCATATATTACCTGTACAAGTATATGTACATGTTCAAGTACATGTATAAGTATATACGTATGTTTATTCAGATAAAGATTAACGCTTTAAGCCATATGGCCCCTGAAGCAATACACATGTAACAACATACACTTATGGGTGACAAAGACAACAGCCGGTGCATAAACCGTAACTTTAAGAATGCAGCTACTATGTATTGTATTTGGTGCAGCTATGCCACCGTCGACCATTGGCCATATGACATGGAGAATATCCTGCGGTGGAATAGCATGCCCAATAAGCACATACAAAATGTTTTGGTTAATCTATAAACATACATTAAGTTATGGCGTTGCAGCATTAGTCTATAGGGTAGTGCATTACACATGTACTAAAAAACTGAACACGTAAGATATCATGCAATAATGTCAAGTTAATATTTGCAAATATATATGCATGCTGTATTTCTTTATGTATGTATTGGGAGAAGGTGTCCTCATTGATGTATATATAAATGTTCATTTCTGATCTGAAACGCTTGGTATATGTATTGGCCCAACTTTCTTACAGTTTGTGAATGTTCCGATTTAATCAACTCTATGAATTTAACCATACTTGGCCTGTTCCAATAATAACGGTTTATATATGTTTTCCTGAGATCCATATACATTGTGCATTCTAAAATAAAATGGTATTCGTCTTCCAAATGTCCACACAATGTACATTTATTTCCGGTTTTCAATTGGAGTTTCTGTTCCATCTGCCTGATTCTACTTCTAGGCGATGGGACGAAACTTTTAGTCTAGCAAATGCGTACCTAAATTTCGTGAGTGTGATGTCCTTTTAAGTAATATTGCATTTTGAAGTCGCATACATTTCTATAAAATAATGCTCTGCTAGATCCGTTAATTCTGGCTTGCCAATCCTGCATAAAGTTATCGGTCAATCTTTGTTTGAAAACTATCAGAAACTCTTCAATATTTCCGACCCCTTGATTCAACCAACATCAAGAAATCCATGGGTCGATAACACTTTTTGGACTAGTGACGCCCAATTTGTTGTTTTACTTGGTGTGCTTTGCAAGTCTGCTAACATCATGTTGTATATATGTTTCATGTATTTGTGTATCATCTGACGCAGATATTTTGAACCAGAATTTAATTATATTTAGATAGCGTCGATGAACAAGTGGGGTACGACCAAGTTCTCCATAGATAAAATCATTTTGCGTATTTCTCTAACACCTAGTAAACTTTTGCAAAACTGCAAATGAACTTTTTCTATTTGATTTCCCTGCACAAATCCCCATATTTCAGCACCGTAGTTGAGAATCGGTTGTACTAGTTTATCAAATAATTGTAATCTATGTGTGGGTGTTATGTCTGTAAATTTATACAGGTATTTGTTAAGTTTGAAAATAGCTTTTTGTGCTTGACCCGATAATAAAGATTGTGTTTCCATGAAAGAACCACCCGTTGTAAAGACTATGCCTAGATACGTGAATTTACTTACTATTTCGATAATATAATTGCCATAATAGAATTCTATGTTTCTTGGCAATCTACCTCCTTTTCGAAATACAAGTATTTTTGTTTTTCCCGTATGTACAAATGGGGGGAAAATCCCAAAATCAGAACTGAATATTTACAATAACAAGAATTCCGCCACGGCAGCGGTATCGCGCCTGCCGAGGCATTTGACCGTGAAAATTACAAGTAAATAAATGACCTTGACCTTGAGAATTTGGATGTGGGGTGTGCGTAATGAAGCATCATCCCTAGACAAACATTGATGTGAAATATTATGAAAGTCTGGCAAGGGGTTAAAAGAGATATTGTGAAAAAACAATAACTTTAACGCATTTCTGTTACAAAACCAGTGAACATTGAAAGTAAATAAATGACCTTGACCTTGAGAATTTGGATGTGGGGGTGTGTGTAATGAAGCATCATCCCTAGATGAACATTGATGTGAAATATTATCAAAGTGTGGCAAGGGGTTAAAGAGATATTGTGAAAAAACAATAACTTTAACGCATTTCTGTTACAAAACCAGTGAACATTGAAAGTAAATAAATGACCTTGACCTTGAGAATTTGGATGTGGGGGTGTGCGTAATGAAGCATCATCCCTAGACAAACATTGATTACAAAACCAGTGAACATTAAAAGTAAATAAATGACCTTGACCTTCAGAATTTGGATGTGGGGGTGTGCGTAATGAAGCATCATCCCTAGACAAACATTGATGTGAATTATTATGAAAATCTGGCAAGGGGTTAAAAGAGATATTGTGAAAAACAATAACTTTAACGCATTTGCCTTACAAACAAGAGCTGTAGGAGAACAGCATAGCTCGACTACGAGGGTTGTCGATGTACACATAGCTTGACAAAGAAGGTGGCTGCGGCCTGTATAAAAACCTTAACCAAGGTTGACTAAAAACATTAACCAAGGGATTATTGATGTACTCACTAGGAGATAAAGTTTTCCAAGTATGGTTGCTGTAGGCCCAGGAGTACCATCCATACAAGCTTGACTAAAAACCGTAACCAAGGGAGATAACTAAGTAATCCAAGGATAAAAGTAGGTCAAGGTCAAATATAGGTCAGGGATTATTGATGTACATCATTAGGAGATGAAGTTGTCCAAGTATGGTTGATGTAGGCCAGAAGTATTCCATATACAAGCTTGACTATAAACATTAACCAAGTAATTGAAGGTTAAATGTAGGTGAAGGTAAAATAAAGGTCAGGGGTTATTGATGTACATCCCTATGAGAAAAAGTTATCCAAGTATGGTGTCTGTATGCACAATAGTATTCCATCTACAAGCTTGACTAAAAACCTTAACCAACGTTGAGTAACTAGATGGCCGCGGCCTGCATGTCGCGCCTTGTAGCGAGGCATGGACACTAAAAAAATAGATATAGAATAACGAAAAACTTTAACCAAAAAACTTAAGCAAAAACTTTAACCGGACACACGTACGTACGTACGACAAAGTGCCGACTATATCGCGCTTTCCGCAAGCGGGCGCAAAAAAAACTTTAACCAAAAACTTCAAAGTAATTTGACCTTGACATTGGGCACAGGGGCCGCACGGGAGGAGAGTAGAATGAAAATATAGATGATGATAAACACCCATGTGAAGTTTTCAAGGTAATGGGCAAAGCAGTTGCAGAGATATAGTATAATGAAAAACTTTAACCAAAAAACTTAACCAAAAACTTTAACCAAAAAACTTAACCAAAAACTTCAAAGTAATTTGACCTTGACATTGGGCACAGGGGCCGCACGGGAGGGGAGTAGAATGAAAATATAAATGATGATAAACACCCATGTGAAGTTTCAAGGTAATGGGCAAAGCAGTTGCAGAGATATAGTATAACGAAAAAATTTAACCAAAAAACTTAACCAAAAACTTTTTACCAAAAAACTTAGCCAAAAACTTCAAAGTAATTTGACCTTGACATTGGGCACAGGGGCCGCCGCATGGGAGGGGGGTAGAATGAAAATATAGATGATGATAAACACCCATGTGAAGTTTCAAGGTAATGGGCAAAGCAGTTGCAGAGATATAGTATAACAAAAAACTTTAACCAAAAAACTTAACCAAAAACTTTAACCAAAAAACTTAACCAAAAAACTTAACCAAAAACTTTAACCAAAGAACTTAACCAAAAACTTCAAAGTAATTTGACCTTGACATTGGGCACAGGGGCCGCACGGAAGGGGGGTAGAATGAAAATATAGATGATGATAAACACCCATATGAAGTTTCAAGGTAATGGGCAAAGCAGTTGCAGAGATATAGTATAACGAAAAACTTTAACCAAAAAACTTAACCAAAAAACTTAACCAAAAACTTTAATAGTATAACGAAAAACTTTAACCAAAAACTTTAACCAAAAAACTTAACCAAAAACTTTAACCAAAGAACTTAACCAAAAACTTTAACCAAAAAACTTAACCAAAAAACTTAACCAAAAACTTTAACCGGACACATGTACGTACGTACGTACGTACGCCAAAGTGCCGACTATATCGCGCTTTCCGCAAGCGGGCGCGACAAAAACCTTAACCAAGGGGAATTAAGTAAGTAATTTAAGGTTAAATGTAGGTCAAGGTCAAATATAGGTCAGGGGTTGTTGATGTACATCACTAGGAGATGAAGTTGTCCAAGTATGGTTGGTGTAGGGCCATGAGTATTCCATCTACAAGCTTGACTAAAAACCGTAACCAAAGAGAATTAAGTAAGTAATTCAAGAGGAAATGTAGGTCAAGGTCAAATATAGATCAGGGGTTATTGATGTACATCACTATGACAAAAGGTTGTCCAAGTATGGTGTATGTATGCACAATAGTATTCCATGTACAAGCTTGAGTAAAAAGCTTAACCAAGGTCGAATAAAAACCTTAACCAAGGGGAATTAACTAAGTAATTCAAGGTTAAATGTAGGTCAAGGTCAAATATAGGTCAGAGGTTGTTGATGTACATCACTAGGAGATGAAGTTGTCCAAGTATGGTTGGTGTAGGGCCAGGAGTATTCGATATACAAGCTTGACTAAAAACCTTACCCAAGGGGAAATAACTAAGTAATTCAAGGTTAAAAGTAGGTCAAGGTCAAATATAGGTCAGGGATTATTGATGTACATCACTAGGAGATGAAGTTGTCCAAGTATGGTTGGTGTAGGGCCATGAGTATTCTATCTACAAGCTTGACTAAAAACCTTAACCAAAGAGAATTAAGCAAGTAATTCAAGAGGAAATGTAGGTCAAGGTCAAATATAGATCAGGGGTTATTGATGTACATCACTATGACAAAAGGTTGTCCAAGTATGGTGTCTGTATGCACAATAGTATTCCATGTACAAGCTTGAGTAAAAAGCTTAACCAAGGTCGAGTAAAAACCTTAACCAAGGGGAATTAAGTATAAGTAATTCAAGGTTAAATGTAGGTCAAGGTCAAATATAGGTCAGGGGTTGTTGATGGACATCACTAGGAGATGAAGTTGTCCAAGTATGGTTGTGTAGGGCCAGGAGTAATTCCATCTACAAGCTTGACTAAAAACGTTAACCAAGGGGAATTAAGTAAAAGTAATAATTCAAGAGGAAAATGTAGGTGAAGGTCAAATATGACCAGGGGTTGTTGATGTACATCACTAGGAGATGAAGTTGTCCAAGTATGGTGGGTGTAGGGGCCAGTGGTATTCCATATAGAAGGTTGACTAAAAACCTTAACCAAAATGAATTAAGTAAGTAATTGAAGAGGAAATGTAGGTCAAGGTCAAATATAGATCAGGGGTTATTGATGTACATACCTATGAGAAAAGGTTGTCGAAGTATGGTGTCTGGATGCACAATAGTATTCAATGTACAAGCTTGAAAAAAAACCTTAACCAAGGTTGACTAAAAACCTTAACCAAGGGGAATTAAGTAAGTAATTCAAGAGGAAATGTAGGTGAAGGTCAAATATAGATGAGGGGTTATTGATGTGCATCACTAGGAGATGAAGTTGTCCAAGTATGGTGGTGTAGGGCCAGTAGTATTGCATATACAAGCTTGACTAAAAACCTTAACCAAGGGGAATTAACCAAGTAATTCAAGAGGAAATGTAGGTGAAGGTCAAATATAGATCAGGGGTTATTGATGTACATCACTAGGAGATGAAGTTGTCCAAGTATGGTGGGTGTAGGGCCAGTAGTATTCCATATACAAGCTTGACTAAAAACCTTAACCAAGGCGTGACGGTGACGCCGACGCCGACGCCGACGACGCCGACGCCGGGGTGACAACATAAGTTCTACTTATTCTTCGAATAGTCGAGCTAAAAACCGGACGACGCGAAGATGCGGACGATGCGGACGATGCGGACGATGTGGACAACGACGACGGAAAAAGCGCCGACTATAGTCGCGCCTCTGCTAAAGCAGGCGCGACAAAAACTATATATTCAGCCCTGAAATCAGAATAATCCTGATCTGATGCCAGATCCTCTCCACACCAGAATCACTTGCCCACCTCCCAAAAGTAGTAGGATCAGTAATAATCTTACTACAGTGCAACCTCTCTACAACAGCCACCCATGGGAAGACGCAAAACTGGCTGTTGTAGAGAGGTGGCTGTTGTAGGGAGGTTAATGCTGAATTAAATTTTGTCGTCCGCTGTTTATTTATTTTCTTTGATAATTCTCATCAAAACATGCTTTGGCAACATTTTAGATGTCAAAACATGTTTTATTGAGAAAGAAGGCAAAAGCAACAGCAGACGACAATTTTCGTGCTCAGCAGTCTAAGGGTTAGATATAGAGGAAATCATCCATTTGGGATATAAAATAGCAGCTGTTATTGAGAGGGTGTTGTTGTAGAGAGGTGGCCATTCGGGGAGGTTCGACTGTACTTTTATAATGGGCAATGACCCAATTCAACTCCCAGGTATCAAAAAGAGCCAAAGATAAAAACGTACCTGAGGGCCAAACCAGGCAAATCGTGATTCCTATAAGGAGGAACCCCACCGTTAATTTACACCATTTGCGTTCGCCCGACCAACCACCCACCGGTATATTTAATGTATTTATATACCTAAGTGTGTTACTTCAACCTGTGCATTCCTCCAGTGACAAATCAAGTGACGGAGACATGCGTGTGTGGAGTGAGTCACCTTAGGGTGTTATCCACCAGCCACGGGTCAAATGTCCGACCCGCCTGGCTGTATATACAGCCGGTAGACGTCGTGCTGAGCAGCAAAGTTGCTGGATTAATACATGGGAAACAGCACAAGTGTTTGTGGGGGTATTTATTAAACAGTATTTGTAACATACAGTCATTATTGATGGTACTGGGTGATGTTAGTTCGGATTAATATTTAATACACTGGGAACGGCACACCTGGTTGGGATTTTATAGCACATTCCCATCCCTCCCCTCCCCTCCACAACACACAAAATAAGTTTTTTATGACAATATTTGCTTACGAGTTAGTTCCATAGCAGGATAAGTTCTTGGCCAACTGAGGTCACATAGAGATATGAGTTTGGTTTCAAGTTTCATCCGAAAGACCAGTGGGGCGGGAATTGGACCCACAGTTTTCAGTATTTAATTCCCACTCGACTATCAAGCCAGCTATATTTGCTTAGAAATTAGTGTCATTGCCAGAGTGTGATTGTCCGAGTGTAATTAGCCGAGTGTGATTGCCCAAGTGAAATTACCCAAGTGTAATTGCCAGAGTGTAATTTCCCAAGTGTAATTGGCCGAGTGTAATTGGCCGAGTATAATCGCCTGTGTGTGATTGCCTGAGTGAAATGGCCCGAGTGAAATGGCCCGAGTTTAACTGGCCGAGTATAATTGCCCGAGTGAAATTCGCAGTGAGTGACTGGCGGTGTGTGTTACCTGGTGAGGGGAGGCAGGGTGACATCCTCCACCTGGTTCTGGTCCTCGGCCGCCAGTCGCAGGGCGATCTCCCGGTCACGACGCTCCTGCTCGATGATCGACTGTCTGCAACAGCAATACACTGCTACATCAGTTACATGTCTACGTCAGTTACATGGCTACATCAGTTACACAGCTATGTCAGTTACACGTCTACGTCAGTTACACGACTATGCCAGTTACATGGCTACATCAGGTATACAGCTAGATCAGGTACATGGCTACATCAGGTACACAGCTAGATCAGTTACATGGCTACATAAGGTACACAGCTAGATCAGTTACACGGCTACATCAGTTACGCAGCTAGATCAGTTACACAGCTACATCAGTTACACAGCTACATCAGTTACACAGCTAGATCAGTTACATGGCTACATCAGTTACACAGCTATGTCAGTTACACGTCTACGTCAGTTACACGACTATGCCAGTTACATGGCTACATCAGGTATACAGCTATGTCAGTTACATGGCTACATCAGTTACACAGCTAGATCAGGTACATGGCTACATCAGTTACATGGCTACATCAGGTACACATCTAGATCAGGTACATGGCTACATCAGGTACATCAGTTACATGGCTACATCAGGTACACATCTAGATCAGGTACATGGCTACATCAGGTACACAGCTAGATCAGTTACATGGCTACATCAGGTACACGGCTAGATCAGTTACACGGCTACATCAGGTACACGGCTACGTCAGTTACACAGCTACATCAGTTACACGGCTACATCAGTTATGGCTACGTCAGTTACACGGCTACATCAGTTACAGCTACATGGCTACATCAGTTACATGGCTATGTCAGTTACATGGCTACATCAGTTACATGGCTACATCAGTTACACGGCAACATCAGTTACACGGCTACATCAGCTACATGGCCTATGTCAGTTACACGGCTACATCCGTTACACAGCTACGTCAGATACGCGGCTAGATCAGATACACGGCTACGTCAGTTACACGACTACGTCAGTTACACGGCTACGTCAGTTACACGACTACGTCAGTTACACGGCTATGTCAGTTACACGAATATGTCGGTTACACGGCCTACGTCAGTTATACGGCCTAAGTCAGTTACACGGCTACATCCATTACACGGCTACGTCTGTTCACGGCCTACATCAGTTACACGGCTACATCAGTTAAACGGCTAGATCAGTTACACGGCTACGTCAGTTCACGACCTACATCAGATACACGGCTACATCAGTTAAACGGCTAGATCAGTTACACGGCTACGTCAGTTACACAGCCTACGTCAGTTACACGGCTACATCCATTACACGGAGCCCTATGTCAGTTACACGGCCACACCAGTTACATGGCTACATCAGTTACACGGCTACGTCAGTTACACGGCCTACATCAGCTACACGGCTAGATCAGTTAGTCTACATCTGTTACTCGGCTACGTCAGTTACACGGCTATGTCAGCTACACGGCATACCTCAGCTACATGGCTACATCAGTTACATGGCCTATGTCAGTTCCACGGCTACATCCGTTACACAGCTAGGTCAGTTACATGGCTACGTCAGTTACACGGCCGATGTCAGTTACACGGCTACATCCGTTACACAGCTACGTCAGTTACACGGCTACGTCAATTACAGATACGCCCATTACATGGCTACGTCAGTTACATGGCTACATCAATTAAATGCTAAATTAATTACATGGCTAGATCAATTAAATGGCTAAATCAATTATATGGCTGCATGAATTATGTGCCTACCATCAATTATGTGCCTACATCAACTATACAGATACATCAATTACATGGCTATGTCTACGTGAATTATATCACTACAGCAATTACATGTATATAGCTACATCAAATACATGGCTATGTCAATTACACAGCCAAGTCAATTACATGGCTACCTCGATTACACAGCTACATCAATTACACGGGTACATAAATCACATTGCTGTCAGTTGTCAATTGTATGGTTACAACAATTACTACATATACATCAATTACACGGCTACATCAATTACACGGTTATGCCAATTACATGGCTACATCAATTACACAACTACGTCATGGGAAGGTTGATTTTATTGATTTATTGGGTTTTGAGTCCATTTAACAATAACGTACAAACCAACCCATGCATGGTCTAAATATGTGGCTGTGACTGGAGAAATGTGTTTTATGGTATTTGTGACCAGTGTAACTCCCGGTCTTATAGCACATTCCTGCAATCTGATTTGGATATATACTGTTTGTTGGAAGCAGGAAAGGTGAGCTAAAGTCATGTTAAAGGTGGCATGAGTATGTTCCATATGCTCACATGTATCAAGTTTCCAAATATTGAAGCAATCTATAAAGAATTTATATAATTTTATGATGATGAAGAAACTAGTACAAACTTTTTGACATTGTTAACGCGGATGACGACGACGCAGACGACGCCTTCTGCTAAATCAGGCGTGACAATAAAACCGGGAATCGGATCAAAACATAAATTCACTTTGCACATGTACACACCATAAGGAAGCTAGTACCTAAATAGGGCAACGCAATATACCCCCCCCCCCCACCCCATGCTATCATATAGGGGGGCATAAAAAACACCCGTCATGCTTCTAACAAGCAATATAGTTTATCAGGCTATAAGAGTGTGGTATTTGATCAGGAGCTACAATGGTCACAAATCCCATAAGCGCCATTTCTGCAGTGACATATCAGTGGCCAGCATGTCTAAACTGCAGCCTCACCTGTCAGACTGTTCCGCCCTTTCTTTCTCTTTTCTCTTTCTTTCCTCCTCCTACAACAACAACAGCGTCAACAGTGGTATCTCTGTAGAAGATTTCATCAAAATTGCTAACCATACTTATCTAGCAAAGTATACTTGAGGGAGAAATCATTTATTTTTCCTGAAATTATTTATTTCATATAGAACTAACGACTGCATATATTTGATGATTAAAAGTATGCAGAATTATTATACTGAATTTATTACATTATCACAGCCAAAATGGCTGTGATAATGTAATAAATTCAGTATAATAAAAATTAATAAATTTATCCTTAAATTGAAAAAGTAAACTTTGCAATGTTGGTGAAATAGGCTACTGATCTCATGTTTATTAAGCAAGGCTAAGAAACGCGTATGTTACGTTATGTTATTAGTTGGGGTTTAACGGCCTATCAACAGCTAAGGTCATTTAAGGCCGGGTCAATGGGTTTAGTACTAAATCCCATATATTACCTGTACAAGTACTTGTACATGTTCAAGTACATGTACAAATGGGGGGAAAATCCCAAAATCAGAACTGAATATTTACAATAACAAAACTATATATTCAGCCCTGAAATCAGAATAATCCTGATATGATGCCAGGTCCTCGCCACACAATCACTTGGCACCTCCCAAAAGCAGTAGGATCAGCAATAATCTTATTACTTTTATAATGGGCAATAACTCAATTCAACTCCCAGGTAACTAAAGAGCCAAAGATAAAAACGTACCTGAGGGCCAAACTAGGCAAATCGTGATTCCTATAAGGAGGAACCCATACCGTTAATTTACGCCGTCTCATTCGCCCGACCACCACCCACGGAAACGCGTATGAATTAAGAGGGTCCTACTGTTTCCGAGCCAAGACTGATAAACATGATATAAACATTACCACAACTTTCAACTTTACCACACTGTGCGGTAGCATTTCATTTGCATAAAAATGTTTATGAAAATGTCCATATCATCAGATTGGATTGATATTTTTGGAGTTTTATAGTACATGTACATGGTATGTATAATAATGATATGTCAGTTTACAAAATATATTTAGCTGAATCTTTAATGAATCCTGTCTTCTTTCTAATTGTTACCTGTTTTTTCTTTGTTTCGACTTCCTGTTTCTTCCTTTCTTCCTCATCTTTTTTCCTCTTTACTTCCATCTCGGCTTTCCTGCAAACACCAACAAATCACAAATACTAGTAGGTCAAAGCATGGACAACTAGAAATGTGTCCCGGAGACACGGATGCCCCACTGGCAGCATCTATCAATGAAAGCTGTAGGACTATTGGGTCTTAAGAACAGGTGACATGACTGTGCAAACTTTTTGTCGGGTAACGTGCTATGCATCGACGAAATATATCCAAACTGATAGGGAGGTCTTCTATCCTGCATTCACTAGATACAATATCCTGGTTACAACAAATTGACAACTCATGTTTCATTGGTGGAATTGCATCACAAGTTACCGAATGACATCAGTGTAATGACATTATATTGCCAACTCTCAAACATAAAATGTTACCTAATAAATATAATGCCATGCTAGTCTCTTTTAATATCAAGTTCATCAGAATCGGCACAGAAACAGTAGGAATTCCTCGGTGAGACTCGCAACACCTATTAATTTCCGAGCCTTGGCTGATAATGTTAACCCTTACACCATAGCGCTATCTTAATATTTTACCCTTACACCATAGCGCTATCTTAATATTTTGTCATCTGCTGTTTATTTTCTATTTTCCATTTTTATCATCAAAAACATGCTTTGACAGCACTTTAGAATAATTTGCAACATGATTTGACAGCACTTTAGA
Source organism: Conchocele bisecta (assembly GCA_029237695.1). Taxonomy (NCBI): domain Eukaryota; kingdom Metazoa; phylum Mollusca; class Bivalvia; order Lucinida; family Thyasiridae; genus Conchocele; species Conchocele bisecta. The sequence continues at coordinate 92,201,458 of CM055265.1, read as the reverse complement.
ATCAATTCCATTGGAAATGATTCTGAAGTGCTGTCAAACCATGTTTTTATTGAGATATAAGGCAAGATATAAGCAACAGCAGACGACAATTGTTGTGTGTAGCGGTTTAAGGGTTAATATCAACAGACATTAGCATGGTATTCTCTATATGTGGCTGTGACTTGAGAAACAGAGTTTATGGGTTCTGTGACCAATGTTGATCTAAGTCAGCCCGTGCATCCGCACAGTGTCGATCAGGATCTGCATTCGCCATTCCATCAATGAAACGCCTATTCTTCTAACAAGCAATATATAGATCATTATCAGGCTATGGGAGTGTGTTATTTGATCAGGAGCTACACTGGCAAGAAATTCCATAAGCCCCATTTCACAAGTCACAGCCGAAATACAGTGCCATACGGCCCCACATATAATAAACGAGGCAAAATTCCAAGTCCAAAAGGGGAGATAATCCATGACCCACGGGTTGAATCAAACATCGAAACAAACTTTGCGCATCTACTCATTACAAGGAAGCTACATACCAAGTTTCAGGTCAGTAGCTATTAGGGTTTAAAAGCTATACGACTTACAAGGCAAAATTGCCAAATTCTAAGACAACAAGAGCAGTAGGAGAACAGCATAGCTCGACTACGAGGGTTGTCGATGTACACATAGCTTGACAAACAAGGTGGCCGCGGCCTGCATAAAAACCTTAACCAAGGTTGACTAAAAACCTTAACCAAGGGAAATTAAGTAAGTAATTCAAGGTTAAATGTAGGTCAATGTGGCCGCGGCCTGCATAACAAGAGCTGTAGGAGAACAGCATAGCTCGACTACGAGGTTTGTCGATGTACACATAGCTTCACAAACAAGGTGGCTGCGGCCTGCATAAAAACCTTAAAAAAACTTAACCAAGGGAAATTAAGTAAGTAATTCAAGGTTAAATGTAGGTCAATGACAGATATAGGTCAGGTTATTGATGTACATCACTAGGAGATGAAGTTTTCCAAGTATGGTTGCTGTAGGCCCAGGAGTATTGCATATAGAAGCTTGACAAAAACCTTAACCAAGGGGAAATAACTAAGTAATCCAAGGATAAAAGTAGGTGAAGGTCAAATATAGGTCAGGAATTATTGATGTACATCACTAGGAGATGAAGTTGTCCAAGTATGGTTGATGTAGGCCCAGGAGTATTCCATATACAAGCTTGACTATAAACATTAACCAAGTAATTCAAGGTTAAATGTAGGTGAAGGTAAAATATAGGTCAGGGGTTATTGATGTACATCCCTATGCGAAAAAGTTATCCAAGTATGGTGTCTGTATGCACAATAGTATTCCATATACAAGCTTGACTAAAAACCTTAACCAAGGTTGACTAAAAACCTTAACCAAGGGGGATTAACTAATTAATTCAATGTTAAATGTAGGTCAAGGTGAAATATACGTCAGGGGTTGTTGATGTACATCACTAGGAGATGAAGTTGTCCAAGTATGGTTGGTGTAGGGCCAGGAGTATTCCATCTACAAGGTTGAATAAAAACCTTAACCAAAGAGAATTAACTAAGTAATTCAAGAGGAAATGTAGGTCAAGGTCAAATATAGATCAGGGGTTATTGATGTACATCACTATGAGAAAAGGTTGTCCAAGTATGGTGTCTGTATGCACAATAGTATTCCATGTAGAAAGCTTGACTAAAAACCTTAACCAATGGGAATTAACTAAATAATTCAAGGTTAAATGTAGGTCAGTCAAATATAGGTTAGGGGTTGTTGATGTACATCACTAGGATATAAAGTTGTCCAAGTATGGTTGGTGTAGGGCCAGGAGTATTCCATCTACAAGCTTGACTAAAAACCTTAACGAAAGAGAATTAACTAAGTAATTCAAGAGGAAATGTAGGTGAAGGTCAAATGTAGGTGAAGGTCAAATATAGATCAAGGGTTATTGATGTACATCCCTAGGAGATGAAGTTGTCCAAGTATGGTGGGTGTAGGGCCAGGAGTATTCCATATACAAGCTTGACTAAAAACCTTAACCAAAGAGAATTAACTAAGTAATTCAAGAGGAAATGTAGGTCAAGGTCAAATATAGATCAGGGTTATTATGAGTACATCACTATGAGAATAGGTTGTCCAAGTATGGTGTCTGTATGCACAATAGTATTCCATGTACAAGCTTGACTAAAAACCTTAACCAAGGTTGACTAAAAACCTTAACCAAGGGGAATTAACTAGGTAATTCAAGGTTAAATGTAGGTCAAGGTCAAATATAGGTCAGGGGTTGTTGATGTACATCACTAGGAGATAAAGTTGTCCAAGTATGGTTGGTGTAGGGCCAGGAGTATTCCATCTACAAGGTTGACTAAAAACCTTAACCAAAGAGAATTAACTAAGTAATTCAAGAGGAAATGTAGGTGAAGGTCAAATATAGATCAGGGGTTACTGATGTACATCCCTAGGAGATGAAGTTGTCCAAGTATGGTGGGTGTAGGTCCAGGAGTATTCCATATACAAGCTTGACTAAAAACCTTAACCAAGGGGAATTAACTAAGTAATTGAAGAGGAAATGTAGGTCAAGGTCAAATATAGACCAGGGGTTATTGATGTACATCCCTATGAGAAAAGGTTGTCCAAGTATGGTGTCTGTATGCACAATAGTATTCCATGTACAAGCTTGACTAAAAACCTTAACCAAGGTTGACGAAAAACCTTAACCAAGGGGAATTAACTAAGTAATTCAAGAGGAAATGTAGGTCAAGGTCAAATATAGATCAGGGGTTATTGATGTACATCACTAGGATATGAAGTTGTCCAAGTATGGTGGGTGTAGGGCCAGTAGTATTCCATATACAAGGTTGACTAAAAACCTTAACCAAGGCGTGACGGTGACGCCGACGCCGACGCCGACGCCGACGCCACAACATAAGCTCTACTTATTCTTCGAATAATCGAGCTAAAAACCTTAACCAAGGTTGACTAAAAACCTTAACCAAGGGAAATTAAGTAAGTAATTCAAGGTTAAATGTAGGTCATGTCAGATATAGATCAGGGGTTATTGATGTACATCACTAGGAGATGAAGTTTTCCAAGTATGGTTGCTGTAGGCCCAGGAATATTCCATATACAAGCTTGACTAAAAACCTTAACCAAGGGGAAATAAGAAAGTAATCCAAGGATAAAAGTAGGTCAAGGTCAAATATAGGTCAGGGATTATTGATGTACATCACTAGGAGATGAAGTTGTCCAAGTATGGTTGGTGTAGTAGGGCCAGGAGTATTGCATCTACAAGCTTGACTCAAAACCTTAACCAAGGTGAATTAAGTAAGTAATTCAAGAGGAAATGTAGGTCAAGGTCAAATATAGATCAGGGGTTATTGATGTACATCGCTATGAGAAAAGGTTGTCCAAGTATGGTGTTAGTATGAACAATAGTATTCCATGTACAAGCTTGACTAAAAACCTTAACCAAGGGGAATTAACTAAGTAATTCAAAGTTAAATGTAGGTCAAGGTCAAATATAGGTCAGTGGTTGTTGACGTACATCACTAGGAGATGAAGTTGTCCAAGAATGGTGGGTGTAGGGCCAGGAATATTCCATATACAAGCTAGACTAAAAACCTTAAACAAGGGGAATTAACTAAGTAATTGAAGAGGAAATGTAGGTCAATGTCAAATATAGATCAGGGGTTATTGATGTACATCCCTATGAGAAAAGGTTGTCCAAGTATGGAGTCTGTATGCACACTAGTATTCCATGTACAAGCTTGACTAAAAACCTTAACCAAGGTTGACTAAAAACCTTATCCAAGGGGAATTAACTATGTAATTTAAGGTTAAATGTAGGTCAAGGTCAAATATAGGTTAGGGGTTGTTGATGTACATCACTAGGAGATGAAGTTGTCCAAGTATGGTGGGTGTAGGGCCAGGAGTATTCCATATACAAGCTTGACTAAAAACCTTAACCAAGGGGAATTAACTAAGTAATTCAAGAGGAAATGTAGGTGAAGGTCAAATATAGATCAGGGGTTATTGATGTACATCCCTATGAGAAAAGGTTGTCCAAGTATGGTGTCTGTATGCACAATAGTATTCCATGTACAAGCTTGACTAAAAACCTTAACCAAGGTTGACTAAAAATCTTAACCAAGGGGAATTAACAAAGTAATTCAAGGTTAAATGTAGGTGAAGGTAAAATATAGGTCAGTGGTTGTTGATGTACATCACTAGGGGATGAAGTTGTCCAAGTATGGTGGGTGTAGGGCCAGGAATATTCCATATACAAGCTTGACTAAAAACCTTAACCAAGGGGAATTAACTAAGTAATTCAAGAGGAAATGTAGGTGAAGGTCAAATATAGATCAGGGGTTATTGATGTACATCCCTATGAGAAAAGGTTGTCCAAGTATGGTGTCTGTATGCACACTAGTATTCCATGTACAAGCTTGACTAAAAACCTCAACCAAGGTTGACTAAAAACCTTAACCAAGGGGAATTAACTATGTAATTCAAGGTTAAATGTAGGTCAAGGTCAAATATAGGTCAGGGGTTGTTGATGTATATCACTAGGAGATGAAGTTGTCCAAGTATGGTTGGTGTAGGGCCAGGAGTATTCCATATACAAGCTTGACTAAAAACCTTAACCAAGGGGAATTAAGTAAGTAATTCAAGAGTAAATGTAGGTCAAGGTCAAATATAGATCAGGGGTTATTGATGTACATCCCTATGAGAAAAGGTTGTCCAAGTATGGTGTCTGTATGCACAATAGTATTCCATGTACAAGCTTGACTAAAAACCTTAACCAAGGTTGACTAAAAACATTAACCAAGGGGAATTAAGTAAGTAATTCAAGAGGAAATGTAGGTCAAGGTCAAATATAGATCAGGGGTTATTGATGTACATCGCTATGAGAAAAGGTTGTCCAAGTATGGTGTCTGTATGCACAATAGTATTTCATGTACAAGCTTGACTAAAAACCTTAACCAAGGTTGACTAAAAACCTTAACCAAGGGGAATTAACTAAGTAATTCAAGAGGAAATGTAGGTCAAGGTCAAATATAGATCAGGCGTTATTGATGTACATCACTAGGAGATGAAGTTGTGCAAGTATGGTGGGTGTAGGGCCAGTAGTATTCCATATACAAGGTTGACTAAAAACCTTAACCAAGGCGTGACGGTGACGCCGACGCCGACGCCGGGGTGACAACATAAGCTCTACTTATTCTTCGAATAGTCGAGCTAACAACATAAGCTCTACTTATTCTTCGAATAGTCGAGCTAAAAAGGGGGGAGATAATCCATGACCCGGGGGTCAAATAAAAAAATTAAATAAACTTTGCACATCTACTCATCATAAGGAAGCTACATACTAAGTTTCAGATGTGTAGCTATTAGGGTTTAAAAGTTTTACAACTTACAAGCCAAAATTTGAAAATTCTAATTCGAAAAGGGTCAGATAATCCATGACCCTAGGGTTGAAACAAAAATCAAAATAAACTTTGCGCATCTACTCATCATAAGGAAGCTACATACCAAGTTTCAAGTCTGTAGCTATTACGGTTTAAAAGTTTTACGAGTTACAGGGCAAAATTGCGAAATTATAAGTCGAAAAGGGAGAGATAATCCATGACCGGGGGTCGAATCAAAAATTGCGGGCGGGACCTAATGCTGTTGTCTTTATTGTGGGATGCAAAACATTTGGTCTGTTTAATAATGTTTTACATAGCACAGTAAACGCAACAGCCCATGTTTTTATTACTTTAATTTTATTACATATTCAGATTAAAAATGGAAATAACCAACTATGGCGCTAAAATTAAGAATCATCTTGTTTGCCGTTATTTTGTCGCAATCAAAGAAACAGCGATGTTGCGTGTACCATAATATTGTTCCATCATTATAATGCTATCTTGCTGTCATTTAACGACCAGATAGCGATATTACGATAGCCTTAACGGAAGCCCAATGGGAGCGTACATGTGGCGGTCCTCCTCCTCCTGTTTGCGACGACGTTCCTCGTCCTCCTTGCGTTTCCGCTCCCGCTCCATCTCCTCCTGGATCTTCCTGAGCCGATCCTGCTCCTCCTTCACCTTCTGATCCTCCAGCTGCCGCTTCAGCTCGGACAGGCTCACGTTCATCTTGTTAATCAGGTTCTGGTGCGCCTCCGTCATCTGTTGTCGCGTCATGTCCCGCGTCTACAACCGACAGTCATCATGAGATGTGCGCCCCATTTTTTGTGACGTGCGATTTGTTACTTCAAGAACGGACACAATTCAATGAAAGTGAATGGGTTTAACGTCCCAGCAACAGCTAAGGTCATATAGAGATGGGACCACGGTTTAAAGTCTCATTCGAGAGGCCAGTGCGATGGAAATACTATAAAAGTAGTTTTGATGCCCAAGGTGAGGTTTGAACCCACAACCTCTGGATTGGAAGTCAGGTGCTCTAACCCCTAGGCCACAATCCATCCCTCACAATTCAATGGAGTACAGTAGAACAATGCAACCTCTCTACAACAGCCAACCATGCGAACAGACAAAAAACTGGCTGTTGTAGAAGTGGCTGATGTAAGGTTAACTATAGAGGATATTGTTCATTTGGGATATAAAGTATTGGCGGTTACAGAGAGGCGGTTGTTGTAGAGAGCAGGGGCCCGTTTCACTAAATGCATATGCAGCCTATGTTCAATAAATGTAAATCCAATAATTGTTTACAAGAACACATTGTTAATGTGAAATTTACAGACTATCATAATTTTGCACTTATGAACATTTTAATCGTACAAAGTTTAGTAACGGGCCCCTGGATGTTCGGAGTGATTTGACTGTATATGTACATGTATATGTATGTTCATCATCCGAAATGAACAGAGAATTAACAACTATATGAACATTATATTTATCATTTCAATTTTATTGTATCTATGTTTTCTAAATTTCTATATTGTCTAAATTTTCACTAACAACATGTTGATGTGTGATATAGCCGCGACTTCAATGTCACTGACTATGACAGTATGACTGTAACGAAGGACCTCAATGACGTCACGCTGCAGCACATTTGTGTGTGCATTGAACAATGAGCAATATCAATGTTATAGGACTTTCATAGGTGAATTTATTAACCCTTTGAACCCGAAACCCGCTATAGTGGTTTATGCAAACTGCAGATCCAGATGAGCCGGCACGTAACAAGCCGTCTCATCAGGATCTGCATTTTTTTAAAGTAATTTTTGAGAATAAAAATATTCCCTTTTCATAAACGGACAAGTCTAAAAATCATTTTGTGACGATTGGATTGGTCGGAAAATTAACATATCAAAATCCATTCAAGGGTGAAAGGGTTAAAGTCAGAACTAAATATTTACAGAAAAGAAAATATATTCAGCCCTGAAATTAGAACCTGATCTGGTGTCAGGTCCTCATCACACCAGAGTCACTTAGCCCAACTCCCTAAAAGTAACAGGATTAGTATTAATCTTACTACTTTTTGTAATGGGTATAACCAGATTCAACTCTCAAGAAACAAGAGAGCCAAAAATAAAATGTACCCGAGGGCCAAACCAGGGGGCCGTTTCACTAAACTTTGTGCGACTAAAATGTTCGTAAGTGCAAATTTAGGATCGTCTGGAAATTTCAATTTATGGATTTACATTTATTGAGCATAGGCTGCATATGCTCAATAAATGTAAATCCAATAATTGTTTACAAGGTTGTTGATGTGAAATTTACAGACTATCATAATGTTGCACATTTTAGTCGTACAAAGTTTAGTGAAACGGGCCCAAGTGGTATCAGGATTCCTGTAAGGATAAATCCCATTAATATTCAATTTACCCTTTGCATGCTCCCAAACAATTGCCTGCCAAAAATGCTCAAGGTTATGTTATGGTCATGTGAGTGTGTCACAAATGTCAACATGTATGAATTGTGTCGGTGCAAAGGGCCTGTGTGACCACTGATCATTATATGATTCAAACATAATTGGTTCCTAAATGTGATGGGATATATGTATAACATAATTATAAGGAAACATTCACTTATTACTGTATTCTATATGCCACATGGAGTTGCTATGTTGGCCATCTTAGTGTGTACAAGCCATCAGTAGTTTTACCTCTTGTGGTGTTTGACACATACATCAAATAATATGACATAATACACATAAATACAATTTGGTGCAATATCTTCCAATGACATTAAATAACAATGTCCTATGGGTTCTTTTCATCACACGTATATACAAAGTTTGATTTCTGAAGAGTTTGTTGACCTGTTGTTAAAATTGTTGAGAATCCAGTAATAGCTGTGTAACAATAAGATTAATACATGTAGTGCCGTAGTTATATACCTGTATTACAATAGATACTGTATCAAATCCTGTGACATGTAAGCAGTTACCCGAGTGTATTGTCACTGATGTCTACTTGCCTGCTATGCGAGTAGATATGGCTTGACCTGTGAGTAGCATGTACATTGACAATAAACTGTGCATCAGATTGAAAGGCTTACACATGGAAATTTATTTTGAGATTGATGTTACAAATGCTCAGATATCTCGCCTTTTGTATAGTTTGCTGACATAATATTTATAGCACACTGTTGTCATATCTGTCTATGATGAATTGCAACAAATTTTATTAGTTTTACTGTCATATTATTTGCTGTATGTGTCAAATGCATGAAGTAGTGAAATATATCTATCTTTGACCTATGTCCTTAATATAATCCATGTAGTAATATTGAAGCTATGCCTCGATGGAGAAATTCTTTTATAAACATTCTGACATAAATGACAATGGATGGATGGATGGACTGCAAAGAAGTATGCCGTCTTGCTATCATATACAGGGTAAACAAAAATTGGAATACTCATATTTCATTTTGCAAGTAATATGCAAAAATACTCTGCCTAAATATTGAAAAGTGAGAAATTTAAAGTATTACAGTTGTTTAGGTAGAAAGGGATGACACTTAGTAAATTAGTAAATTAGTAAATTATTAAATTAGTAAATTAGTAAATTAGTAAATTAGTAAATTAGTAAATTGCTGCATGCGAGGCACATACGTTAAAGGTACATGCCCACTCAGTAGGCACAAAATGTTTGTTATATCAGAGACATCATCTGAGACATTTTCTGGCAAAATAAACATTCATTCACCATTACCCCACATATTGATTGGCATTATTATACATTTTATATCAGACGTAAATTTCCACACAGATATCAGCGGCGATAACCGTGTTTCCTTAAAATGTTAACAGACATTATTACCATTTATTCTCTGTATTTATTTTTTGATGTGCAATGATCATACTTCATAATCTGTCGAAAATATTATTTTTTCAGGTGACACATTTAATTAGTATAAATAATTAAAAAATATCATGCCTCATTTGCATATGAAAATAGCCGGATACCACCGCGCATCACTATCAGTAAAATAAATAATAACTAAATGATTATATCTGTGTAGCGGGCACTTGTCATTTTTAGCCAGGTTTTTTGAAAAAAAATCCAGGCTATTGGATTGGAGAAAGCCGGGCGGGCGGGCGGGCGGCGGGCGGGCGACGTCCACAATCAATGTTAAGTTTGAGTCCATTTCTTTGGTACTGTACCACCTAGGACCACCAAACTTTCACAGCTTCATAACCAAGGGGTGCCTACCACATACAACTATCCAACATGTGCCAATTTTTTTACCTTCACCTATTATTTCAACGTAATTGACTTTTTCGTTTTAATATATCTCTGCAACTGCTTCACCCATTACCTTGAAACTTCACATGGGTGTTTATCATCGTCCATATTTTCATTCTAACCCCCATCCGTGCGGCCCCTGTGCGCAATGTCAAGGTCAAATTACTTTGAATTTATTTGTTAAAGTTTTTTCGTGTACTATATCTCTGCAACTGCTTCACCCATTACCTTCATACTTCACATAGGTGTTTATCATCATTGTCGCATCCGCTTGCGGAAAGCGCGATATCGTCGGCATTTTCGCATACGTCCGTCCGTACGTCCGTGTGTCCGGTTAAAGTTTTTTCTATATCTATTTTTTTAGTGTCCATGCCTCGCCCCAAGGCGCGACATGCAGGCCACGGCCATCTAGTCTACAAAAAGTGGGTATAATTATGTTATCCAAGTGTCCATGCTTGGAAAAAACCTGGCCTTCGTGGCTTTGCCTCGTTTCTTGGTAGAACTGGTGGATTAGTGACACAATTACACACTTATATAATTCCTGTAAAGAACATTTTGTGCCTACTGAGTGGGCATGTACCTTTAATTTTCACACATGCATGGCACATTATGCACACACACACACATGCATGGCACGTTGTGCACGCAAGCACACACACACACACACATGCATGGCACGTCGAGCATGCACACACATACATGCACATATGGCACATCATGCATGGAGACACACATACATGGCACATCACGCATGCACACACATACACACGCACACACATGCATGGCACATCACACACGCATGCACCCACACACACACACACACACACACACACACACATACACAGAAACCCGGATGTCATTGTGACGACTGTCTTGCTTCCCGCCAGTGGGCTGGATAGGCCGTACGTACCCTGATGGTGGTGATGAGGCCGGACAGTTGTGCCTCCATCTCCTTCACCTTCTTGGTGGCGGACTCCTTGTCCTTCTTCATCTTGGACACAATTTCCGTCATCAGGGACAGTTGACCCTGTGTCGCCTTCACCTTGATGATTGCCTCATACCTGCAGGTCATAGTGGAAACGTCACAGGCTCCAACAACAGATTGCTTGATTGATTGGGGTTTGTTCAACATCAAGTTATTAATATGTGACTGGAGAAATGGGGCTTATGGCATTTGCGGATATTCAAACTTGTGATTCTCTAGTGGACTCCTGATGTCTGATAAGGATGAACCCTTACACCGCTATCTTAATTTTTTGTCGTCTACTGTTTATTTTCTATTTTCCATTTTTGTCATCAAAAACAGGCTTTGACAGCACTTTAGAATAATTTACAACATGCTTTGAGAGCACTTCAGAATCATTTCCATTGGAAATGATTCTGAAGTGCTGTCAAAATATGTTTTTATTGAGAAATAAGGCAAGATAAAAAAGCAACAGCAGACGACAATTGTTGTGTGTAGCGGTCTAATGGTTAAAAGTATATAAGTTGGAAGCAATTTAGGTATTTCCTTGAATGAATGGCAAACAGACTCCGGGAAGGCCATGATCAGACTGATCTAGTGGCATAACTAAATGGTTGCATAAACCAGAAGCCCCATTTATCCACTAACAGCCATATATACAGATGGCAATGCACCTGCATGGGAGCAGTACTATATAATAAGCACTGAAATTACCACGTTCAGCACTAAAAGACTGGCCTGATAAGCCTGATCACACTACACCAGGTAAGTGATCAGGTGTGAAACATGGTAATGATTAACAACAGCTAAGGTCATATAAGGTCGGGACCTCGTTTTCAAGTCTCATCCGAACAACCGGTGGGATGGAATTATTATAATTATTTTTGATGCCTAAGGTGAGCTTTGAACACACAACCTCTGGTATTGAAGGCCACAACCCTTCCCTCAAATGAAGATGAGTGAGTGAGTGAATAGGGTTTAACGTCCGCTTTTCTGACATAGAGGTACAAGCCTCAGGGAGTCTACACGCAGACGGGTCAACGGGGTCGAGTCCCATATCCACCTGTCCAAGGGGGGTAAATCCCAACTTCAGAACTCAATATTTACAATCAAAATATATATTCAGTCCTGAAATTAGAACAACCTGATCTGGTGCCAGGCCCTCGCCACACCAGCATCATTTATCCCATCCCCTAAAAGTAATAGGATTAGCGCTAATCTTACTTTTATATATGGGGCATAGCCCGACTCAACTCTCACATACAAGAAAGCCAAAAATGTACATGAGGACCAAATCCGGTATAGTGGGTTCCGGAAAGTATGAACCCAATCGTTAAGCCAGTTTAGTCGCCTTTTACGACAAGCAATGGCTACTGCAGCACTATTCTCAGGATCAGATGATCCCGCCCCGGTGCCTGCACGGGGCCAAATGAAGATGAAGAAATGACCATGTAATAAATATACATACTTCGGTTTGAACCTCTTAGCAACTCGCCACATGCGCACAGTTTTCTGTATGGCCACCAGCCTCTCCCGCCGGTACAAGATCTTGTTCTTCACTGCAAACATTGGCAGCAAATATTTATTATAGAAGAAACAAATACAGGCAAGGTTATGCGATTAGCACAATTAGTAACAAGCGGACTTCTCACCAATGTGCATGGATCACGTTCCATCCTCAACAGGGCCAGTACGTGACATGGTATGGTGGCCGCCACATCAGACAAATGTGCGTTTTCAAAATGTAGTACGGTGTCTTCTCACATTAACTACCATCCGAACAATCTGTGCCAGCTGGAGAAATGGGACTTATGGGTTTTGTGACCAGTGTAGATCTAGATCATCCTGTGCATCTGCAGTCTGATCAGAAGCTGCACTGTTCGCCATTCCATTAATGAAACACCCGTCATGCTTCTAACAAGCAATACAGAATGTTATCAGGCTACAGAGCCCCATTTCTCTAGTGACAGTGACAAACTTCATTGTGGATCCTAGTCCCACTCAGTGATCCATGTTGCGTACTACCATATTTCTCTAGTGACAGTGACAAACTTCATTGTGGATCATAGTCCCACTCAGTGACCCATGTTGTGTACTACCATATTTCTCTAGTGACAGTGACAAACTTCATTGTGGATCCTAGTCCCACTCAGTGACCCATGTTGTGTACTACCATATTTCTCTAGTGACAGTGACAAACTTCATTGTGGATCCTAGTCCCACTCAGTGACCCATGTTGTGTACTACCATATTTCTCTAGTGACAGTGACAAACTTCATTGTGGATCCTAGTCCCACTCAGTGGACCCATGTTGTGTACTACCATATTTCTCTAGTGACAGTGACAAACTTCATTGTGGATCCTAGTCCCACTCAGTGACCCATGTTGTGTACTACCATATTTCTCTAGTGACAGTGACAAACTTCATTGTGGATCCTAGTCCCACTCAGTGACCCATGTTGTGTACTACCATATTTCTCTAGTGACAGTGACAAACTTCATTGTGGATCCTAGTCCCACTCAGTGACCCATGTTGTGTACTACCATATTTCTCTAGTGACAGTGACAAACTTCATTGTGGATCCTAGTCCCACTCAGTGACCCATGTTGCGTACTACCATATTTCTCTAGTGACAGTCACAAACTTCATTGTGGATCCTAGTCCCACTCAGTGACCCATGTTGCGTACTACCATATTTCTCCATGTATTCTTTTTCAGCCACTTTTTTAATCCAGAAGACACTGTGTGTTATATTTAGGAAGATAAATTTCAAACATGTTTCCAGTCCATTTCTGGGCCAGTTTTATCCATTTAAAGTTCACCCGGAAACGGAAATATCAATTTTTGACTGGTGTCCACTATGATGTTAACCCTTACAATGCTGAATTAATTTGCGTCGCCTGCTGAATCATTTTTATTTTTTCCATTTTTCTTATCAAAAACTTGGTTTGCAGGGCCGTAGCCAGAGGTAAAAATCTAGCGAGGCAAATCTTATGAAACGTGTCTCCAGTGGGAGTGTGTAGCGTGACCCGCATCGTAAAACTCGGCAAAATTTCTACCGAGGCAACTGCAACTGCCTCGGTTCGCCTTAACGTGGCTACGGCCCTGGTTTGGCTGCACTTTAGAATCATTTCCAAAGGAAATGATTCTAAAATGCTGCCAAACCATGTTTTTACTGAGAGAAAAGACAAAATATGAATTATCAGCTGACGACTATTTTAGGTTCCCGCATTCTAAGGGTTAAAATACTGTAGGTTACGTATTGTGCGCGAGTACTTTATTTCGCAATGGCGACTACTCGGACTAGTCTGCGTGTATATGAATTTGTGAGCGAATGATTAAATAATATTAATTTTCGCTACTTAAGCCATAAATATATGTGTATGGACATCAGGATGTGGTCGTTGTTGTTGTTGCTGCTGTTTATCCTTGACATCGCCATTCTTATATTTATTAGCAGCACATATACAATCCATTTACCACTACAATGTGTAATCGTGTCATGTGATGTATCCATGATCAAGCATAGCATCCAATGTTGGTGCTCCGGAGTGTTTCCACAATGTGAAGGTAAAACATGTCAAGGTCATGTTAATGGTGGCATGAGCGTGTTTCAAATGCTTACATGTATCAAATGTCCACATATTGAAGCAATCCATCAAGTAATATTAATGTTATACGATAATGAAGAAACTTGTACAAACTTTTTGCCACAAAAAATGGTTAAGTGTTTCCGCAAATATGTGAAGGTACAAAAGGTCAAGGTCATGTTAATGGGGGCATGAGTGTGTTCCAAATGTTCACATGTATCAATTTAAGTGTCAAAATATTGAAGCAATCTGTTAAGTAATATTAAAGTTATATCATGATGAAGAAACTTGTACAAACTTTTTGACGCATAAAATGTGTTTCCGCAAACATGTTAATGGCGACATGCGCGTGTTCCTAATGCTTACATATATGAAGTGTCCAAATATTGAAGCAATCCGTCATGTAATATTAAAGTTATACCATGATGAAGAAACTTGTACAAACGTTTTGACGCAAACAAATAATTGTGAAATTTATGGATAGATTTTCAAAATGTAACTTTTGTTTTCTTAGTTACATCATTTCCAAGCTATCTAGCCAGCTTTCAGAGCAACTTTGTAGAATTTTTTGTTAAGATCATGTAAGGCCGGGCAAACGGGTTCGATCCCGTTTTAACCTGCTGCATTGGGGGGAAAATCCCAAAATCAGAACGGAATATTTACATCGAGAAAAAATATATTCAGCCCTGACATTAGAATAACCTGACCAGATGCCAGGTCCATACCACACCAAAGTCACTTGGCCCCTTCCCCTAATATAGGATCACAAATAATCACAATACTCACATAAGGGGCATAACCAGATTCAACTGTAACATACAAAATGCCAAAGACGGATGTGAGGGCCAAACCAGGTCTCCAGTTGGAATTCCAGTAAGGTTGAACCCCAATTGTTAAATTACCCATCGCATACACCCACCTGCCACCCATGGCAGATATAAAGGAGACCTGTAGATGCACAATCCATGTCAGCAAGAGGCTTGATTGGGAATGATACAGTGGAAAGTAAAAGTAAATAGGTTTAACGTCCCAGCAACAGTTAAGGTCATTTAGGGACAGGACCTCAGTTCAAGTCACATCCAAAAGACCAGCGGGACGGAAATACTACAACAAGTTTTATTTCGCAACTAGAGTGAGGATTAACCCTTTCAACACCACAGGCCTGTATAGTGGTCTCGGCAAATAGTGTAGACCCAGATGAGCCCTTTTCATAAATGGACTAGTCTGAAAATAATTTTGTGACGATTAAATTGGGTGAAAAATTAGTACATCAGAATCCATTCCAGTTACTTAGGGGTGAAAGCATCAAACTCACAACTCCATGATGATACAGTGGAACCCGGTTTAGCAGTAATCTGGACATGAAGAGTAACAGGCGAGGTACGTCACGACTTACTCTTGATGACGGAGAGCGTACACCATTGGGCCTTCTTCCAGCGGGAACAGAGAAGCCAGCGCCGCACCTTGGCCACCAACAACGCCAGGTTCTCGGGGTCACTCTTCATGATCTCGTCAAACTCGGCAAACTTGCCCGGCCGGAAGAAAACCTTGGTGAGCCCAAACTTGAAGTCGTTGTCGTCCAGGCCGAGGGCCTTGAAGAGCGCCTGTTGTCGCAATGAGAGTTACATTAGTAGTTCTGTGACTGATCATAATGTAATGGGCAGAAATGTATATCATCACTTAGTATGCCTGCAGTTTTCACAGGGGATTGATTGTTGTGACAAGATCATTTACAGAGCCCCGCAGTGAAAACTGCAGGCATACCAGGGGATTTTTTTTAATAATTTGATCCCACGAAATAACAATTCGCTCCCTCAATTTAACAATTCGTTCCCTCGAATTAACAAATTTGTTCCCACAATATAATAATATAAGCCAGTCAACTATAAGCTAATCCCCTTGCTGGCAGGCTTCATAATATAACAAGAGCTGTAGGAGAACAGCATAGCTCGACTACGAGGGTTGTCGATGTACACATAGCTTGACAAAGAAGGTGGCCGTGGCCCGCATAAAAACCTTAACCAAGGTGGACTAAAAACCTTAACCAAGGGAAATTAACTAAGTAATTCAAGGTTAAATGTAGGTCAATGTCAGATATAGGTCAGGTGTTATTGATGTACATCACTAGGAGATGAAGTTTCCCAAGTATGGTTGCTGTAGGCCCAGGAGTATTCCATATACAAGCTGGACTAAAAACATTAACCAACGGGAAATAACTAAGTAATCCAAGGGTAAAAGTAGGTCAAGGTCAAATATAGGTCAGGGATTATTGATGTACATCACCAGGAGATGAAGTTGTCCAAGTATGGTTGATGTAGGCCCAGGAGTATTCCATATACAAGCTTGACTATAAACCTTAACCAAGTTTGAGTACAAACCTTAACCAAGGGGAAATAACTAAGTAATTCAAGGTTAAATGTAGGTCAAGATAAAATATAGGTCAGGGGTTGTTGATGTACATCCCTATGAGAAAAAGTTATCCAAGTATGGTGTCTGTATGCACAATAGTATTCCATTTACAAGCTTGACTAAAAACCTTAACCAAGGTTGACTAAAAACCTTAACCAATGGAATTAAGTAAGTAATTCAAGAGGAAATGTAGGTCAAGGTCAAATATAGATCAGGGTTTATTGATGTACATCCCTATGAGAAAAGGTTGTCCAAGTATGGTGTCTGTATGCACAATAGTATTCCATCTACAAGCTTGACTAAAAACCTTAACCAAGGTTGACTAAAAAACTTAACCAAGGGGAATTAATTAAGTAATTCAAGGTTAAATGTAGGTCAAGATAAAATATAGGTCAGGGGTTGTTGATGTACATCCCTATGAGAAAAAGTTATCCAAGTATGGTGTCTGTATGCACAATAGTATTCCATTTACAAGCTTGACTAAAAACCTTAACCAAGGTTGACTAAAAACCTTAACCAATGGAATTAAGTAAGTAATTCAAGAGGAAATGTAGGTCAAGGTCAAATATAGATCAGGGTTTATTGATGTACATCCCTATGAGAAAAGGTTGTCCAAGTATGGTGTCTGTATGCACAATAGTATTCCATCTACAAGCTTGACTAAAAACCTTAACCAAGGTTGAATAAAAAACTTAACCAAGGGGAATTAATTAAGTAATTAAAGGTTAAATGTAGGTCAAGGTAAAATATAGGTCAGGGGTTGTTGATGTACATCACTAGGAGATGAAGTTGTCCAAGAATGGTGGGTGTAGGGCCAGGAGTATTCCATATACAAGCGTGACTAAAAACCTTAACCAAGGCGTGACGGTGACGCCGACGCCGACGCCGGGGTGACTACATCAGCTCTCACTATTCTTCGAATAGTCAAGCTAAAAATCATAAGTCCTAGGTGACCTTGACCTTTGGCAGACGGACGTGGGTTGTATGCAAAATAAAGCACCATCCCTACACACATTGTGGCCAAATATTATCAAAATCGGTGAAGTGGTTTATGAGTTATTGAAAAACAAAAGGCGAGGGGATAATAAGAATACTTTCAGCAGCTTTGTGATAAAAGAGTAAAGGGGAGAGAATAATAGAATCTAAGGCAGGGTTCGGGCTGAGACAGGGGAATGCCAGTAGAGTGGCGAGATAATGTCTCCGCCGAGGCTCTGCCAAGCCGGAGACGATGTCACAATGCAATAAATAAATAGGAATTCCGACGCTCGCCGAGGAATTCTTAATGTTTTTTACTGTACTGTACATCCACAAGTTAAGGACCACGGACACCCATGATCAGTCATCATTGATATGTGAACAAGGGCATCATTATCACTATTAAGCTAATCCTCTCGCTGGCAGCCTGATAATAAAACAAGTTATTGATTAAACAAAAAAAACTTTATAACACATTTGCCTTAGAAACAAGGTGAACCTTAGGTCGTATGTAAAACAAAACAAAGCACAATCCTTAGACACAATTGTGGCCAAATATTATCAAAATCGGTGAAACGGTTCTCAAGTTATTGAAAAATGAAAGGTGTTACTAACGCAAGTACGCATGACTAACGCTATATCCTCTCTTGCCTATTGCCTATGTCAAAACGTCGTTACTTTGTTGCGACATTAGGAATGTCTTGTTTATTCATTTCACATAACGTTAGTGCATAATACAAATACGTAATTGTGTTGTGATGATACGGCCAGCTAATCAAACTTGTTCTAGGCATTATTACACATACAAGGTTTTCATGCGATAAAGCATGTTACCTTGCAGAAGAGGCGTGAGTCAAGTCGGGCGAGGTCGGGGGGCAGATAGTTCTTGTACATGTTGTACAGCTCCGAGAACTGTGTCCGCGATGGGAAGCCCTGCTGCATCAGGTCCAGCACGGAGTTCATGCCTACAGGCAGGTCACATGTCAGATACTCAAACAGTGTTTTGCAGCTCAAATAAGTGAATGTTTAAATTTGTTATATTTTTTTATCATTTGTTCCCTATTTAGTAAAGAAGAAAATCAATACTCCATGTGTAAAAGTAAAATATGCAATGATTTTGAAATCATGGGGTGTGGTACGCTTTAGACACAACTCTTATCTGGAGCTCTGCTCGCTGATGGAAAACTGTGTAACCCTTACAATGTGGGAACTAAAATAGTTGTCCGTTGTTTTATAATTTGTTTTCTTTCTCAATGAAAACAGGAGTGGTTGGGGAATGAAAGTATGGATGATAACAAACATGCATATTAAGTTGCAAGCCAATCAACCATATGGTAAAGAAATTATACTGAATCTACTGAACCAAAATATAAAATCTACTGAAACAAAAATTTCAAACTTATGGACAGATGTTAAGCTTTCAGCAATAATACGATTCTGACGTTTCGGCACAAGGCCTTCATCAAGGAATTAGCTTCTACTAGTTGCTAAGTGGCATTCATTTAAAGATTTAGAAACTAATTCCTTGATAAAGGCCTTGTGCCGAAACTTCTGACAAGTGGGTTCCTGGTTTTTCCAGAATTGTATGGACAAATGGACACCTTTTGCATCGCTATATCCCATTTTTGATACACGATAGAATAAAAAAGTTATGTTGTTTCAAAATGTTAAAAACAAATACAAGCACTGCAGACCTTGATGAGACTACACATTACGAGATGTTTGCAAATGTTGGCTTAATGGTCTGTGGGGTTGACAGGGTTATAATTGCCAGACTGACCACAAACGGGGATTATGGGATTGGTGACCCGTCTAGCTCCTGATCAAATAACACACTCCTGTAGCCCGACAATGATCTATAATGCTTAATATAAGAAGCATGATGGGTGTTTCATTAATGAAATGGCGAACAGTGCAGAACCTGATCAGACTGTGCGGATGCGCAGGCTGATCTGGATCTACACTGGTCGCAAAACCCATAAGCCCCATTGCTCGCATCACAGTCACATTATATACTGATCATGAGCCAGAAAACCACAAATGTCATACGCCCAATAATGCATCGAGTCAATGTGACAAGTACTGTCTGTTAATGCATAAACAATATTTTTTTCAATACTATTATATTTTGTCAAAATTTAAGAATGAGCCTTCTTTTTTTATGTTGTGAAATTTGGTCAAATATTGATTTTATTACAAAAAAAATATTTGTCTATGGGAATTTAACATATGGGGGGGGGGGGGGGGTGGGGGGGGGGGGAAAGGAGATGGAGGAACTGTGCAGGATGAAAAAAAAACGACAAAATTTGGAAATTGACTCCGAAACCTGGTTAGATAGCTTGGAAATTATATCTAACTAAGAAAACAAATGTTAAATTTAGAAAATCGGTCCACTATTTCTGAAATTAGAAATATAAATTCATACAAGAAACGAGGCAAAGCCACGAAGGCCAGGTTTTTTCCAAGCATAGACACTTGGATAACATAATTATACCCACTTTTTGTAGACTAGATGGCCGTGGCCTGCATGTCGCGCCTTGGGGCGAGGCATGGACACTAAAACAAGAGGGCCATGATGGCCCTAATTCGCTCACCTGACTCCATGAACACCAGAGGAGAATGTGACATTGAGTTCATGTGTTTTAAAAAAATTGTGCTATTTTTAGATGGCGGTCATCTTGGATTAAGCGATGACTCTCATTTTACAAAATCTGAAAATGCTTCACCCAGCATCGGCCATGTGGTTCCTGAGAAAAAGACGTTAAAAATCTTGAATAAATGGACCTTTTGGTGGCCATCATGGATGACATAATCATCCGATTCCGACAAATATTGCACCAGAGTGATCGCCTCATTGATACCTTCAATTTGATATATGACATGACCATATTGAGTCAAAATTTGACCCCAATTTGACCCCACGGGCCATGCCCAATTTTGACCCCGGGGTCACCATTTTAACAACTTTCAAAGAGCAATATACATCGATCATTCCTACCAAGTTTCGTCGAAATCCGGCTAGCGGTTCATGAGAAGAAGATTTTTTAAGAATTTATGCTATTTTTAGACGGCGGCCATCTTGGATTAGCGATGACCTCCATTTTAACAAATCTGAAAAGGCTTCACACATGGACCATAACTTTTAAGTTTGGCTACCATGGGCCAAGCGGTTCATG
Organism: Conchocele bisecta; assembly: GCA_029237695.1. NCBI lineage: Eukaryota > Metazoa > Mollusca > Bivalvia > Lucinida > Thyasiridae > Conchocele > Conchocele bisecta. The sequence goes on along the minus strand of CM055265.1, from coordinate 92,180,661 downwards.
TGAAGAAGAATTTTGAAATCTCTAATAAAAGAACGACCTTTTGACCTTTCGGCGGCCATCTTGGATGACATAACCATCCGATTTCGACATAAAATGCACCAGAGTGATCGCCTCATTGATACCTTCAATTTGATATATGACATGACCATATTCGGTCAAAAATAAAATTTGACCCCAATTTGACCCCACGGGCCACGCCCATTTTTGATCCCGGGGTCACCATTTTAACAACTTTGAAAGAGCAATGTACATTGATCATTCCTACCAAGGTTCGTCGAAATCCGGCAAGCGGTTCATGAGAAGATTTTTTAAAAATTTATGCTATTTTTAGACGGCGGCCATCTTGGATTAGCGATGACCTCCATTTTAACAAATCTGAAAAGGCTTCACCCATGGACCATAACTTTTAAGTTTGGCTACCATGGGCCAAGCCGTTCATGTGAAGAAGAATTTTGAAATCTCTAATAAAAGAACGACCTTTTTACCTTTCGGCGGCCATCTTGGATGACATAACAATCCGATTTCGACAGAAAATGCACCAGAGTGATCGCCTCATTGATACCTTCAATTTGATATATGACATGACCATATTCGGTCAAAAATAAAATTTTACCCCAATTTGACCCCACGGGCCACGCCCATTTTTGACCCCGGGGTCACCATTTTAACAACTTTGAAAGAGCAATGTACATCGATCATTCCTACCAAGTTTCGTCGAAATCCGGTTGGCGGTTCTTGAGAAGAAGATTTTTTAAGAATTTGTGCTATTTTTAGACGGCGGACATCTTGGATTACATAATGACGTCATTTTAACAATTTTGTAATCACCCTACCTAAGGACCATGACCATGAAGTTTGGTGACTATAGACCCAATGGTTACCAAGGAGAAGACGTTTGAAAATGTTCACGGACGACGGACGACGACGGACGATGACGGACGACGACGACGGACGACGGATGACGGACACATTGCGGTAACAATAGCTCACATGAGCTTCGCTCAGGTGAGCTAAAAATAGATATAGTAGATGAAAAAACTTTAACGAAAAAACTTTAACCGGACACACGGACGTACGGACGGACGTATGCCAAAATGCCGACGATATCGCGCTTTCCGCAAGCGGGTGCGACAATGATGATAAACACCCATGTGAAGTATCAAGGTAATGCAGCCCTTCCAGCACAGTGAAAAAAAAATATAGGATTTTTTGTCAAAAAAATATAGGACACTATATCTGGCCTCCCAACACCCCTTCTAACCAGCCGCGTTCCACCACAAATCATTTATTTGTGCAAATAAGTCATTTACCTTAACTTATTACATTAAAAAAGGGATTTTTGAAAAACAATTAAGAATGAATTGGCACACATCATGGTACTACATAAAATAATTTTGTTGAAATAATGTCAACATCACATTAATAAATACTTTATATGGATGTCCTTTAAATTGCATGATGAATTTAGTGCAACAAATTTAACAAAAAAGTTCTATTTTAACCAAAGAAAAAGCAACCTTTTGCTTACCCAAAAAATATATAGGAATTATAGGAATTTTGCCCAAAATATAGGACATTTTGAAAAAGTCTGAAAAATATAGGAATTATAGGAATTATAGGACCGCTGGAAGGGCTGGTAATGGGTGAAGCAGTTGCACGAAAAAACTTTAACAAAAAATTCAAAGTAATTTGACCTTGACATTGGGCACAGGGGCCGCACGGTTGGGGGTTAGAATGAAAATATGGATGATGATAAACACCCATGTGAAGTTTCAAGGTAATGGGCGAAGCAGTTGCAGAGATACAGTATAACGAAAAAGTTTTAACCAAAACACTTTAACCAGACGTACGTTAAAAAGTTAACGTTGAAAATGGCTAAGTCAATTACGTAGAAATAATAGGTGAAGGTAAAACAAGAAACGAGGCAAAGCCACGAAGGCCAGGTTTTTTCCAAGCATAGACACTTGGATAACATAATTATACCCACTTTTTGTAGACTAGATGGCCGTGGCCTGCATGTCGCGCCTTGGGGCGAGGCATGGACACTAAAAAAATAGATATAGTAGATGGAAAAACTTTAACCAAAAAACTTTAACCGGACACACGGACGAACGGACGGACGTATGCCAAAATGCTGACGATATCGCGCTTTCCACAAGCAGGTGTGACAATGATGATAAACACCCATGTGAAGTATCAAGGTATTGGGTGAAGCAGTTGCAGAGATATAGCACACGAAAAAACTTTCGTACCACCTAGGACCACCAAACTTTCACAGCTTCATAATCAAGGGGTGCCCACCACATATCACTATCCAACATGTTACTTTTTTTGGAACTTGACCCATTTTTTCCGCGCAGTCGACTTAGCCATTTTCAATGTTAACTTTTCGCGTTTACAATGTTAAGTTTTCGTGTTTAAGTCCATTTCTTTGGTACTGTACCACTTAGGACCACCAAACTTTCACAGCTTCATAACCAAGGGGTGCCTACCACATACAACTATCCAACATGTGACCATTTGTTTACCTTCACCTATTATTTCTACGTAATTGACTTAGCCATTTTCAACGTTAACTTTTTAACGTACGTCTGGTTAAATTTTTTGGTTAAAACTTTTTTGTTATACTATATCTCTGCAACTGCTTCGCCCATTACCTTGAAACTTCACATGGGTGTTTATCATCGTCCATGTTTTCATTCTAACCCCCAACTGTGCGGCCCCTGTGCGCAATGTCAAATTACTTTGAATTTATGTGTTAAAGTTTTTTCGTGTACTATATCTCTGCAACTGCTTCACCCATTACCTTCATACTTCACATGGGTGTTTATCATAATTGTCGCACCCGCTTGCGGAAAGTCCGGGCCAACATCGAGGGTTTAGGAGCTTAGGGTAAGGGTTAGTAACAAAGGATTCCTTTGTTATAGTCGGTAAGCTCGTAATTCCATTGATCTTTAGGAGCTAATCCTTTGATCTTTTAAAGAACAAAAAGCTCATAACTCCCAAATGTTTGAACGTCCGTCCGTCCGTCCGTCCGTCCGTCCGTCTGTACGTCCGTGTGTCCGGTTAAAGTTTTTTCGTTAAGGTTTTTATGTGGTAGGCACCCCTTGGTTATGAAGCTGTGAAAGTTTGGTGGTCCTAGGTGGTACAGTACCAAAGAAATGGACTTAAACACGAAAACTTAACATTGTAAACGCGAAAACTTAACATTGAAAATGGCTAAGTCGAATGCGCGGAAAAAATGGGTGAAGTTAAAAAAAAAAGTAACATATTGGATAGTGATATGTGGTGGGTACCCCTTGATTATGAAGCTGTGAAAGTGTGGTGGTCGTAGGTGGTACAGTACCAAAGAAATGGACTTAAACACGAAAACTTAACATTGAAAACGCGAAAACTTAACATTGAAAATGGCTAAGTCGATTGCGCGGAAAAAATGGGTCAAGTTAAAAAAAAAGTAACATGTTGGATAGTGATATGTGGTGGGCACCCCTTGATTATGAAGCTGTGAAAGTTTGGTGGTCCTAGGTGGTACAGTAACAAAGAAATGGACTCAAACACGAAAACTTAACATTGATTGTGGGCGCCGCCCGCCGCCCGCCACCCGCGCCGGCCCGCCCGCCGCCCGCCCGCCCGGCTTTCGCCAATCCAATAGCCTGGACTTTTTTCTCAAATAACCTGGCTAAAAATGGTCACATGTTGGATAGTTGTATGTGGTAGGCACACCTTGGTTATGAAGCTGTGAAAGTTTGGTGGTACTAGGTGGTACAGTACCAAAGAAATGGACTTAAACACGAAAACTTAACATCGAAAATGGCTAAGTCGACTGCGCGGAAAAAAATGGGTCAAGTTAAAAAACGAGGCAAAGCCACGAAGGCCAGGTTTTTTCCAAGCATGGACACTTGGATAACATAATTATACCCACTTTTTGTAGACGAGATGGCCGTGGCCTGCATGTCGCGCCTTGGGGCGAGGCATGGACACTAAAAAAATAGATATAGTAGATGGAAAAACTTTAACGAAAAAACTTTAACCGGACACACGGACGGACGGACGTATGCCAAAAAGGCGACGATATCGCGCTTTCCGCAAGCGGGTGCGACAATGATGATAAATACCCATGTGAAGTATCAAGGTAATGGGTGAAGCAATTGCAGAGATATAGTACACGAAAAAACTTTAACAAATAAATTCAAAGTAATTTGACCTTGACATTGCGCACAGGGGCCGCGCGGTTGGGGGTTAGAGTGAAAATATGGACGATGATAAACACCCATGTGAAGTTTCAAGGTAATGGGCGAAGCAGTTGCAGAGATATAGTATAACAAAAAAGTTTTAACCAAAAAATTTAACCAGACGTACGTTAAAAAGTTAACGTTGAAAATGGCTAAGTCAATTACGTATAAATAATAGGTGAAGGTAAAACAAGAAACGAGGCAAAGCCACAAAGGCCAGGTTTGTTCCAAGCATGGACACTTGGATAACATAATTATACCCACCTTTTGTAGACTAGATGGCCGTGGCCTGCATGTCGCGCCTTGGGGCGAGGCATGGACACTAAAAAAATAGATATAGTAGATGGAAAAACTTTAACCAAAAAACTTTAACCGGACACACGGACGTACGGACGGACGTATGCAAAAATGCCGACAATATCGCGCTTTCCGCAAGCGGGTGCGACAATGATGATAAACACCCATGTGAAGTATCAAGGTAATGGGTGAAGCAGTCGCAGAGATATAGTACACGAAAAAAACTTTAACAAATAAATTCAAAGTAATTTGACCTTGACATTGCGCACAGGGGCCGCACGGTTGGGGGTTAGAATGAAAATATGGACGATGATACACCCATGTGAAGTTTCAACGGTAATGGGCGAAGCAGTTGCAGAGATATAGTATAACAAAAAAGTTTTAACCAACCAAAAAATTTAACCAGACGTACGTTAAAAAGTTAACGTTGAAAATGGCTAAGTCAATTACGTAGAAATAATAGGTGAAGGTAAAAAAATGGTCACATGTTGGATAGTTGTATGTGGTAGGCACCCCTTGGTTATGAAGCTGTGAAAGTTTGGTGGTCCTAGGTGGTACATTGGGCATAGGGGCCGCACGGTTGGGGGTTAGAATGAAAATATGGATGATGATAAACACCCATGTGAAGTTTCAAGGTAATGGGCGAAGCAGTTGCAGAGATATAGTACAACAAAATAGTTTAGGTGAAAATGGCTAAGTCAATTACGTAGAAATAATAGGTGAAGGTAAAAAAATGGTCACATGTTGGATAGTTGTATGTGGTAGGCACCCCTTGGTTATGAAGCTGTGAAAGTTTGGTGGTCCTAGGTGGTACAGTACCAAAGAAATGGACTTAAACACGAAAACTTAACATTGTAAACGCGAAATGTTAACATTGAAAATGGCTAAGTCGACTGCGTGGAAAAATGGGTCAAGTTTCAAAAAAAGTAACATGTTGGATAGTGATATGTGGTGGGCACCCCTTGATTATAAAGCTGTGAAAGTTTGGTGGTCCTAGGTGGTACAGTACCAAAGAAATTGACTTAAACACGAAAACTTAACATTGAAAACGCGAAAACTTAACATTGAAAATGGCTAAGTTGATTGCGCGGAAAAAATGGGTGAAGTTAAAAACAAGAGGGCTATGATGGCCCTAATTCGCTCACCTGACTCCATGAAGACCAGAGGAGAATGTGACATTGAATGTTTAATGTGTGCTATTTTTAGACGGCGGTCATCTTGGATTAAGCGAGGACTCTCATTTTACTAAATCTGAAAATGCTTCACCCAAGGATCCGAACTTCCTATGAAGTTTGGCCAGCATCGGCCATGTGGTTCCTGAGAAAAAGACTTTCAAAATCTCAAATAAATGGACCTTTTGGCGGCCATCATGGATGACATAATCATCCAATTCCGACAAATATTGCGCCAGAGCAATCGCCTCATCGATACCTTCAATTTGATATATGACATGAGCATATTCGGTCAAAAATAAAATTTAACCCCACGGGCCACGCCCATTTTTGACCCCGGGGTCACCATTTTCAAAACTTTAAAAGAGCATTGTACATCGATCATTCCTACCAAGTTTCGTCGAAATCCGGCCAGTGGTTCATGAGAAAAAGATTTTTTAAGAATTTGTGCTATTTTTAGACGGCGTCCATCTTGGATTAGCGATGACCTCCATTATAACAAATCTGAAAAGGCTTCACCCATGGACCATAACTGTGAAGTTTGGCTACCATGGGCCAAGCGGATCATGTGAAGTAGAATTTTTAAATCCCTAATAAAAGAACGACCTTTTGACCTTTCGGCGGCTATCTTGGATGACATAACCATCAGATTTCGACAAAACATTCACCAGAGTGATCGCCTCATTGTTACCTTCGATTTGATATATAACATGACCATATTCGGTCACAAATCAAATTTGACCCCAATTTGACCCCACGGGCCACGCCCATTTTTGACCCCGGGGTCACCATTTTAAAATTTTGAAAGAGCATTGTACATTGATCATTCTTACCAAGTTTCGTCGAAAGCCGGCTGGCGGTTCATCAGAAGAAGATTTTTTAAGAATTTATGCTATTTTTAGACGGCGGCCATCTTGGATTAGCGATGACCTCCATTTTAATAAATCTGAAAAGGCTTCACCCATGGACCATAACTGTTAAGTTTGGCTACCATGGGCCAAGCGGTTCATGTGAAGAAGAATTTTGAAATCTCTAATAAAAGAACGACCTTTTGACCTTTCGGCGGCCATCTTGGATGACATAACCATCAGATTTCGACAAAAAATGCACCAGAGTGATCACCTCTTTGATACCTTCAATTCGATATATGACTTGACCATATTCGGTCAAAAATAAAATTTGACCCAAATTTGACCCCACAGGCCACGCCCATTTTTGACCCCGGGGTCACTATTTTAACAACTTTGAAAGAGCATTGTACATTGATCATTTCTACCAAGTTTCGTCGAAATCCGGCTAGCGGTTCATGAGAAGAACATTTTTTAAGAATTTATGCTATTTTTAGACGGCGGCCATCTTGGATTAGCGATGACCTCCATTTTAACAAATCTGAAAAGGCTTCACCCATGGACCATAACTTTTAAGTTTGGCTACCATGGGCCAAGCGATTCATGTGAAGAAGAATTTTGAAATCTCTAATAAAAGAACGACCTTTTGACCTTTCGGCGGCCATCTTGGATGACATAACCATCAGATTTCGAAAAAACATGCACCAGAGTGATCGCCTCTTTGATACCTTCAATTCAATATATGACATGACCATATTCGGTCAAAAATAAAATTTTACCCCAATTTGACCCCACAGGCCACGCCAAGTTTTGACCCCAGGGTCACCATTTTAACAACTTTGAAAGAGCATTGTACATCGATCATTCCTACCAAGTTTTGTCGAAATCCGGTTGGCGGTTCTTGAGAAGAAGATTTTTGAAGAATTTGTGCTATTTTTAGACGGCGGCCATCTTGGATTACGCAATGACATCATTTTAACAATTTTGTAATCCCCCTACCTAAGGACCATGATCATGAAGTTTGGTGACTATAGGCCCAATGGTTACTGAGGAGAAGACGTTTGAAAATGTTCACGGACGACGACGGACGACGACGGACGACGGACGACGGACACATTGCGGTAACAATAGCTCACATGAGCTTCGCTCAGGTGAGCTAAAAAAGTAACATGTTGGATAGTGATATGTGGTGGGCACCCCTTGATTATGAAGCTGTGAAAGTTTGGTGGTCCTAGGTGGTACAGTAACAAAGAAATGGACTCAAACACGAAAACTTAACATTGATTGTGGACGCCGCCCGCCAGCCGCCCGCCCACCCGGCTTTCGCCAATCCAATAGCCTGGATTTTTTTCTCAAAAAACCTGGCTAAAAAAGTAACATGTTGGATTATGATATGTGGTGGGCACCCCTTGATTATGAAGCTGTGAAAGTTTGGTGGTCCTAGGTGGTACAGTAACAAAGAAATGGACTCAAACACGAAAACTTAACATTGATTGTGGATGCCGCCCGCCCGCCCCCAGCTCCGCCCGCTACCGCCCCGTCACCGCCCGCCTTTTACGCCAATCCAATAGCCTGGATTTTTTTTAAAAAAACCTGGCTAAAAATCAATATTGGACCAAATTTTACTAAATAAAAAGAAGGTTCATTAAATTTTGATAAAATAAATATTGTTTTTGCATTGTTAAAATAGCCGTAAAATTTGAGCAGCTTTTGTGAAACAGACAGTAGGTGGCGAGTTCTATCACAGTAACAACATATGTCACTGTGACTGTACAAATGGGGCTAATGGGTTTTGCAACCAGTGTAGACCAGGACCTGCATTGTTTGTCATTCCATCAATGAAATACATGTAATGCTTCTTGTAACAAGCAATATACATCATTATCCGGCCACACAAGTGTGCTATTTAATCAGGAGCTACATGGTCAGAAATCACATAAGCCTCATTTCTCCAGTCACAGCTACATATAACGTAGCGGTGACTGGAGAAATTGGGCTGATGGGTCAATGTGACAATATGGCGGTGAGTTCTATTACAGCAACCATGTATGCCAGCGTACCTGCACACTCGAGCTGGCTCATAATGGCCGCCCCCTCTGCCACGTGGTCACACATCTTGCTGTTCGGCTTTATACACCGCACAAAGTTGGTACCCTGTAACAGTAACGGGAAAGGGTGTAACATGCCAGCAACAGCTACGATCATATTGACGGGTGCTCGGTTTCGAGTCTCAATCCAAAGATGATTTTTCCTGCCTAGGGTGGGGATTGAACCGACGACGTCAGATTTTGAAAACACAAAAGGCCAGAGGATCGTGGATTTGTCACAGCACAATAGATGACCATCAGAGAAATGCATGTGTGAAATATGAAGCAGTTATGTGAAAGGAGAACGTTCAGGTGACTGGGGAATGTTAATGCACTAAGTATGCGACCTTGACCTTGAGTTTAGCGGGGGCCCCGAGAATCATGGATTTGTCACAGCATGATAGAGGACTATCAGAAGAATGCATGTGTGGAACATGAAGTAGTTACACGGAAGGTTTTAAAAGCACAAGTACATTCAGTCAAACTTGGTAACATTCAGCCAACTTGGAAACAATCACACAAACATGAAAACATTTAACTTGGAAACATCACACCGACTTGGTAACATTCATTCAAACTTTGTAACATTCAGCCAAACTTGGAAACATTATACAAACGTGTACGTAACATTCATTCAAACTTGGAAACATCCAGTCAGACTTGGAAACATTCAGCCAAACATGGTAGCATTCAGTCAAACTTGGAAACATCAAACAAACTTGGTAACATTTAGCCAAACTTGGAAACATCCAGTCAGTCAGACTTGGAAACATCAAACAGACTTGGTAGCATTTAGCCAAGCATGGCAACATTCAGCCAAACCTGGTAACATTCACATAAACATGGAAACCTTTAGCCAACTTGGCAACAATCACCCAACAATAACTTGAAAACATTTAGCCAAACTTGGAAACATTCAGCCAAACATTACGCACGGTGGCCTTGAGTTTCTGCATGAGCACGACGAGCTGCTGCCGGAACTTGCTGCCCACACTGATGAAGTTGAGTTTGCCCGTCGAGATCTGCACGGCCTCAAACATCTGTTTCAGCAGGCTGTTCTGGCTCTCACGGATCAGGAACTCAAGGGACGCGTGCAGCGCGTCGTTGTTCTTCTCGATAAACTGACCCTGCAACAGGCAATAAAATGGGCGATAAACGGGTGGTAATAGATGATAAAAATGCAATAACAGGCGATAGACAGGCAATAATATGTGAAAGAAGTGCAATAATAAGTGAAAAACGGGAAATAACAGGCGATAGACGGGAAATAACATGTTATAAACATACAATAATAGGTGATAGATGGGCAATGACATGTGATAAACGGACAATAACAGGTGATAGATGGGCAATGACATGTGATAAACGGACAATAATAGACCAAAGATAAGCAATATCATGTGATAAACGGGCAATAACAGGCGATAGACGAGCAATAACATGTGATAAACAGACAATAACAGGTGATAGATGGGCAATCTCATGTGACAACAGGCAATAACAGGCATAAATGGACAATACCATTTGATAAAAGGGTAATAACACGCGATAACTGGGCAATAACGGGCAAAAGACGGGCAATAAAGTGATAAACGGGCAATAAGTGGCAATAGACGAGCAAAAACAGGCGATAAACGGGCAAGAACATGTGATAAATGGGTAATAACGGGTGATAGATGAGCAATAACATGTCATAAATGGACAATAACATGTGATAGATGGCCAATAACATGTGATAAATGGGTAATAACAGGTGATAGACGAGCAATAACATGTCATAAATGGACAATAACATATGATAGACGGGCAATAGCAGGTGATAAGACGGGCAATAGCAGGCGATAGACTGGCAATAACATGTGATAAACAGGCAATAACAGGCGATAGACAGGCAATAACATTTGATAAACGTGTAAAAACTGGCGATACACGGGCAATAACATGTGATAAACGGACAATAACAGGCGATAGACAGGCAATAACATGTTTAATAGCCAAAAGGTTGTCAGCAGCAAAATGTGGAACAGACATTAAATAGTAAATACTGTGTTTTCCACTAATCCTATTAATCCCCTTCATTAAAATCTGGACTTTGGTAGAAAACTTGGAAGAAAAAAAACCGAATCCGTTGAACCCATATGTTGTTCACATTTTTATCAATGGAGGTCACGTGCTATTTGTAGGTAGAACGACAAAAAATTTAGGAATATAACCACCTTATCCTATTTTTGTTTTATATTGACAATTTGAAATCGATCCACATCAATCAATGCTTCCCTTTATCAGCAGATATATGCAAGCGGGTCTTTTTTGTTATTCTCATTGTGGATGAGTGCCACATCCAGAAGAAATTGAAATTTCTTACTCCAAAAATAGAAATTATCACTTTCACAAATATCTGACTATCTGTGTGACTCACAACAACAAAAGGAGCTTGTTGATTTCTACCAGTGCATTTGCTATTCAGCTGTTAGATGCATCAATGCAGCAGTCATGCATATCTCTCAACATAAATGTGGAAACTGATCAGGAGATACACAGATAACAAACTCTTTAAGCTCCCCCCCCCCCCCCCCACCCCCAACACACACATACACATTTTGTCACAGCGAGTCAGATATTTTTTAGAAACTTGTTTCAATTTTCTGCCTAATGTTCAGAAAAATAATGTATATGAAATAAACTATTGAACTATATAAATTATGCTTTGCATATCCAATTCATCTACAGTACTAAAGTACAAAAGCAATAGTTGTACATTCCATATTGGTAAATGTTGAAAAGACTATTGAAACCAAGCAGGTTACACTTTATATTTCTTAGTCCAGCATATTAAATTTTCAAAGTTGGCAATTGTTTGCATAATGATTTAAATTGGATACTATATGCATCGTGACCCTTGAACATGTTGCAATGTTGCATGTTGGTGTTGTCCACCCGATCGCCTGCACCAGAAGTGCCGAGGTCGCGACCATGCACGGCATTCACTGGTGGCTGTCATTTGTAGACAAGATTGTTTTATATTTGTAAACATTTGTGTTTCTCCACGCTTTTGAAGTTAGTAAAGGTAATATACAAACATAACATTGTTTTTTTATTTGCAGGTAACTAGTTTTTCTATGTTTCAACTGCATTATTTGATACAAACGATGTTTAAGATCGTTAGAACCTCGAAATATGGGCAGTCCAGGAACTCAAATTGTTAAAAAATGTACCATCATATGGCCGTGGCCTGCCAGTTACACCCACCAAAGTGTAGTCAGTAAAGAACCAACTCAGATATCTGGGGCCCGTTTCACTAAACTTTGTACGACTAAAATGTTCGTAAGTGCGAATTAAGGATCGTCTGGAAATTGATGGATTTACATTTATTGAGCATAGGCTGCATATGCAGCCTATGCTCAATAAATGTAAATCCAATAATTGTTTACAAGAAAACGGTGTTAATGTGAAATTTACAGACTATCATAATTTTGCACTTACAAACATTTTAGTTGTACAAATTTTAGTGAAACGGGTCCGAGATGGGCACTGATGGACGTACGACCAGAGCTTCTTGTCTCCCATCAAATGGAGAATGTCAGAGTTCCAACCACATACCGTGTGATAACACACAGCACCGGCGAAATGACGAATCAGGAATCCCTCATCGTCGCGAACATCACGGTGGAGTTTTAACTTGGACTTGCGCGGAATCTACAAGCAGAAAACAATCACGAAAACCATAAAAACATTGATATAAATGTAATATGTGAATATATATATTTTTTTTAATTTATCCAAATATAAACATTTAAAAGTCCATTTCTACTGGACAAATACTGCTGGATGGCCAGCCAGTTTTGTTTGTTTATTGGTGTTAACGGCCTATCAACAGCTAAGGCCATGTAAGGCCGGGCAAACAAGAATGATCCCGTTTTAACCTGCTGCATTGGGAGGAAAATCCCAAAATCAGAACAGAATATTTACATAGATTTAAAAATATATTCAGCCCTGAAACTAGAATAACCTAACCTGGTGCCAGGTCCATACCACACCAAAGTCGCTTGGCCCCTTCCCCTAAAATAGGATTGTGAATAATAGTAATACTCACATAAGGGGTATAACCAGATTTAACTGTCACATACAAAATGCCAAAGACGTAATTGAGGGTCAAACCAGGTCTCCAGTTGGCATTCCGGTAAGGATGAACCTGGATCATTAAATTACCCATCGCGTGCTCCCACCTGCCACCCACTCCAGTACTGTTGGATGTTTACATGTCTATATAAAAGATAAAGCCCAACTGATTATATACTATTTTTTTCAAATTGTTTCCAGATTTCCATACAAGGTGATCGCCGAAATGTGTCTCACCCATGAAGATCAAGGTCACCAGGTAAAGGTCACATGAGAGGAAGCTATTGACCAACAGATAAGAAGATATTCAACATTAGGTTGTATGTTCAAAATCTATAACAGAAGGGTCAATGTCAACAAGGTCAAGGTCACCCAAATGACACTGGGTGGGTAGTCATCAATGTGAAGGAGTTATTGATAAAGTTTGGTAACAATCTGACTAACGGATCAGGAGATATTCAACATTCGGATGTATGTTCAAAATTATTGACAGACAAATGACATGGGGTGGATAACAATCAATGTGAGGAAGCTAATGATAATGGTAATGATCCAACTGACACATCAGGATATACAGTCGAACCTGCTCGGGCGGTCACCTTTAATCAGCGGTCACCGCCGTTAAGCGGCCACTTCAAATTCCTCCCGCGCATTTTTGCTATATAAAACGCTTTCATTCAACGGTCACTCGTCTAACGCGGCCAGCGGTCATTAATTATCGTCCCAAACTAGTGATCCAATTTCATTAAACGGTCACCTCTAATCTCAATGTACCCTGCGGCGGTCGTTACCGAAGCGCGAATTAACAATGATGTCAGCAGTCAATGCGGGTAAATAAAACACCTAACACGTCGCCGCGTATGCGATATTGAGAGGGTGTTTCACAGGTGCAAATTGTGTTGCCCGAATTGTCGGCACATTATTGAAAGAACAGCCTATCGCATCCGGGTTCTTGCACCCTTGTCCGTCAATTCGTAATTTCTATAGGTTACCGACACAAATGTTGTAAAAAGGAACAGCCCATTGCCAGTTACCAAATTGACAAAACACGAATAGCTGATATAATTGGTGTGTATTGCCCAGGACCGAGTGTAACCGGCTCAAATATAATTTAAGCAAATGGCCTCATATGTCGAATATGAGCCGAATGTCGCACTTATTGACTGCTTTTGCTGACATCGCCTATGCATTATTTACATACACAATTGGAAATGAATCCAAATTCGACTTGACCAATACCCGACAAAAAAAAAATCAAAAAAAAATCGCACAACTTATCCCACACCATTTCTGATTATACCACATTATGCCCTATTATCTAGTACAATAAATTGTCTACAATATGAATCTTGCAGATCAACAGTTGCAGTAGGCTGTAAAATAACAACAAAAACGTGAACATTGGTGTTTTTATTTGTTGACAGATTTTTTATTTCATTAAATGATATAATCCACTCATTACATGTTCAGGTTCAATTTTGAAAATATTAAATAAATATAAAGATACACATTTATATTGCATTAAAACATACATATTTAATCAATATGGTACTCTAAATTAATCATTAATATTATTTATTACATTTGTATTATCAAGTCAACATACATGTCTATGTTATCTTTATCTTCATTTCAATTTTCAAAATTTACCTGAAATGTACCTGAAAACACAACCCTCTATTAAGAGGTCACCTCTGTTAAGCAGCCAGTTTTGTCACTTCCCTTGGGTGGCTGCTTAAGACAGGTTTGACTGTACATCCAAAATTATTGACATGAAGGTGAAGGTCACCAAGGTGAAGGTCACCTGAATGACACTGGGTGGATATCTAGCAATGTGCGGAAGCAATTGATGAAGTTTGGTAATGATCCGATTAACGGATCAAGAGATATTCAACATCTGGACGTACGTCAAAAATTGTTGACACTAAGGTCAAGTTCAAGGTCACCAAAATGACAAATTGTCGATGCCATTCAAAGTCCATGTGTCATATGTCTGAGGTGTCTCATGGCTGAAATTGTCGAAGGCTGATGTGTTAATTCTTAAAACTTTACATACCCACAATACTTCATTGGAACATGAGCAAAAACTTGAATTGAAATGACATTATCAGCTGATTATCTTCGCTTAAATTGCCCCAGAAGATTACGCAGGGAGTTCAATACCAAATACGAGTGGACTGCCAATATGTAATAGGTAAAAAGTCTTTATCGCACCGCACTAATACCGGTAGATATGTGCTGAACATGTAGTGGGCATAATGCAATTGAGGACACCAATTGAGACATGTCATGTGATTTTGTACCTTTAAATAGAACATGACTTTGTGCGATATCTCATGAAATATATTTACGGCATTTTCCGTAAATACAATTGAAAGTTTGACAAAAGTTTTGTAAACTTTCGACGTCATTTATAGACCAGATGGCCGCGGCCCGCATGTCGAGCCCGCCGAGGCATTTGATGGTATTTTTAAAAACTTTAACGCAGATTTCGGACAGATGGATGTAAATATATTCTATGAAAAAAAGCGCACATGTTCTCATAGGTACAAAGTCACATGGCATGTGTCAATTAGTCAATTAGCGTGCCTATTTTATGCTTTGCATGGTGCCCGGGAGCAATATGGTAGGTAGCGCGAGTCAGTACGTACACTGAGGCGGAAGTGGTCCTTGTTGCGGTTGTGCACCTCCATGGTGAAGTGGTCGGGCTTCGGCAGGGGCAGCTTACTCTCCTCGTCCAGCAGATCAAAGATGCCGCGTGCCTTCTGCTCTATCAGCTCTGTATAATAACGGACCAATAGTTACAATTATAGTTAAATCCAGCCTATATTAGTGGTGGAGTGCCATGCCCAAATTTGGTGGTGCCATGCTGACCGAACAAAATAAACTAGATTGGTCAGTAAGCGAGGCTTACGGAATACCCCCCGCGTGGTCCCAGGTACCCCTAAAATATGTAAAAATTTCCAAGTGTATGGGCTTGTGACCTTGACTCTGGGATTAGCGCGAGCGGCATGAACGTGAATTTGTCACAGGGTGGTAGAGGTCCATTGGAGCAATGAGTGTGTGAAATGTGAAGCAGATCCGAGCAAGGAAATAGAAGTTATAACCGATTTCTCTGATGTTAAGTTTTGTAAAGAGATTACCGTATAACCTCGAATTAACGCCCCCGGAGGCGTTACATTTTACAAAAGGGGGGCGTTTATTAGCCAGTAAAAAAAATAAAATAAAAAATTACCGCCAATTTCAAACACAAATAAGGATTTAAGGATTATTTGTGTTTGAAATTGGCGGTCATTGGTAAATTTTTATTTTTTTAATTTTTATTTTTTTAATTTGGGGGGGGGGGGGGGGGGGCGTTTATTAGCCAGTAAAAAAAAAAAAATTAATTTTTTTTTTTTAAAAAATACAGCAACCCCTTTGCCGATTCCATAATATGAGCCCACTGTGTCACATCCGGTAAGACCATGTGCAGCTAACAAATCTGGCGCAATGTGTATGGACCTCTGTAGCGTTTGCTCGATGTCAATGGCTGTACGACCTTGTACTGGAGAAACTATTGTGACTTTACCAGTTATATCACCGCTATGATAGAAATGTAACAGCAACACAAATATGTCTGTGCCATCGGCTATTACAAGAGATGTCTTGGCAGCAACACTGGAAACCCGCTGTACCACGATAGTGTCTCCTTATTCATGTGTAGTGGCCATATCATGTCATAATTTGGGGGGGGGGGCGTTTATTAGCCAATTTGCCAGGACCGCCAATTTCAAACACAAATAAGGTTTTTTGTTTTTTTTATTTGGGGGGAGGGGGGCGTTTATTAGGAGGGGGGTGTTAATTGGAGGTATACGGTATGTATGTGACGTTGACCTCGAGATCAGCGGGGATTTGTCACAGCATATGAAATATTAAGAATTTTCAATGAAAGAAATAGAAGTTATAACATATTTCTCTGATGTTAAGTTTTGTAAAGAGACTTAAGTATGTGACCTTGACCTTGGGATCAGCGGGGGTTGGACAGTCGTAGATTTGTCACAGCATGATAGTAGAACCTTAGAGGAATGCACAAATGAAATAATAAGAATTTTCAATGAAGGAAATAGAAGTTATAACTTATTTCTCTGATGTTAAGTTTTGTAAAGAGACTAAGTATTTGACGTTGACCTTGGGATCAGCGGGGGTTGGACGGTCGTGGATTTGGCACAGGATGGTAGTAGAGCCTTACAGGAATGCATGTGTGAAATATGAAGCATTTTAGATGAAGGAAATAGAAGTTAGAACAATATTTCTCTGATGTTAAGTTTTGTAAAGAGACTAAGTATTTGACCTTAACCTTGGTATCAGCGGGGGTTGGATGGTCGTGGATTTGGCACAGCATGGTAGTAGAGCCTTACAGGAATGCATGTGTGAAATATTAAGCATTTTAGATGAAGGAAATAGAAGTTATAACAATATTTCTGTGATGTTAAGTTTTGTAAAGAGACTTAGTATTTGACCTTGACCTTGGGATCTGCGGGGGTTGGACGGTCGTGGATTTGGCACAGCATGGTAGTAGAGCCTTACAGGAATGCATGTGTGAAATATTAAGCATTTTAGATGAAGGAAATAGAAGTTATAACAATATTTCTCTGATGTTAAGTTTACGGACTAAGTATTTGACCTCGACCTTGGGATCTGCGGGGGTTGGACGGTCGTGGATTTGGCACAGCATGGTAGTAGAGCCTTACAGGAATGCATGTGTGAAATATCAAGCATTTTAGATGAAGGAAATAGAAGTTATAACAATATTTCTCTGATGTTAAGTTTACGCGGACACACGGACGGACGGACGGACGGACGGACGGACGCACGGATGCACGGACGGACGGACGTTCTTACGAGAGCTACATTGTGAGGTTATTTCCTTTGATGTTTACACTGTGGGGTTAACCTCACAATGTAGCAACTTATTCCGTTATTTTCTTCCTTAACGATTCTCTTACGGAATAAATCGCATAATATGCAAATGAGCTAGCCATTAGTTAATTATATTTGAAAAACACTTATCCAAGTGTCTTAAATAGGACGGTGGGTGGGTTTCAGCACAACACAGCAACCTCACAATGTAGCTCTCGTAAGTACGGACGGACGGACGCACGGACGGACGGACGGACAACCTGACTCCAGTATACCCCCCCACAACTCATTGCGGGGGGTATAATAATACAATATTTCATTACATTATAACAATTTGATCAGACAATATTACAAGCATTGTCATTATTCAGTCAAAATATTTACTTTTTCATTACTGGCATCCACATTTATATAATGATGTAATTTTCAAGTAATATTAAACATATTGTTTCACACACTGAATATGTCCATTTTTTAAATTAATGTTTTACACGCTAAATGCAAGGGCAGATTCATGTAGGGGAAAAGCCAGTGCGACCGCCCCCCCCCCCCCCCCCCCCCCACCCCCCCCCCCCCCCCCCCCCACCTAAAATTTGGCGAGAAAAGATATGTTTGCTCTAAAATGCACCAGAATGCAGTAAAATGGGGTGTAGATATAAAAAATATTCCGGAGGCCATACCGCCGGACCCACGTAACAGTAACAGTTCGAAAATAAAGTAAACTATTTCAATTAAGAAGTCCACCACCCCCCCCCCCAACCTGAAATACTGGATCCGCCCCTGAAATGTGCCCTTTTTTCGAATTCACCATACTCCTTTTGAATCCTGGGTAAACACTAAAAATGAACAGCCAGTGTATGTCCCGATCACATCACGTGTTACTGTTCTTCCTACATACACTCAGGTGTCTTTTCTCTATACCATAAACATACCATTGACTTTCTGTTCAACCAGCCTTGTACAATAACAGGCATTCAGGTGTATGCATAAACGCTAGTCAAACACGTTGCATATCTAGTACACTGATTAACCCCGAGACCGCTATCTTATTTCTTTTTCCGTCTGTTTATTTTCTATTTTCCATTTTTATCATCAAAAACATTCTTTGACAGCACTTTAGAATAATTTACAACATGCTTTGACAGCACTTCAGAATCATTTCCATTGGAAATGATTCTGACGTGCTGTCAAATCATGTTTTTATTGAGAAATAAGGCAAGATATAAAAGCAACAGCAGACAACAATTGTTGTGTGTAGCAGTCTAAGGGTTAACCCTTAGAATGAGGAAATGAAAATTGCCATCTGCTGTTATTTTATATTTTGTCATCATTATGGTTTGACAGCACTTACTGTCAAAACCAGTTTTTGCTGAGAACCGTACAATCAGCACTAAGATCACAATAAACACTTTCAACACTGAAAGACTGTGTCCACATTAAGTGGCAGGCACCCTACTGCACCAGATCACATGGACTGATATGATCTTGGTCAGATTCACCATTGAACCTCTGAACTCGAAAGCCTGCTATAGCGCTTTATGCAAACAGTGCAGATCCAGATGAAGCCGAGCCGTCTTATCAGGATCTGCACTTTTTTGCAAGTAATTTTCATATTTTTCAGAACAAAAATACCCCCGTTTCATAAATGGACTAGCCTGAAAATCTTTTTGTGACGATTGGATTGGTTGCAAAATTAACATATCAAAATCCATTCCAGTTACTTCGGGGTGAAAGGGTTAAGATATGTTTCTTTGTTTCTTTGTTTATTGGTGTTTAACGCCTATCAACAGCTAAGGTCATGTAAGGCCGGGCAAACGGGTTCGATCCCGTTTTAACCTGCTGCATTGGGGGGATAATCCCAAAATCAGAACGGAATATTACATCGAGAAAAAATATATTCAGCCTTGAAATTAAATAAGCTGACCTGGTGCCAGGTCCATACTACACCAGTCACTTGGCCCCTTCACCTAAAATCGGATTACGAATAATCGTAATACTCATATAACCAGATTCAACTGTCACATAAAAATTGCAGTAAGGATGAACCCCGATCGATGAAATACCCATCGCATGCTCCCGACCAACGACCCACTGGGGGTTAAAATAAGAATCCATAAGACGGAGTCATTGCTAATGAATGGGATGAATCAGGGCTGGTTTACAACGCGCAAATCATTCTAAGAAGCAAGCTATATATATGTGGCTGTGACTGGAGAAATGGGGCTATGGGATTTGCGACCAGTGTGTACCCAGATCAAATAGCACACGGTTGTACCCTGATAACAACCCAAATTGCTTGTTAGAAGCATGTTTTTCGTGTTTCATTAATCGTGATTGATTAATTTGTGACGCACAGTCTGATCTGGATCTACACTGATCGCAAAACCCGTAAGCCCCATTTCTCCAGTCACAGCCACAAATAGGTTTAGGGCGATGCAGTGGTCCAGCAAATCAGGTGCTACACAGCCCAAAACAACCGAGTTTGTCGTGCTAAATGTCCCCTCCACTAACATGGGGCAAAGATTGGTAAATAAAGAAAATTGTGACAAATTCCAGGCATCCACAAAGTAACAAACTGTTCATGCAGTGTTACCTATGCAGTCGGAGTTGTCTGTCCATTTGATCTTCTTCACGTTCAGGCCTTCTTTCTCATACAGAACTTGCTCCTGGAAATACAGACATACGAGGGTCATCCAATTAATAGTGTTTGTTTGTTTGTTTGTTTGTTTGTTGGGGTTTAACGGCCTATCAACAGCTAAGGTCATTTAAGGCCGGGTCAATGGGTTTAGTACTAAATCCCATATAATACCTGTATAAGTACATGTACATGTTCAAGTACTTGTACAAATGGGGGGAAAATCCCAAAATCAGAACTGAATATTTACAATAAAACAAATGTCTCGCCTTGTCCTGCCGCCTTGACCTCGAGCCTGGGCCAGAAAGCAATTTTCACTGGCCCAAACATATTATACAATTATTGACTAGTGAGCCATAGAATATCAGATTATATTGTATGGCTCACTAGTCAATAATTGTTTTAGTATATGATAATAGTCGGTATATAGCACTTACGACCTTATGCTACTAGACAACAAGAAACGAGGCAAAGCCACGAAGGCCAGGTTTTTTCCAAGCATGGACACTTGGATAACATAATTATACCCACTTTTTGTAGACTAGATGGCCGTGGCCTGCATGTCGCGCCTTGGGGCGAGGCATGGACACTAAAAAAATAGATATAGTAGATGGAAAAAGTTTAACGAAAAAACTTTAACCGGACACTCGGACGTATGGACAGACGGACGCTCTAACGTTTGGCAGTTATGGGCTTTTTGTTGTTTAAAAGATCAAAGGATAAGCTCATAAAGATCAAAGATATTAGGAGCTTACGGAAAAGAACAAAGGAATCCTTTGTTACTAACCCTTACCCTAAGCTCCTAAACCCCGTTTGCTGGCTCGGACGGACGGACGTATGCCAAAATGCCGACGATATCGCGCTTTCCGCAAGCGGGTGCGACAATGATGATAAACACCCATGTGAAGTATCAAGGTAATGGGTGAAGCAGTTGCAGAGATATAGTACACGAAAAAACTTTAACAAATAAATTCAAAGTAATTTGACCTTGACATTGCGCACAGGGGCCGCACGGTTGGGGGTTAGAGTGAAAATATGGACGATGATAAACACCCATGTGAAGTTTCAAGGTAATGGGCGAAGCAGTTGCAGTGATATAGTATAACAAAAAAGTTTTAACCAAAAAATTTAACCAGACGTACGTTAAAAAGTTAACGTTCAAAATGGCTAAGTCAATTACGTAGAAATAATAGGTGAAGGTAAAACAAGAAACGAGGCAAAGCCACGAAGGCCAGGTTTTTTCCAAGCATAGACACTTGGATAACATAATTATACCCACTTTTTGTAGACTAGATGGCCGTGGCCTGCATGTCGCGCCTTGGGGCGAGGCATGGACACTAAAAAAATAGATATAGTAGATGGAAAAACATTAACCAAAAAACTTTAACCGGACACACGGACGAACGGACGGACGTATGCCAAAATGCCGACGTATCATACGCTTTCCGCAAGCAGGTGTGACAATGATGATAAACACCCATGTGAAGTATCAAGGTATTTTGGGTGAAGCAGTTGCAGAGATATAGTACACGAAAAAACTTTAACAAAAAAATTCAAAGTAATTTGACCTTGACATTGGGCACAGGATCGCGCTTTAGCAAGTGCGACAATGATGATAAAACACCCATGTGAAGTATCAAGGTATTGGGTGAAGCAGTTGCAGAGATATAGTACACGAAAAAACATTAACAAAAAAATTCAAAGTAATTTGACCTTGACATTGGGCACAGGGGCCGCACGGTTGGGGGTTAGAATGAAAATATGGATGATGATAAACACCATGTGAAGTTTCAAGGTAATGGGCGAAGCAGTTGCAGAGATATAGTATAACGAAAAAGTTTTAACCAAAAAACTCTAACCAGACGTACGTTAAAAAGTTAACGTTGAAAATGGCTAAGTCAATTACGTAGAAATAATAGGTGAAGGTAAAAAAATGGTCACATGTTGGATAGTTGTATGTGGTGGGCACCCCTTGATTATGAAGCTGTGAAAGTTTGGTGGTCCTAGGTGGTACAGTACCAAAGAAATGGACTTAAACACGAAAACTTAACCGCCCGCCCGCCCGCCGCCCGCCCGGCTTTCGCCAATACAATAGCCTGGATTTTTTTTAAAAAAACCTGGCTAAAAATGGTCACATGTTGTATAGTTGTATGTGGTAGGCACCCCTTGGTTATGAAGCTGTGAAAGTTTGGTGGTCCTAGGTGGTACAGTACCAAAGAAATGGACTTAAACACGAAAACTTAACATTGTAAACGCGAAAAGTTAACATTGAAAATGGCTAAGTCGACTACGTGGAAAAAATGGGTGAAGTTAAAAAAAAAAGTAACATGTTGGATAGTTGTATGTGGTGGGCACCCCTTGGTTATGAAGCTGTGAATGTTTGGTGGTCCTAGGTGGTACAGTACCAAAGAAATGGACTTAAACACGAAAACTTAACATTGTAAACGCGAAAAGTTAACATTGACTGCGCGGAAAAAATGGGTCAAGTTCAAAACAAGAAACGAGGCAAAGCCACAAAGGCCAGGTTTTTTCCAAGCATAGACACTTGGATAACATAATTATACCGACTTTTTGTAGACTAGATGGCCATGGCCTGCATGTCGCGCCTTGGGGCGAGGCATGGACACTAAAAAAATAGATATAGTAGATGGAAAAACTTTAACGAAAAAACTTTAACCGGACACACGGATGTACGGACGGACGGGCGTATTCCAAAATGCCGACAATATCGTGCTTTCCGCAAGCGGGTGCGACAATGATGATAAACACCCATGTGAAGTATCAAGGTAATGGGTGAAGCAGTTGCAGAGATATAGTACACAAAAAAACTTTAACAAATAAATTCAAAGTAATTTGACCTTGACATTGCGCACAGGGGCCGCACGGTTGGGGGTTAGAGTGAAAAATATGGACGATGATAAACACCCATGTGAAGTTTCAAGGTAATGGGCGAAGCAGTTGCAGAGATATAGTATAACAAAAAAGTTTTAACCAAAGTCAATTACGTAGAAATAATAGGTGAAGGTAAAAAAATGGTCACATGTTGTATAGTTGTATGTGGTAGGCACCCCTTGGTTATGAAGCTGTGAAAGTTTGGTGGTCCTAGGTGGTACAGTACCAAAGAAATGGACTTAAACATGAAAACTTAACATTGTAAACGCGAAAAGTTAACATTGAAAATGGCTAAGTCGATTGCGCGGAAAAAATGGGTGAAGTTAAAAAAAAAGTAACATGTTGGATAGTGATATGTGGTGGGCACCCCTTGATTATGAAGCTGTGAAAGTTTGGTGGTCCTAGGTGGTACAGTACCAAAGAAATGGACTTAAACACGAAAACTTAACATTGAAAACGCGAAAACTTAACATTGAAAATGGCTAAGTCGATTGCGCGGAAAAAATGGGTGAAGTTAAAAAAAAAGTAACATGTTGGATAGTGATATGTGGTGAGCACTCCTTGATTATGAAGCTGTGAAAGTTTGGTGGTCCTAGGTGGTACAGTACCAAAGAAATTGACTTAAACACGAAAACTTAACATTGAAAACGCGAAAACTTAACATTGAAAATGGCTAAGTCGATTGCGCGGAAAAAATGGGTCAAGTTAAAAAAAAAGGTAACATGTTGGATAGTGATATGTGGTGGGCACCCCTTGATTATGACAACACTAGGCTGGTATTCTATTTATCAGGTAACATGTTATGCTAGCCGAGGATCAAATACAAAATAGTATTTTTTTTTTAAATAATGCAGACTTTACACTGATATCATTGAGTTACGTAATTTGACCAATGAACCATCAGTTTTCAATTCATTGTAACCCAGATATTCATATTAGCTCAATGCCTGATACAACATGTTATAAGTCAGGTATTAGGCCAAATACAAAGCTTGTTACCTGATATAACTTTTTGACCATGTGCTCAGTTCTCATGAAATAAAATCAGGAAATCGGAGCTGTGGAATCGATACCAACAATCAATTGTTCCCTCATATACGTATGTATGAACTGTAGGCATGCGGCTACCAATGGAAATTTAAAATGTTGAGAATTGTTGAAATATTTAGATGGTAGAAAGAATTGATTGGCCGTTTAGCAGTAAGGTCAAGACATAGATGTAGATTCTTTTTTTTATTAATTCGTTCCCACGAAATAACAATTTGTTCCCACGAATCAACAATTTGTTCCCTCAATTTAACAAATCGTTCCCAGAAATTAACAATTTGTTCCCTCAATTTAACAATTAGTTCCCATGGGCACAAATTATTCATTTGTTGGAATGAATTGTTATATCGTGGGAATGAATTGTTAATTTGAGGAAACAAATTGTTAAATTGAGTTCAACAAATTGTTATTTTGTGGGAACAAATTGTTAATTCGAGGGAACAAATTGTTATATCGTGGGAACGAATTGTTAATTCGAGGGAACAAATTGTTAAATTGAGGGAACAAATTGTTAAAGTGAGGGAATGAATCGTTATTCTGTGGGAACGAATTAATAAAAAAAAATCCATGTCCCCTGCAAGGCTCCGTAGACATGACTGTACACGTATGGCGGGAGCATGATACAATCACCACTTTCAGCAGTGCAATACAACATTATGGTCAGGTGCCAGGGCCCCGTTTCACTAAACTTTGTAAGTGCAAATTTAGGATCGTCTGGAAATTTCAAGTTATGGATTTACATTTATTGAGCATAGGCTACTCAATAAATCTAAATCCAATAATTGTTTACAAGAAAACAGACCATCATAATATTGCATTACAAACATTTTAGTTGTACGAAGCTTAGTGAAACGGCCCCCGGGCATTTACTGGGCCACCAACACACAATAATGCCATTTTAAAAGGTCAAACTATTGACACATTGAGGTTTTATGGCCATTAAAGGTACATGCCCACTCAGCAGGCACAAAATGTTCTGTATATCAGAGGCATCATCTGAGACATATTCTGACAAAATAAACATTCATTCACGATTACCCCACGTATTGATTGGCATTATTATACATTTTATAGCAGACGTAAATTTGCACATTGATATCAGGGGCAATAATTGCATTTGAATATGAAAATAGCCTGATACCACCGCAAGTCACTATCAGTAAAATAAATATTACTAAATGATTATATCTGTATAGCGGGGACTCGTAATTTTTAGAACTGGTGGAATAGTGACACAATTATACACTTATTTAATTCCAATAAAGAACATTGTGTGCCTGCTGAGTGGGCATGTACCTTTAAACAAC
Source organism: Conchocele bisecta (assembly GCA_029237695.1). Taxonomy (NCBI): domain Eukaryota; kingdom Metazoa; phylum Mollusca; class Bivalvia; order Lucinida; family Thyasiridae; genus Conchocele; species Conchocele bisecta. The sequence goes on along the minus strand of CM055265.1, from coordinate 92,155,126 downwards.
GAGGTCATATACAGATAGTTAAAGCTTTGAAGCTGGAATTATGCCACCAAAATTAAAATGTGGCTCTGACTGGAGAAATATGGCTTACGGTTTTGCAAACAGTGTAGATCCAGATAAGACTGTGCATCCGCACAGTCTGATCAGGATATGCACTGTTGGCGGTTCCATCAATGAAACACCCGTCTAACAAGAATATAGATTGTTATCTGGCTACAGGAGTGTACTATTTGATCAGGAGCTACACTGGACAGAAATGCCATAAGCCCCATTTCTCCAGTCACGGCCAGAAATAAGGAAAGATGAAGAATGTGTTGTACGGACGTCTCACCTCTTTAAGGATACGATCGTTGAAGAACTGCTGCAGTTTCTCGTTACAGTAGTTGATACAGAACTGCTCGAAGCTGTTCTCCTGGAAATACTCTGGAACACAACAATAGACCAGGGGGCCGTTTCACTAAACTTTGTATGACTAAAATGTTTGTGAGTGCAAAATTATGATAGTCTGTAAATTTCATATTAACAATGTTTTCTTGTATTTAAAACAAATATTGTATTTACATTTATTGAGAATAAAATGTAAATCACTTGAGATTTCCAGACGATTCTAAATTTGCACTTACGAACATTTTAGTCTGTAAATTTCACATTAGCAATGTTTTCTTGTAAACAATTATTGGATTTACATTTATTCAGCATCAATAAATGTAAATCCATCAATTGAGATTTCCAGACCATCCTAAATTTGCACTTACAAACATTTTAGTCATACGAAGTTTAGTGAAACGGGCCCCAGTCACATAAATAGGTTACCAGACTTACAGAATCACTTATTGTTTGGATGGATCGGTGGGACAGCGAAAATTTGATGTTACACACTCCTGCACTTGATGGTTGGAATGTATACCGAGCATGAAGAGAATCGGCCAAAAACTGTAGAAGTAGTACGCCGGATAAGGAAACAAGAGGGCCATGATGGCCCTAATTCGCTCACCTGACTCCATGAACACCAGAGGAGAATGTGACATTGAGTTCATATGTGTTTTAAAAAAATTGTGCTATTTTTAGACGGCGGTCATCTTGGATTAAGCGATGACTCTCATTTTACCAAATCTGAAAATGCTTCACCCAAGGATCTTAACTTACTATGAAGTTTGGCCAGCATCGGCCATGTGGTTCCTGAGAAAAAGACGTTCAAAATCTCGAATAAATGGACCTTTTGGAGGCCATCATGGATGACATGATCATCAGATTCCGACAAATATTGCACCAGAGCAATCGCCTCATCGATACCTTCAAGTTGATATATGACACGAGCATATTTGGTCAAAAATAAAATTTGACCCCACGGGCCACGCCCATTTTGGAACCGGGGGTCACCATTTTAACACCTTTGAAAGAACATTATACGTCCATCATTCCTACCAAGTTCTATCGAAATCCGGCTGGCGGTTCATGAGAAGATTTTTTAAGAATTTGTGCTATTTTTAGACGGCGGCCTTCTTGGATTAGTGACGACCTCCATTTTAACAAATCTGAAAAGGCTTCACCTATGGACCATAACTGTGAAGTTCGGCCACCATGGGCCAAGCGGTTCGTGTGAAGAAGAATTTTGAAGTCTCTAATAAAAGAACGACCTTTCGGCGGCCATCTTGGATGACATGACCATCCAATTTCGACAAAAAATGTACCAGAGCGATCGTGTCTTTGATACCTTCGATTTGATATAGACATGACCATATTCAGTCAAAAATAAAATTTGATCCCACGGGCCACTGAAAAGGCTTCACCCATGGACCATAACTTTTAAGTTTGGCTACCATGGGCCAAGCGGTTAATGTGAAGAAGAATTTTGAAATCTCTAATAAAAGAATGACCTTTTGACCTTTCGGCGGCCATCTTGGATGACATAACCATCCAATTTCGACAAACCATGCACCAGAGTGATCGCCTCGTTGATACCTTCGATTTGATATATGACATGACCATATTCAGTCAAAAATAAAATTTGACCCCAATTTGACCCCACGGGCCATGCCCATTTTTGACCCCGGGGTCACCATTTTAACAACTTTGAATGAGCATTGTACATCGATTGTCGAAACCCGGTTGGCAGGTTCTTGAGAAGATTTTTGAAGAATTTGTGCTATTTTTAGACGGCAGCCATCTTGGATTACGTAATGACGTTATTGTAACAATTTTGTAATCCCCCTACCAAAGGACCATGAGCATGAAGTTTGGTGACTGTAGGCCCAATGGTTACCAAGGAAAATACGTTTGAAAATGTTCACGTACGACGGACGCCGGACGACGGACACATTGCGGTAACAATAGCTCACATGAGCTTCGCTCAGGTGAGCTAAAAATATATATTCTGACTCAAAAAAGGGGCATAACTGCAGATGGAAGGGTGGGACAGGGAAAATGTTATGTTACGCACTCCTGCACTTGATGGTTGGCATGTATACCGAGTATTATAAAGAGAATCTGCTAAAAACTGTAGTTTATACACTATTACCAGATTACTCGATTGACTATTACCTAAACTTGCAGGAAGATCATCATTATGCTGTAACTTGTATTGTCCTTCCTTTATCAGTTATCTGAAATACTCAATAACCCCACTCCATCCCTCTGACCCACCAATCCCCACATCATGCAACTGTATATAGAAAACATGAAATATCTTATTAAGCTAACATAGCACCGGTACTATCATACATGTATATATTACATAACCACATATCTAACATATTTTGGCTCCTCATTGGGGGCTACCTGCTATTTGGTGTTGTGGCTTCATCAGACTCGCATGTGCCAGACCAGATTTCTCTGAGCAAGAGGTGAGACGTATGCAGTAGTTATTCTCTTGCACGACTATGGCGGAGTGAATGTGTAGAGCTAATAACTCGCGTGAAACGACGATAGAGGGTGACGAGTGGAGTGAAATACTAGAAAGAGGTGAGTCGAGCATACGACTAGAAAGAGCTGAGTTGAGTTAACAACTAGGATGTGCATCAGTGGACGACTAGAAAGATCTGAGTTGAGTTAACAAAAACTCGATAATGCGAGTCAAGCGTTACCGACTGGCGAGTCGAGCGGTACCAGACTATTAAAGAGGTGAGTCGTCGAAATTAGTCGAGCGTACCGACTGGCGAGTCGAGCGTACCGACTATAATGAGGAATGTGGTGCAGGGTAGTCGAGTAACCGACTGGCGAGTCGAGCGTACTCGGACCTCTTTAGAGAGGTGGGTCGTCCAGGGCAGTCGAGTGTACCGACTGGCGAGCCGATAATGAGGTGAGACGAGCGTACAGAATGTCGTGTCGAGCGTATGTACTGGGACGAGTCGCTTCAGGCGAGTGAATGATGTATCAACAAGTCTGGCAAATGTTTCAACTGATGCCGCACATAAATGTACATATGAATTAATTTATCGAAAAGGGGGCAAAATAGTCTATGACATAACCTATGTTGCAGTAGCCCCAACCCAACATAGGCATGCACAGTTGAAATTTCAATGCTGTAATTTAAACTATTACGAAGACTTGTCTTCAAATGTAAACAAACTGCACATGTTTAAAATCAAAGGAGGAGATGGGGCGGCGGTGGGTATGTCAAGAATCCTCAGAAACATCCACGCCGACTACGCATTGTGCAAAACTGAATTCCCGGGACAGCGGATGTCACTCCCTGCTCCCGCGACCTTTGAACTATATAATTTAACCAATAATTCCATTGTCAAAATTAGCATATCTAAAATGATCATGCACTCTCGCTAGCTGGGACACTGACCTACATGTAGATCAGGCCTGCCACCACAAACCACATCTGTCAAAACTGGGAGAGAACTGCATGACAGTCTCCAATATAGTGTATAAACTATAATTAAAAATTATCATTTTATACACTATTACCAGATTACTCGATTGACTATTACCTAAACTTGCAGGAAGATCATCATTATGCTGTAACTTGTATTGTCCTTCCTTTATCAGTTATCTGAAATACTCAATAACCCCACTCCATCCCTCTGACCCACCAATCCCCACATCATGCAACTGTATATAGAAAAACATGAAATATCTTATTAAGCTAACATAGCACCGGTACTATCATACATGTATATATTACATAACCACATATCTAACATATTTGGCTCCTCATTGGGGGCTACCTGCTATTTGGTGTTGTGCTTCATCAGACTCGCATGTGCCAGACCAGATTTCTCTGAGCAAGAGGTGAGACGTATGCAGTAGTTATTCTCTTGCACGACTATGGCGGAGTGAATGTGTAGAGCTAATAACTCGCGTGAAACGACTAGAGGGTGACGAGTGGAGTGAAATACTAGAAAGAGGTGAGTCGAGCATACGACTAGAAAGAGCTGAGTTGAGTTAACAACTAGGATGTGCATCAAGTGGACGACTAGAAAGATCTGAGTTGAGTTAACAACTCGAATGCGAGTCAAGCGTACCGACTGGCGAGTCGAGTGTACCGACTGGCGAGCCGATAATGAGGTGAGACGAGCGTACAGAATGTCGTGTCGAGCGTACGTACTGGGACGAGTCGCTTCAGGCGAGTGAATGATGTATCAACAAGTCTGGCAAATGTTTCAACTGATGCCGCACATAAATGTACATATGAATTAATTTATCGAAAAGGGGGCAAAATAGTCCAAAACGAATTGATATTTTTTAAACTAAAAATAGCAATGAGTGCCCCCAAGAGGAGAAATTAATCAGGTATGCGTGTACTCATAACAAACTTAATTAATAGTTTGTTGTACCCAACAAGAACATATAGACAAATATGACATCTGTGTGTAACCTGCTGTTAAATAAAGTGCACGAACTATCACATCCACAGTATTGTTTACCTTGTACGAAGTCAATGACACATCCGGGCCTGTGCAGCTTGTATAGCACTGCGTGCAACTCTGATGTACCTGGTATAGCATGATGAAGACCATCGACCGAGAGTTTGTATCATGTGATCTTCAATGTTAGCTTTTGCTGCACTGCTTGCAGCACCAATCCGAAATGAATGGCCACTATATTTATTCTCGTCATAACCGAGTCTGCATAAAACTTGCTTCACATAATAAAGAAACTTCGTCCTAGTGAACGGTTTGCCATCCACGTCTATGAATAGTGGCGAGATATCATAACAAAACGCAGTAGATGTAAGCTGCTCTCTGCGTAGGCACAAATAATGTTCCATCAAATACACTGGGACAGCTAATTCAATGGAGTGTTATTTCTGTATATTCGGGTATATCAAACGCATACACTGAACGGATCAGTCTTGGAAGTAGGTAGCGTAAGATCAAAACATAGAATGATCTGTCAAGAACGACACATCCTGACATTTCAAATATGAATAAACATCATCATTCCGAGCTTTAACAGTGAACTCACCGCAGCGAAGAAAGCCGAAATAGGCTAATGAAACAAAAATACATTTGTAACGTCAATATCTAAGTTTGGGGTAAAAACTCCTGCATGTAATAAGTCACACATCTGCTTCAGAATTGAGGTTATAGGCAGTCTCAACCTCGTCTTCGAACCTTGACTACGTTTAACACCACGTAGAACACATTGTAGTCTATCCATGGAAGACATAGGATTGCTCATGCCTGCTTGCAGATAGTGAAAACGAATACCTGCCAGATATAGTTTAATAGTAGCCAGCTGCAGCTGCAGTGACTTGTAACAGAATGTCACAAAATAAATGAGAACATCCTCCGTTAGAATGGGTAACGTACCTGGACGCGTAATACAACCAGACATTGTTAGAAACTGCGTGAAACACTGCATGCCTGTCTGATAGGCTGATTTAGTATTTGGAGCAATAGATGCTGACCAAAGATTTGTGACTTCCAGGTCTAATTCAGCTGCAGCTTGGAAACCGAAAGGCACCACTCTGGAACAGTGTCTGCCTCTGGTGCAAGACGTCTGAACTGCAACATGTTAAAACGTGATAACGCATCAGCAATAACATTTGATTTACCGGCTATATGTCTTGCGATAATAACAAACTGACCTTTTGCCGCGCACCAGATCAACCTACGAACAAACTTTTGAAGGAATGGAATCTTAGATCGACCCTTATTGATGATGTCCACAGTGGCTGAATTGTCACAATTCACCACAATTCTCTTCTTTGTCCATTTTTCACCCCACAGCACGGCTGCCATGACTATCGGATAGAGTTCATACAGAGCCATAGATGCCACGACTTCCGATGAAATAAAAGCAGGAAATTCCCCTTGAAACCACTTCCCACAGTAATACCCTGCATATGCTCGAGGTGTAGCATCCGTGAAAAACTGCATATCATCAGCCATTGTAAGTTCATCATTCATGAACATTGAAATACTGTTCCATTCATGAAGAAATTTAGACCACATACTAATGTCTAATCTACAGTATGTCGTGATTTTAACATAATGGTGCAATTTACTGACAGAAGAAGACAGCGATATCAAGTATGACACAAATGCACGACCTGGATAAATCACGCGGCATGCAAAATTGAGATGTCCTAGAAGGCTTAATAATTCCCTCTTTGTACATGATTTCCTCTTTGAGAATGTTTGTAACAAATTTGCGATTCTCTGCACTTTCTCTAGCGGCAACCGTGCCTCCATCTTCACACTGTCTAATATAATTCCTAAGTACTCAATAACCGTAACTGGCCCCATAGTTTTTGTGGGTGATAACGGTATACCAAGTTTCTCAAATACCAACCGCAAAATATACATAGTATGATCGGCATCATCGGATGGAGAATTGATTGTGAGAAAATCGTCCAGCAAATGTAAACAATGACTGATTCCATAATTGTTTTGCAGGATCCAACAAATAACTTGAGACAAACAATCAAAAATTTTAGGACTAGATCGACTGCCAAACACTAATCTGGTGTGGAAGTAATATTTATTGTTCCACTTGATACCCTGAAAGGGCCACAACTCCTCTTGACAGGAACCTGTTTAAAGGCATCTTGAATGTCAGCTTTACAATATCTACTCCCCTTTCCCAATCGCTGAGTTATTCTAATCGCATGGTCAATGGTGACATATGTCAAGGAGTATTTGTCCCTATCAATAAGGTCATTTAAACTGGGATGTAATAAATTATCATGAGGTGCTGAGAAGTCCACAATTAACCTCTTTTTCCCAGAGTACTTCCCCTCAGCAATGCCAATTGGGCTGATACGATAATGTAGATATGGAATGCTATCAAAAGGGCCGATCAATATCCTTTAACTAATTCTGACTGAATCAACTGTGAAGTAATGTCAGGCTGTTTAATTGCAGACAACAAGTTTTTACACTCATACGGTAATGCAGGTAAATGCTTAAAACCAGTCTCAAATCCCTCTGAAAATCCGTCAATTAAATAGTTAGTGAAGTTCTTATCTGGATGATGCTGCAACTCAAACCTCAATTTTATAACATTTATAGGGCTGTTCCTAGGCACTATCTCAGGCTCGGTATTTTCTGTCCCTGGCCCCGCCAGTTTTTTGAATTCTGACAATTCATTTTAGAGTGATCACTCTGTTTACATACTAAACACAAATGCACATGTCTGCATTGAGATGCATGGCAACCACGCATAGTGTTAAAATTGTTACAAATCTCGTTTCCATTGTGAATCACTCGTGTGCGACCCAAAAGATCTTTGGTGGAATTTGCACGGTTGGCAAAACTACCAGCAGTCGTGGTAACTCTACTGGCCTTATTGTACGGTTCCATTGTACTACCAGAGAAAGCATGGGTTTGTAACGGACAGAACTGCGACATGTGCAGTGTGCTACCACACTCGGAGCAACAATTAGCCTTGTAATTTGAAAATATGGAACAAAACAACCTATTATTCCTAACTGACCAGTCTATTTTCACGCCATGGAAGCGGAGATGTGCCGCAGCCTGTGCCGAGAAAGATTTGTGGTACTCATAAAAGCCGCGACCCCCATACCTGGATGCCATGTCAATTATATCACGCTCATACAGATCTAATTCTGGTCGCCTATTAGGATGCACCTGGCACATGATGTTTTTATAGACGGCGAATGCCTGAATGAATTGTGGCAAACTTAATTCTGTGTTTAAACGAACGTCCGGTTTCTGGTTACCACCGGGTACCGAGTCCGACTGACAATTGTAATACGGTATCAACAATGAGGCCAAATTCACGTCTTTACCTTCCTGAATGTTTCATTTGACACTAGGATGAACTGTTTCTACGAAAGGCAATGCCTCAGCAGTGTATCCGTATGTGGACCGAGCATTTTCTAAGTTTATGGAACTGACATTGTTGTTGTTGTTAGTACTGTTCGTGAATAAGTTACCTTCCATGAATGACGCACCTGCTAACACTGGCTGGCCAGACACGGATGGTAACTCGGGTGCGATATGAGAATGAATGTGTGCGGATGTCGAATTAGTTTGCACATTTTGCTGTATAAGTATATCCATGTTATCGGTAAGTTTCGCGACGGTCTGCTGTAAAGCAGACACACTGGCATGCAGATCTGCGATGTTGTTGTCGCCCGGAGATTCCCGAAGTCTAGTTTCGGTTTCACTGCGCTGTACTGTGTGCGATTGCGTATGCTCAGATAAAGCGACACCGCGACCATGGTTACTGCTTCCTGTGCGATTGTCTGCGCAACCGATCTGCGCAATGACGTCATCTGTTGATATAACCGCAGCGCGCTGGTTAGAGGTTATGGCTGTTGATATAACCGCACTGCTTGTTGATCTTGAATTTGATGTCGCCGACCGATATAGGTGAACTAAACGACATTTTTTCTGTCGAAGGCCTGGGGATATTCCCAGTTGCCGTAGTTCAGATTTTAACTTCTGCACGCTCCAGTTTTCGGGAAGTGACATGTCGTAAGGTGGATCTACCTCCGCCGAGATATTAGATTGCGGAATCTCAACCCGATCCAATGGCACGTCCGCAGATTTGCGCTTCCGACTGTTCGAACTGGCTCGCACATCCATTTTTGTGGCAAATTGTACACACTTGGTTCCAATTAAATGCGTGAAATGTTGCAACAAAGGAATATAATCCGTAGAAACGGGAAACACTTTTGTCGTCTAGTAGATATCAAATTTGGATGTCTAAGCCTTTCACACGACATAAATCGAATAATTCTCGATCATTAAATTATAACGATATCCATTGAGCATTCACAATAATAATAATTCCTAGATCACATGGTCTATATTAAAATGATAAATCTAATAATGAGTAATTATCCAAGTCCAGAAGTATTCCAGCCAGTCGCTATTATATATTATGTCAAGAATCCTCAGAAACATCCACGCCGACTACGCATTGTGCAAAACTGAATTCCCGGGACAGCGGATGTCACTCCCTGCTCCCGCGACCTTTGAACTATATAATTTAACCAATAATTCCATTGTCAAAATTAGCATATCTAAAATGATCATGCACTCTCGCTAGCTGGGACACTGACCTACATGTAGATCAGGCCTGCCACCACAAAACCACATCTGTCAAAACTGGGAGAACTGCATGACAGTCTCCAATATAGTGTATAAACTATAATTAAAAATTATCATAAGTAGTTCGCCAGACAAGGAAAAAACAATTTTTTCAGAGTTGAAAAAGGTTCATAACTGGATGGATCAGTGGATAATTGTTTACAAGAAAGCAGTGTTAATGTGATATTTACAGACTATCATAATTTTGCACTTGCGAACATTTGTACGAGGTTTAGTGAAACGGCCCCCTGGAGCACAGTAACAATCTTGCCGGAATGCTGGCTAGTACAGCATTACGCAAACATTGTATTAGCGAGCCTACCTCACCAAACCCGCGGTTACCTATGTAAACAGCGGGTTTGGTGAGGTTGCCGCGCAATAGGTAATGCGGTCAAATAGGTCACGATGCAGTGACTATTTTCAATCAATAACTTATGTTGTAAGCGATTGTAATGTGTATTTTCAATATTTATATTATTAAAATGTATCATATCGGTACCCCTTTAAGTAATATTTGTATATTTTAAATGTAATGATGTTGTCATGAAGCGCATGAATATAAGTATTAATTAATCCAGTTTATATTGAGGCAAATCACACAGCCTAAAAACATATATAGTGCTGGAGTATAAACCATAGTATCGTATATTATTCATAAGTATATCACTATTAAACATTAATTACAATATGTATGCATATTATTAAAACAGTAGATGCTACCGCTGTTTCGCTGTATGTGATATTTATAACAAAATATTTTTTTTATTCGTCCGCGTACGGATTTCTGTCACACAAAGCGCCATTTTCAGTTCATATTTTGACCTGTGCATATGAACCGGACTAAGTTTAAACAACGCTCGATTCCGTCCAATTCAGATTTCTCTGCAGAATGTTCAGACTAACTACATATTAAGTAATGTTGCTAAATAAGTGTTAACGGCTGGAACATGGTTATCACTAAAAGGAAGAAACCACAGTCGTATTATTGAAAAATAAGATTTACCTGAGACCTCATGGAGGCCGCCATTAATCCAGTGTAAACAATAGACCGTGTGATCCCATTTCCTGAGTAGCCCCCGCTTAGTGAAACGATGTGCTAATCATGATATTATGTTCCCCAATAATTGGAAACGGTTTGAATTTCTCGGTAAAAACTACGAAAGTCATAAAAAAATAACGATGTATATTTAACATTGGATACGCTTAAACGTATTACTCTCTCATCGGATCGTCAGTTGTCGTCGATAGCGATTTAACGTACTGATCTGGTCTTAATTTATTGTCAACTTTCAACGCCATTTACAGAATATATGGTTAATTTTGGAAATAAATAACGGCAAATTACGATGACGTCTGCTCTGAAATATCTGTCAACATGCGGACGTAATTTAAGGAAATCGATTATATTTTAAGGCTACATCTGTGACTAATTACGAATTTATGTATGGTCTTTGGCTACACCCGACACATTACACAGATCTAGTTGTAAATACACGTCGCTTTGTGTGGGGAAAAAATCGATAATGCGTAGTTGTGTGTGACGAGGTGTTGATCTGATGACACCACACAGCTGTGACCCTTAGGCAATGTTTTGAAATTGACGTGTCGTTTTGATGTGTGCCGCAACACCTCACTGTCGGAGACAACATGACAATTAACGATATACTCTCGATTATACACAGATCTATTAGACGGCTGGTTATTTAAACTAAAGATTAGTTCAGCACACCTTCGCCGATATTGTTTTTAGAAAATCAGTAAATGGTGTTGAAAAGTTGACAAAAATTCTATCACCGTATTTAGTTGTGCCGATATTGTTTTAAAAAATCATTAATTTTTTTCCGTAAATGGTGTTGAAAATTGACAAAATATATAGCCGCATTTCTCCGATATTCGTTTAGAAAATCACCAATATTTTCTGTAAATGGTGTTGACACAAAATGCAGCGTTCACGCGGAATTCAAATAAAATACAAAATAATTATTTAATAAATAGACGCCGATGGCTACTGTGTTTGCGGCCAGTGAATTCTGGTCGTGGTAGCCACAGGCGCAGTTCGAACAGTGTTGTGAGCAGATGGAGGACAATAATTATTTCAAATTCATAAAAAATGTTTGCTGTCCGAAAATTAATTAATTGTGACAGCCAAAAAAAAAGATTTTGGGACAGTAAAACATTATATGGTATAGACAGTATAGACAGTACCTCAAACTTAAAAAAACAGTAACAAACTGTCTGTGTATATATTACTTAAACTTAAAATATCAGTAACAAACTGTCTGTGTATATATTACTTAAAGACAGACACTTTAATTGTTGGTAAGTTTCTATCAATTTATAGGTATTTTTATTAAAATCATAAAATTGTGAAAATATTAAAAAATATTAAAATCACAAAAATAATATATATGGAGAAATTTTTTTTATACCACGTCGAGGTTTGAAACCCCGACCCTTTCGGGAATCGGTAATTAAATCATTGAAGTCGGCGACCTTAACCTCACGACTGTTGCGCCATTTATGACAATCACAGTTATACAGAAGTGCTATCAGTATTACGCCACCATTTGAACGTAATAATTATTAAATTATTTGCAACTCCATCTACAACAATATCGTTACAGAGATACGCTATTGAAACAACATGTATTAGTACCCATAACATAACAAAGTAATGTATCATTATATATCACAGGAGATAGCTTAAAACTATATATCCTAATCATAAAAAGAACAATCCGCTTGGCTCGTATGAAAATAGTTCGCGTGATATTGATTAAGTCCCTTGCCGAAAGTAGTTCAGTGATTTATTAATTCCAAATAAGACGTGTTTGCGTAATGAGGAAATTACCATCATAACAGGATGTAAGTGGAATTCCTATACATTTCCTGACCTAGTGAGATAAACATGACATGAAACAACACTAGCCTCGTATCTCCATGAACAGTGCAACCTCTCTACAACAGCCACCAGAGTGTACTCTTACACAACATGCAATGCTGCCTTCTGCAAATAAATCTCATCATTTATTAGATTATTAATTTTGAAAAAAAAGTAGGAAAAAAGTAGGAAGAGACAAAAAAGTAGGAATAAGTAGGAAAAAAGTAGGACTGTTTGAAAGCCAGCCCATGGGAAGACACAAAAATGGCTGTTGCACGGTGCATGATCACAAGGTTACAACAACAACAACAATGGCTTAAAGTGCCTCGCACACTCCAAAGTAAGTATTATTTGATATTATCCTTAATATGCAACGGATTTTTATGAAATATGGCGCAGCAAACGCGTCTTCATGAGCTGCATTTGGTGGTCCCTGGAGTTTGGCACAGACTTAAAGCTTATGTTATTTTTGCGAAGAATCGATTTCCGTGTCAGATTCTTCGCAAAAACAACAGAAGTTTGGGCCAAAGTACAGAGTACAGTACACCAAATGCAGCAAGACACGTTTGATGAGCCATATTTCATCAAAATCCATTACATAATAAAGACAAAATAAAAAGAATACGTACTTTGAATCGGATGGCTTCTGAAAGTTTCAGTTGTAACCACGTACTTGTTGTAACCACGTGATCATCAACCTTGTGTTGTAGAGAGAGGCAATTGTCCATTTGGGATATAAAATATTTGGTTGATCTAGAGGCGGTGCTGTTGAAGAGAGGTGGCCATTCGGGGATGTTTGATTGTACATGTGACGACACTTACCAAAGCCTGCGATGTCGAGCAGGCCAATAAAGCTGGCGGACTGGCCGAATGGAATGGCCTTATTGAGGCGCAGTACGATGTAGTCGAACAGACGGCCGTACACACACTTGGCCAGGGCATCGCGCGCACTCGTTGCCTCGTACACTTTCAGGGGCACCCTGGCAAATAGGGAAATATCATCATTAAATTCAGAAAATGTTTGCGGCATGGTAGACAGTTATTTGACAAATTTTTGTGAATTTAAATTATTTTTTAAAGATTATAAACATGTGTTTTTGTTGACCGCTATGTCTCACTTGGCACTAAAGCGAGACAAAAATATGGAAACTATGAATTCTAAAAGAAACTTAGTAGAATACATTCTCTGACAATATGACTAACAAGATAGCTTTTATTGTTTAAACAGGGAACTACAATAAATACCATACTTATTCTAATAAACACCCCCAGGGCTATGCAATTTTCTGAATTATAATTATAATATTAACAAGAACGCTTCCACCGGCATGTATCCCATCGCTGTGATGGTTGGATCATAACATGCACATTCAATTTTAAGCCAATTTCTCATACAGTAAAGAAGTTATAGAAGTTATAAGAGAATGGAGAAACGTGCATGTATCTATAATTAAATCTGAAATTTCAAATTTATTTGACCTTGACCTTGGGCACGAAGGGAGCATCGGTGGGGTGGGGAATGAAAACATGAATGATGAGACACATACACATGAAGTTTCAAGCCAGTCGCTCGTACATTAAAGAAGTTACAGGAGAATTGCGAAACTCGCACATATCTATTGAATGTGAAATTTCAAAGTTATTTGACCTGGATGTTGGGAACGTGGGGAGCATGGGTTTGACGGGGAATGAACATATGAATGATGAGAAACATGCACATGAAGTTCCAAGCCAATCAATCGCTCATACAGTAAAGAAGTTATAGGGAAATGGAGAAACCGCACCCATCTACTGAATGTAAAATTCCAAAGTTATTTAACCTTGACCCTGGGTTCGGGGGGAGTGTGGGTTGGGCGAGGAATGATAATATGAATGATGAAAAACATGCACATGAAATTACAAGCTAATCGCTCATAAAGTAAAGATGTTATAAGGAATGGAGAAATGTGCACAAATCTACTGAATGTGAAATGTCAAAGTTATTTGACCTTGGGCACAGGGGAGCATGGGTGGGGTGGGGAAGTTTGAAGCAAATCAGTCATACACTAAAGAAGTTACAAGGAGAATGGCGAAACATGCACGCATGTACTGAATGTGAAAATCTGCTGTAAATGAACATTTTAAAAGTTATTAGAATCAATAAGGTATTTTTAACAAGAGGGCCATGATGGCCCTAATTCGCTCACCTGACTCCATGAACACCAGAGGAGAATGTGACATTGAGTTCATGTGTTTTAAGAAAATTGTGCTAGTTTTAGATGGCGGTCATCTTGGATTAAGCGATGACTCTCATTTTACCAAATCTGAAAATGCTTCACCCAAGGATCTTAACTTACTATGAAGTTTGGCCAGCATCGGCCATGTGGTTCCTGAGAAAAAGACGTTCAAAATCTCAAATAAATGGACCTTTTGGCGGCCATCATGGATGACATAATCATCCGATTCCGACAAATATTGCACCAGAGCAATCGCCTCATCGATAACTTCAATTTGATATATGACATGAGCATATCAAAAATAAAATTTTACCCGACGGGCCATGCCCATTTTTGACCCCGGGGCTCCATTTGAACACTTATGACGATAATTCCTACCAAGTTTCGTCGAAATCTGGCTGGCGGTTCATGAGAAGATTTTCTGAGAATTTGTGTTATTTTTAGACGGCGACCATCTTGGATTAGCGACGACCTCCGTTTTAACAAATCTGAAAAGGCTTCACCCATGGACCATAACTGTGAAGTTTGGCCACCATGGGCCAAGTGTGAAGAAGAATTTTGATCTCTAATAAAAGAACAACCTTTTGACCTTTCGGCAGCCATCTTGGATGACATGACCATCCAATTTCGACAAATAATGTACGAGAGCGATCGCCTCTTTGATACCTTCCGATTTGATATAGACCATATTCGGTCAAAAATAAAATTTGACCCCAATTTGACCCATGGGCCACGCCCATTTTGACCCCAGGGTCACCATTTTAACAACTTTGAAAGAGCATGGTACATCAATCATTCCTACCAAGTTTCGTTGAAATCCGGCTAGCGGTTCATGAGACCAAGATTTTTTAAGAATTTATGCTATTTTTAGACGGCGGCCATCTTGGAGTAGCGATGACCTTCATTTTAACAGGATGGCATAACCATCCAATTTCGACAAAAAATGCACCAGAGTGATCGCCTCGTTTATACCTTCGATTTGATATATGACATGACCATATTGGGTCAAAAATACGCCAATTTTTGACCCCGGGGTCACCATTTTAACAACTTTGAAGAGCATTGTACATCATACAATCCTACCAAGTTTTGTCGAAATGAGAAGAAGATTTTTGAAGAATTTGTGCTATTTTTAGACGGCAGCCATTATGGATTACGTGATGACGTCATTTTAACAATTTTGTAATCCCCCTACCTAAGGACCATGACCATGATGTTTGGTGACTATAGGCCCAATGGTTACCGAGGAGAAGACGTTTGAAAATGTTCACGGACGGACGGACGGACGACGGACACATTGCGGTAACAATAGCTCACATGAGCTTTGCTCAGGTGAGCTAAAAATAAAATATTTAGCACTACTGAGATATATGGGGCTGGTGAAACAGAAAGAGTATATAACAAAGTATCGGAAGGATTATAAGAAATGCAGGCTAATATGAGACACATGTGATACCTAAGCAAATGTGTGATTTTTCATGACTGATATTTTCTGTAAATGGCATCGGAAGCCAACTAAATTCTATTCCACATTTGCTCTGAACATTTCGTCAGCTATCAACGCCATTTACAGAAAATATTGTAAATATGTTTTATGAGATATCGCACATCTTATGTGTAAAATCACATGGCCTGTTATATATGCAGTACAGCATCCAATACAGAAGTGAATGGAAGGAATGGTGTTTCACAGCCCATCGACAAAGACGTGTATCATTTAGGGCCACTACATAAAGAAGTGAACCTGAAAAATAAAGTACATATCTGTGAGTGTGAGTGGGAAGCTCCAGCCATGTAGCTAAGTACCGTAAGTGCAGTTTGTAAGTAATTTTCAATCTATGTATAAATTAATGAATATTTTTCATCAAAACAATAAATGCTCTACATGTACATGAATGGTATATAATCATCGAAAATAGGAACAGGTTTTTGCTCAACCGTATGAAATACAGTACAAACTAGAAAATGCGTTCATAGAACACGGATGCCCCACATATCGCTTTGATCATAAACGAAGCAAATTTCTAAGTCCAAAAGGGGAGATAAAATCGAAATAAACTTTGCGCATCTACTCCTCATAAGGAAGCTACATACCAAGTTTCAGGTCTGTAGCTATTACGGTTTAAAAGTTTTATGTGTTACAAGGCAAAATTGCCAAATTCTAAGTCAAAAAGGGGGAGATAATCCATGACCCGAAGGTCGAATAAAAAATTGAAATAAACTTTGCGCATCTACTCATCATAAGGAAGCTATATACCAAGTTTCAGGTTTGTAGCAATTAGGGTTTAAAAGTTTTTTGACTTACAAGCCAAAATTGGAAAATTATAAGTCGAAAAGGGGGAGAGAATCCATGACCCTGGGTTTAATCAAAAATAAAAATAAACTGTGTGCATCTACTCACCATAAGGAAGCTATACACCAAGTTTCAGGTCTGTAGCTAATACGGTTTAAATGTTTTGTGACTTACAAGGTTCGTGACGGATGGACAGAAGGATGGACGGGACTGATGCATGGGACAGACCACTATCATGGTGGGGCATAAATAAATATCCGTCAAAGGGCACTAGCCAGATTAGTGCAGTGAGCGATGTTGGTGGAATCCACTACAGGTGAACTCCGTCATTACATGTACCCCATTCTGACTGCGCCGTGTCAACTACAGTGAGAATGGGGTACATGTCATCTGTTACTGTGACTGGAGAAACGGGTCTGATGGTAGACATGGCCAGTCAAGTTCCCGATCTGCTAGCACGCTATAGCAGAACCGCTTCTAAGAAGCATGATGGGAGTTTCACTGACTGACAAGCCAACAGTGCATACCATGATCAGTGGCTGATTTCACCAATATTGCTAAGCATACCTATCTAGCTAAGTATACTTTGAGGGAGTAATCATTTATTTTTCCGGAAATGCATTATTTCATATCGAACTAAACAAGTGCATATATTTGATGATCAAAAGTATGCAGAATTATTATACTGAATTTATTACATTATCACAGCTGTGATAGTGGAATAAATTCAGTATAATAACAAGAAACGAGGCAAAGCCACGAAGGCCAGGTTTTTTCCAAGCATAGACACTTGGATAACATAATTATACCCACCTTTTGTAGACTAGATGGCCGTGGCCTGCATGTCGTGCCTTGGGGCGAGGCATGGACACTAAAAAAATAGATATAGTAGATGGAAAAACTTTAACGAAAAAACTTTAACCGGACACACGGACGTACGGACGGACGGATGGACGGACGCACGTATGGCAAAATGCCGACGATATCGCGCTTTCCGCAAGAGGGTGCGACAATGATGATAAACACCCATGTGAAGTATCAAGGTAATGGGTGAAGCAGTTGCAGAGATATAGTACACGAAAAAACTTTAACAAAAAAATTCAAAGTAATTTGACCTTGACATTGGGCACAGGGGCCGCACGGTTGGGGGTTAGAATGAAAATATGGATGATGATAAACACCCATGTGAAGTTTCAAGGTAATGGGCGAAGCAGTTGCAGAGATATAGTATAACAAAAAAG
Source organism: Conchocele bisecta (assembly GCA_029237695.1). Lineage (NCBI taxonomy): Eukaryota > Metazoa > Mollusca > Bivalvia > Lucinida > Thyasiridae > Conchocele > Conchocele bisecta. The sequence continues at coordinate 92,136,983 of CM055265.1, read as the reverse complement.
TTTTAACCAAAAACCTTTAACCAGACGTACGTTAAAAAGTTAACGTTGAAAATGGCTAAGTCAATTACGTAGAAATAATAGGTGAAGGTAAAAAAATGGTCACATGTTGGATAGTTGTATGTGGTAGGCACCCCTTGGTTATGAAGCTGTGAAGGTTTGGTGATCCTAGGTGGTACAGTACCAAAGAAATGGACTTAAACACGAAAACTTAACATTGTAAACGCGAAAACTTAACATTGAAAATGGCTATAAGTCGACGGTGCGGAAAAAATGGGTCAAGTTAAAAACAAGAAACGAGGCAAAGCCACGAAGGCCAGGTTTTTTCCAAGCATAGACACTTGGATAACATAATTATACCCACTTTTTGTAGACTAGATGGCCGTGGCCTGCATGTCGTGCCTTGGGGCGAGGCATGGACACTAAAAAAATAGATATAGTAGATGGAAAAACTTTAACGAAAAAACTTTAACCGGACACACGGACGTACGGACGGACGGACGGACGGACGGATGGATGGACGGACGCACGTATGGCAAAATGCCGACGATATCGCGCTTTCCGCAAGAGGGTGCGACAATGATGATAAACACCCATGTGAAGTATCAAGGTAATGGGTGAAGCAGTTGCAGAGATATAGTACACGAAAAAACTTTAACAAAAAAATTCAAAGTAATTTGACCTTGACATTGGGCACAGGGGCCGCACGGTTGGGGGTTAGAATGAAAATATGGATGATGATAAACACCCATGTGAAGTTTCAAGGTAATGGGCGAAGCAGTTGCAGAGATATAGTATAACGAAAAAGTTTTAACCAAAAACCTTTAACCAGACGTACGTTAAAAAGTTAACGTTGAAAATGGCTAAGTCAATTACGTAGAAATAATAGGTGAAGGTTAAAAAATGGTCACATGTTGGATAGTTGTATGTGGTAGGCACCCCTTGGTTATGAAGCTGTGAAGGTTTGGTGATCCTAGGTGGTACAGTACCAAAGAAATGGACTTAAACACGAAAACTTAACATTGTAAACGCGAAAACTTAACATTGAAAATGGCTAAGTCGACGGTGCGGAAAAAATGGGTCAAGTTAAAAACAAGAAACGAGGCAAAGCCACGAAGGCCAGGTTTTTTCCAAGCATGGACACTTGGATAACATAATTATACCAACTTTTTGTAGACTAGATGGCCGTGGCCTGCATGTCGCGCCTTGGGGCGAGGCATGGACACTAAAAATATAGATATAGTAGATGGAAAAACTTTAACGAAAAAACTTTAACCGGACACACGGACGTACGGACGGACGTATGCCAAAATGCCGACGATATCGCGCTTTCCGCAAGTGGGTGCGACAATGATGATAAACACCCATGTGAAGTATGAAGGTAATGGGTGAAGCAGTTGCAGAGATATAATACACGAAAAAACTTTAACAAATAAATTCAAAGTAATTTGACCTTGACATTGCGCACAGGGGCCGCACGGTTGGGGGGTAGAATGAAAATATGGACGATGATAAACACCCATGTGAAGTTTCAAGGTAATGGGCGAAGCAGTTGCAGAAATATAGTATAACAAAAAAGTTTTAACCAAAAAATTTAACCAGACGTACGTTAAAAAGTTAACGTTGAAAATGGCTAAGTCAATTACGTAGAAATAATAGGTGAAGGTAAAAAAATGGTCACATGTTGGATAGTTGTATGTGGTAGGCACCCCTTGGTTATGAAGCTGTGAAAGTTTGGTGGTCCTAGGTGGTACAGTACCAAAGAAATGGACTTAAACACAAAAACTTAACATTGTAAACGCGAAAACTTAACATTGAAAATGGCTAAGTCGACTGCGTGGAAAAAATGGGTCAAGTTAAAAAAAAAAAAAAAAGTAACATGTTGGATAGTGATATGTGGTGGGCACCCCTTGATTATAAAGCTGTGAAAGTTTGGTGGTCCTAGGTGGTACAGTACCAAAGAAATGGACTTAAACACGAAAACTTAACATTGTAAACGCGAAAAGTTAACATTGAAAATGGCTAAGTCGACTACGTGGAAAAAATGGGTCAAGTTAAAAAAAAAAGTAACATGTTGGATAGTGATATGTGGTGGGCACCCCTTGATTATGAAGCTGTGAAAGTTTGGTGGTCCTAGGTGGTACAGTACCAAAGAAATGGACATAAACACGAAAACTTAACATTGTAAACGCGAAAACTTAACATTGAAAATGGCTAAGTCGACAGCGCGGAAAAAATGGGTCAAGTTAAAAAAAAAGTAACATGTTGGATAGTGATACATGTATGTGGTGGGCACCCCTTGATTATGGAGCTGTGAAAGTTTGGTGGTCCTAGGTGGTACAGTAACAAAGAAATGGACTCGAACACGAAAACTTAACATTGATTGTGGATGCCGCCCGCCGCCCGCCCGCCCGCCCGCCCGCCCGCCCGGCCGGCCGGCCGGCCGGCTTCCGCCAATCCAATAGCCTGGGTTTTTTTTCAAAAAACGTGGCTAAAAATTAATAAATTTATTCTTAAATTGAAAATTTCTCCCTCAAAGTGTACTTAGCAAGATAAGTATTCTTTGCAATTTGGTGAAATCGGCTACAGATTTTGCAGATGCACATGCTGATACACATGCAGATACACATGCCGATACACATGCAGATACACATGCTGATGCACATGCCGATACACATGCAGATACACATGCTGATGCACATGCAGATACACATGCTGATACACATGCAGATACACATGCTGATACACATGCAGATACACATGCTGATGCACATGCCGATACACATGCAGATACACATGCAGATACACATTGAGATACACATGAGAAACACATGCTGATCACATGCAGATACACATGCTTTGATACACATGCCATGCTGATACACATGCTGATGCACATGCTGATACACATGCAGATACACATGCTGATACACATGCTGATGCACATGCTGATACACATGCTGATACACATGCTGATACTGATACACATGCTGATACACATGCTGATGCACATGCTGATACACATGCTGATGCACATGCTGATAACACATGCTGATACACATGCTGGATACACATGCTGATACACATGCTGATACACATGATTACATGTTTTTTTGATACACAAGTGATACAACATCTTGATACACATGCCTGGATGCACATGCTGATACACATGCTGATACACATCTGATACTGCCTACACATGCTGATACACATGCTGATACACATGCTGATACACATGCTGATACACATGCAGATACTGATACACATGCTGATACACATGCTGATGCACATGCTGATACACATGCTGATACACATGCTGATACACATGCTGATACACATGCAGATACTGATACACATGCTGATACACATGTTGATACACATGCTGATGCACATGCTGATACACATGCTGATACACATGCTGATACTGATACACATGCTGATACACATGCTGATACACATGCTGATACACATGCTGATACACATGCAGATACTGATACACATGCTGATACACATGCTGATACACATGTAGATACACATGCTGATGCACATGCTGATACACATGCCTGATACAGATACACATGGCTGATACACATGCTGATACACATGCTGATACACATGCTGATACACATGCAGATGCACATGATGATACTGATACACATGCTGATACACATGCTGATAGACATGCAGATACACATGCTGATACACATGCTGATGCACATGCAGATACACATGCTGATACACATGCTGATACACATGCTGATACACATGCTGATACTGATACACATGCTGATACACATGCTGATACTGATACACATGCTGATACACATGCTGATCATGATCTATACCGGACTAAAGGACCACAAACCCGATTTCCTCAGTTACAGTCATGTTTACAGTGTTTCTCCAAAACTACAAAATCATTTAATTCCAAAGGTATAAATTTTCCTGCATTATCTGGTGATTAACCTTTTCACCCCTACATATCTGGCATACAGAAGTCCATGCTCATTTCTGGACTATTGCATTAAATAGAATAGGGAATGCCATTATTTTCGGACCGAATTTTAAGGATAGTTTGCAAATCTCAATCAGTCTGAGATTTCAAAATTCGGTCCAGAACCGACAAACTGAAAATTTCAGAAGCCCTGTTAAATGCCAAGTGACAACCCAGTGTAATTGACTCCTCATAACCCAGACATCTGGGGGCCGTTTCACTAAACTTCGTACGACTAAAATGTTCGTAAGTGCAAAATTATGATAGTCAGCAATGTTTTTTTGTAAACAATTATTGGATTTACATTTATTGAGCATAGGCTACATATGCAGCCTATACTCAATGAATGTAAATCGATCAATTGAAATATCGAGACGATCCTAAATTTGCACTTACGAACATTTTAGAAGTACAAAGTTTAGTGAAACGGGTCCCTGGAGTGTAATCCACTAATTACCCTCAGGCAAAGTCACTGACCAGACAACCGCAAAATCCGCGTTATAAATCGTCCCAGAAAATGACCCCATCTCTACGAGCAGACCGTGGCCGAGGGTTAACACCGTCGGACTGCCACGCTGGCATCCCGGGTTCGATTCAGGGTTCAGTTCCAGGGCGTCAGTATTTCTGAGATACTTTGTATTTCCTGCTCTACTAGTGCTTTCGGATAGGGACTTTAATTAAAAGGCGGTCCCGTGTATCAGATTTGAAGGAGAGTCTGTGCACATTAAAGAAGCCAGTTTCCTCTGTATCCACCGCCTTCCTTTCTCCCCTTCTTGGGAGACGACATGCAAGGTCATCGAACCAGTGCCGTTATTAAATCCAAGCATTTATGACCCCATCTCACATGTCTATACTTCCTAATTACGGACAGTTAAATCCTATCAAATATAATAGTATTCTCTTGCTGCATGAACAGGCAATTACTAAATATTTAACTCATAATTCCTGAATTACCAACCTTTAGATTTATGGAGATCGATAATGCAGTGCGGCATGGCGTAAATCCTAACCGTAAATATTACCGACTGAAGTTCAGTTTCAACATCTCGTTCCGATGAAAGTAGATATTCTTAAATCATTGCAATATCAACAGTTGATTACACAATTTTGTAAATAAAAGATAAATTTTCCACTGTTGATTTCACCAAGATTGATGTCGTAAAATAGATTTCGTAAAATAATCGGCCCCATTTCCGGTTCATATGTAAAACCCGGAAATGAAATGAACAGGTCTACAGATAAGGAATCAGTAATCGAGTATTGTCACTCCATCATTTCTGAAGCAATTGGGTATTTCCATATTTTAATTGGGAAAAATAAAATCACTACTGTTTACACATCAACAGACCACAATTATTGAATAGTTTGCTTCAAAATTAAAACATGTCTTGGCATTTCATTAGAATTGTCTCCTTGGAATTGTGTTTTCATGGAAAATAAGAAAAATATGCTATATTTGTGGTCTGTTTATTGTTTTCTGCAGCATGAAAAAGGTACCATAAAATTTGTATTGCTTTTTGATACTCGCTACTTCTAATTTCAATTGGGTTTTTGGCAAGTTTAATTGGGTATTTATGCAAATATGCAGCTTATCTGGAGCTCTGGATTTCGCAAAATAATCAGCCTTATTTCCGGTTCATATGTAAAACCCGGAAATGAAATGAAAACACTTTTTCAAGCTAATTTTCACTGTTGTGGTACAATTGACTCAAAGTACCATTATTATAAAACAGTTGTCAATTATAGCGTTCCCATCAGAAATGACCTACTTTTAATTGCACAATGAGGGACCACATGGTAAAAAAGTCGGTAGAGTATTGAATATTAGCGATATGAACATTTCACCTGTAAAATTTATAATGCAGCTCACCTATACCGCGATGGTGACCTCTGTCACTATCCACAGGCGTTCGGCATGTTTCGGCTTTCATCGATATAAATCTATATATATGAACAAGGCTTTTAACATAATTATGCAAAGAACATCGAATTACGGCTGTTTTTCCTAGGTCGGACACAACCTCGTATCATAACTAAGGAAATAATGTGTTTAAGGCTCTAACGGCAAGTTCATATGATCATTTGAGAATTATTGTTATCCTGCATAAATACATAGAATGCATAGAAAATTACAATTTTAAACATGTTATTTTGTTATGATACGAGGTCGTGTCCGACCAAAGTTAGAAGCCTTGTTCATATATATAGTTATACCGATGAAAGCCAAAACACGCCAAATGCCTGTGTCGCTATCTACCGCATTATAAAGAGCTCAAATGTATAAACAAAAGGTAATCTTGGATACCAATAGTATCAGAAGGTTAATATTTAATTAAGATATTCATGTATTTTTCAAGGTTAGATAAGCAAGAATGGAATGAGGCTTAACGGCCCACCAACACAAAAGAGTATCATTTACAGCCAAGCAATGTAGATGAAGAAGAAAAATAATAGTAACATAGTATGTTAGATGTGGTAGGCAGTAGCAAAATTAACATCCAATCCACTTATTTAGTGGTGAAAGGGTCAATGACAAGATTTGCTATATTGCCTACTGTCTATTTCACGAAAGCTGCCCAAATGTTACGGCTATATAAACAATGCAAAAACATTGTCTATGGAAATTTAACATGGGAGAAAATGAGGTGGAGGAGCTGTGGGCAGTCGAAAAAAAAAAAAAAATTGAATTCGAATCCAAAACTAAGCTTGATAGCTTAGAAATTATCAAACTAAGAAAACAAACGTTAAATTTCGAAAATCGGTCCAGTATTTCTGAAATTCGAAATATTCCCCATGTTAAATCCCCATATGTGAAGATGTCTATGGGATTTAACATAGGGAAATTGTTTTTTCGCCATAGCATCAATATAGGACAAAATTTCACTAAATAAAAAGAAGGCTCATTCTTAAATTTTGCTTAAATTAATAGTCGAAAAAAAATCTTTTTTTTGCATAGCTTATTTAGCCGTAAAATTTGGGCAGGCTTCATTTGGGCAGGCTTCATTTGGGCAGGCATCGTGAAACAGACAGTAAGGTATCTTCTGTCAGTCGGGAGCACAAATAAGTATAGGCAACTCAACCCTTAAAAGATGGTTAACCAATATTGTTGTCTGCTCTTTCTCAAGTGTTGTCAAAGCATGTTGTTGTCAAGAAATATTTAAATGAAAAACAGCAGACGACAATATATAATTCAGGGTTGTAATGGTTAACCCACAGGCAGGTGAAATTCAGTCCTACTGAGATTCAATTTGTCGAAGTCATAAAGTTTGCATTAAAGGTTGTCAAAATTTGTGTTAAAGTTTTTGGGTACCCACTATCTCTGTAACGTACGTCTTTAAACTAATTACCGGTAGTCATCATCCATATTTCATTCTATAGCCCACCCATAAAGTAGGTCATGACAACTCGTAGTGAAGTCTGTACAGTTTCAATGGTTATTTAACTTATTTTTTTTTTACAAGGTATGGAAGGCCTTCGAGCCAATTTCATCCATTAAATACAAGAAATCAGTAACACTGATGGAGGATATACCCCTCAAAAGGTCATTTGACCTTGACCTTGGGCACAGAGGCTGCACGAGTAAGCAACATAATGAAAATATGGATGAATAAGCATAAGAAGTTTCAAGAAATAACAATTTGTTCCCTCAATTTAACAATTTGTTCCCATGAATTAACAATTTGTTCCCTGAATTGAACAATTCGTTCCCACAAAATAACAATTCGTTCCCATGGGAACAAATTGTTAATTTGTGGGAACAAATTGTTATATCGTGGAAACAAATTGTTAATTCAAGGGAACGAATTGTTAAATTGAGGAAACAAATTGTTATTTCGTGGGAAAGATAATAAACAAGAGGGCTATGATGGCCCTAATTCGCACACCTGACTCCATGAACAACAGAGGAGAATGTGACATTGAGTTCATGTGTTCATTGCGCTATTTTTAGATGGCGGTTATCTTGGATTAAGCGACGACTCTCATTTTACCAAATCTGAAAATGCTTCACCCAAGGATCTTAACTTCCTATGAAGTTTGGCCAGCATCGGCCATGTGGTTCCTGAGAAAAAGACGTTCAAAATCTCAAATAAATGGACCTTTTGGCGGCCATCATGGATGTTATAATCATCAGATTCCGACAAATATTGCACCAGAGCGATCGCCTCATCGATACCTTCAATTTGATATATGACATGAGCATATTCAGTCAAAAATAAAATTTGACCCCACGGGCCATGCCCATTTTTGACCCCGGGGTCACCATTTTAACAACTTTGAAAGAGCATTGTACATCGATCATTCCTACCAAGTTTAGTCGAAATCCGGATCATGAGAAGATTTTTTAAGAATTTATGCTATTTTTAGATGGCAGCCATCTTAGATTAGCGATGACCTCCATTTTAACTAATCTGAAAAGGTTTCACCCATGGACCATAACTTTTAAGTTTGGTTACCATGGGCCAAACGGTTCATGTGAAGAAGAAATTTTGAAATCTCTAATAAAAGAACGACCTTTTGACATTTCGGCGGCCATCTTGGATGACATAACAATCCGATTTCGACAAAAAAATGTACCAGAGTGATCGCCTCATTGATACCTTCGATTTGATATATAACATGACCATATTCGGTCAATAATAAAATCTGACCCCAATTTGACCCCACGGACCACGCCCATTTTTGACCCCTGGGTCACCATTTTAACAACTTTGAAAGAGCATTGTACATCGATCATTCCTACCAAGTTTTGTCGAAATCCGGCTAGCGGTTCATGAGAAGAAGATTTTTTAAGAATTTAAGCTATTTTTAGATGGCGGCCATCTTGGATTAGTGATGACCTCCATTTTAACAAATCTGAAAAGGCTTCACCCATGGACCATAACTTTTAAGTTTGGCCACCATGGGCCAAGCGGTTCATGTGAAGAAGAATTTTGAAATCTCTAATAAAAGAACGACCTTTTGACCTTTCGGCGGCCATCTTGGATGACATAATCATCCGATTTCGACACAAAATGCACCAGAGTGATCGCCTATTTTATACCTTCAATTTGATATATGACATTACCATATTTGGTCAAAAATAAAATTTGACCCAATTTGACCCCACGGGCCACGCCCATTTTTGACCCCGGGGTCACCATTTTAACAACTTTGAAAGAGCATTGTACATCGATCATTCCTACAAAGTTTTGTTGCTATCCGGTTGGCGGTTCTTGAGAAGAAGATTTTTTAATGATTTGTGCTATTTTTAGACAGCGGCCATCTTGGATTACGTAATGACATCATTTTAACAATTTTGTAATCCCCCTACCTATGGACCATGACCATGAAATTTGGTGACTATAGGCCCAATGGTTACCGAGGAGAAGACGTTTGAAAATGTTCACGGACGACGACGACGGACGACGACGACGGACGACGGACACATTGCGGTAACAATAGCTCACATGAGCTTCGCTCAGGTGAGCTAAAAATCCATGTCCCCTGCGGGGCTCCGTAAAAGGCACATTATAGCAGACGCGATGACACCTCAGTGGGATTGCAGTTCAAGTGCCCGTGGTTACACATAAGCCAATGTCAGGAGGCATACAGGATAGGTTGGTGTCTGGGGTCCGTGGGCTGGACAGGCTGGCGATTGGGTAGGCACTTACATGATAATCTCACCATCATTATGGTTAGCTAATGCTCTGAAAAGTGAAAAGTGAATGTTTAACATCCCAGTAACAGCTAAGGTTATTTAGGGGCGGGACCTCAGTTTCAAGTCTCATCTGAAACACAGTGGGATGGAAATACTATGAAAGTATTTTTTGATGCCTAAAGCGAGGTTTGAACCCACAACCTCCGTACTGGAAGTTAGGTGTTCTAACCCCTAGGCCACAACCCATCCTGTAATGCACTGAAATCAAAGAGCTACAATTAAGCAGTACTGAAAGCAACTAATAACTACAAATGTCTAAGCGATACATTCATGCATACAGCAATATGTGAATATCAATTGCAAATACACGAGTGGAGAAATGGGGTTTATGGGTTTTGTGACTAGTGTAGCTCCTGATCAAATAGCACACTCTTCTAGCCTGATAACGATCTATATTGTTTGTTAGAAGTATGATGGTGTTTCATTTATGGAATGATTTACCCCAACGTTAAATGTACATGCCCACGCAGTAGGCACAAAATGTTCTTTATAGGAATTAAATAAGTGTATAATTATGTCACTATTCCACCAGTTCTAAAAATTACGAGTGCCCGCTATACAAATATAATCATTTATTAATTATCAATTTACTGTTAGCAACGCGCGGCGGTAACAGTCTATTTTGATAATGTGCGGGGACGACGACTTTCACATCACGGCGTGCGGTGCACATGCGCAGTATACTACGCGCACCAGTAGGCTTCCCAATATGTAAACAAGAATATCAACATGTCGAAATGTCCAGGACGGAAATTGTATGAAAAGGCGTCGGCCAAAAAAAAGGCGAAATGTCTGAGTGACAGGCAGTACAGAGAGAGTGAGAGAGAGAGAGAGTGGTTAATATTGGCAACCAGATCACCAAATGGAAAGAGTTCCGTGGAGATTTAGATTTGGACTCGAACAGAGATTTCTCTTCTCAACTTCCGATACTTCACTGCGCATGTCAAAGATGTGATATGATTGACCGAGTCACGTGACGCGTGTTGGTAAAAATAGCACGAGGTCGGAAAACACCCTTTCTGGTTGCGGCGTATAAAATGCGATTCAACACCAATTAACACGCGCCGTAATTAAAAATAACTCGTTAGTGGGTAAACAAATGGCGCATATAAGGCATGACAGAAAATGAAAAGTAGTAGTACAGTGTAACCTGCTGCGTGGGCATGTACCTTTAAGTTTATGAACATGCTAAGTTTGTGACCTTGACCCTGGGGTAAGGGTTGGGTGGTGGGTCATGGATTTGCTACAGCATGATAGAGGGTCATCTGAGGAATGCATGTATGAAATATCAAGGCGTTCCATGAAAGGAAACAGATGTTATAAGAAAATTACCCCAACGTTAAGTTTATGAATGTACTATGGTTGTGACCTTGACCTTGGGGTAAAGGTTGGGTGGTGGGTCATGCATTTGCTACAGCATGATAGAGGGTCATCTGAGGAATGCATGTATGAAACTAGAAAAAGTCGATGGCGCGCCATCGCAATATACCCACTTTCCCCAAATGTTAAGTCCGAAAGGGGGAGGTAATCCATGATGGAAGGTCGGATAAAAAATCCGAATTCACTTTGCGCATAAGTACATCAAAACGAAGCTACGAACCAAATATCAGACGCGTAGGTATTAAGGTGAAAAAGTTTTTCGACCTACGAGGAAAAATAGTGAAATTCTAAGTCCGAAAGGTGGAGATAATCCATGATGGAAGGTCGGATCAAAAATCCGAATTCACTTTGCGCATCATAACAAAGCTACATATCAAATATCAGAAATGTAGGTATTAAGGTGAGAAAGTTTTTCGACTTACAATGAAAAATAGGGAAATTCTGAGTCCGAAAGGGGGAGATAATCCATGATGGAGGGTCGGATGAAAAATCCGAATTCACTTTGCGCATCTGCACATGATAACGAAGCTACATACCAAATATCAGGCGCGTAGATATGAAGGTGAAAAAGTTTTTCGAGTTACAAGGAAAAAATGGGAAATTCTGAGTGCGAAAGGGGGAGATAATCCATGATGGAGGGTCGGATGAAAAATCCGAATTCACTTTGCGCATCTGCACATGATAACGAAGCTACATACCAAATATCAGGCGCGTAGGTATGAAGGTGAAAAAGTTTTTCAAGTTACAAGAAACGTGACGGACGTACGGACGGACGGACACTCGTGACGAAAACAATATACCCATTTTTTCCCAAAAAAGTGGGTATAATAACAAGGTGTTCCATGAAAGGAAAGGAAACAGAAGTTACAAGACATTTACCCAACGTTAAGTTTGTGGACGACGCTGACGCCGACGACACCAACGACGCCGACGACGCCGACGACGCCGACGACGCCGCCGCCGACGACGCCGACGCCGACGACGCCGACGACGCCGGGGGTATGCCATAAGCTCTTCTGCACTTCGTGCAGGCGAGCTAAAAACAATGTATTTATTGAATGGTGTTTAACAGCCTGTCAACAGCTACGATCATATTAGGCCAGCATAATGGGGTCGAATGCACGTGTGGAATATGAAGAAGTTATGTGAAAGGAAAATTGTAAGAAAATTATAAGAAATTTATGTGAGCATTAAGTTTGTGACGGACGTGACAGGACAGGATGTTTTGGACGTACGAGGCATACAGATGCCGGTAACTCTACATGTCCCCCCCCTTTCCCCCACGACGCCTTTCATGGCAGGGGCATAATAAACAAGAGGGCCATGATGGCCCTAATTCGCTCACCTGACTCCATGAACACCAGAGGGGAATGTGACATTGAGTTCATATGTGTTTTAAAAAAATTGTGCTATTTTTAGATGGCGGTCATCTTGGATTAAGCGACGACTCATTTTACCAAATCTGAAAATGTTTCACCCAAGGATCTTAACTTACTATGAAGTTTGGCCAGCATTGGCCATGTGGTTCCTGAGAAAAAGACGTTCAAAATCTTGAATAAATGGACCTTTAAGCGGCCATCATGGATGACATAATCATCCGATTCCGACAAATATTGCACCAGAGCAATCGCCTCATCGATACCTTCAATTTGATATACGACATGAGCATATTAGGTCAAAAATAAAATTTGACCCCACGGGCCACGCCCATTTTTGGCCTCGGGGTCACCATTTTAACACCTTTGAAAGAGCATTCTACATCGATCATTTTTACCAAGTTTCGTCGAAATCCAGCTGGCGGTTCATGAGAAGAAGATTTTTTAAGAATTTGTGCTATTTTAGACGGTGGCCATCTTGGATTAGCGATGACCTCCGTTTTAACAAATCTGAAAAGGCTTCACCCATGGATCATAACTGTGAAGTTTGGCCACCATGGGCTAAGCGGTTTGTGTGAAGAAGAATTTTGAAATCTCTAATAAAAGAACGACCTTTTGACCTTTCGGTGGCCATCTTGGATGACATGACCATCCAATTTCGACCAAAAATGTACCAGAGCGATCGCCTCTTTGATACCTTCAATTTGATATAGACAAGACCATATTCGGTCAAAAATAAAATTTGACCCCAATTTGACCCCACGGGCCACGCCCAATTTTGACCCCGGGGTCACCATTTTAACAACTTTGAAAGAGCATTGTACATCGATCATGCCTAACAAGTTTCGTCGAAATCCGGCGAGCGGTTCATGAGAAGAAGATTTTTTAAGAATTTGGGCTATTTTTAGATGGCAGCCATCTTGGATTAGCGATGACCTCCATTTTAACAAATCTGAAAAGGCTTCACCCATGGACCATAACTTTTAAGTTTGGCTACCATGGGCCAAGCGGTTCATGTGAAGAAGAATTTTGAAATCTCTGATAAAAGAACGACCTTTTTACCTTTCGGCGGCCATCTTGGATGACATGACCATCCAATTTCGACAATAAATGCACCAGAGTGATCGCCTCATTGATACCTTCGATTTGATATATAACATGACCATATTCGGTCAAAAATCAAATTTGACCCCACGGGCCACGCCCATTTTTGACCCCGGGGTCACCATTTTAACAACTTTGAAAGAGCATTGTACATCGATCATTCCTAGCAAGTTTCGTCGAAATCCGGCTAGCGGTTCATGAGAAGAAGATTTTTTAAGAATTTATGCTATTTTTAGATGGCGGCCATCTTGGATTATGTAATGACGTCATTATAACAATTTTGTAATCCCCCTACCTAAGGACCATGACCATGAAGTTTGGTGACTATAGGCCCAATAGTTACCGAGGAGAAGACGTTTGAAAATGTTCACGGACGACGGACGACAGACGACGGACGACGGACGGACGACAGACACATTGCGGTAACAATAGCACACATGAGCTTCGCTCAGGTGAGCTAATAATAAATTTGCAAATTTATTTTACGAGAAGTTAGGAATAAAAGCTGGAAGGGTTTAATGTGCCAACAACAGTTAAGGATGACAGGGACAACAGAGACAGGGATGGGAAGAGGATCTCATAATTAACTTTCTCCGTTGTGCCGTGGTGGTGCAGTTCCTCCTGTAAGCACAACATCAAATACACTAATTAGTAAGACACAAATTCAAATACACCGATCATTAGGCTGAGCCTGAGTGGAGCAGCATGACCTACTTGATGGCGGTACCCTTGACCCCGCCGCGAATCGCCTGCATCACCCTGCTAACGAGGGCCTCGCGCAGCTCCTCCTTGTCGACGCCCAGCAGCACGGCGCTGATGTGTAGGGACTTCTCCGTCGTCGGGTGCACTTTACAGCCACCTGTGGCAGGGACAAGCACTTTGAAAATCTTGAAAATCTTGAAGAAAATCTTGAAGAAAATCTTGAAGAAAATCTTGAAGAAAATCTTGAAGAAAATCTTGAAAATCAATAGGATTCTTTGCCTTGCCGTGAGGATTCTTTGCCTTGCCGTATCACGGCAAGGCAAAGAATCGTATTGATTTTCAAGATTAATTTGGTTACGAATTTGAGTTATTGCGCTGACATGGACACCGAATGCAAAAATTAAAGGAGATGGCTGCGGTTACAGAGATAGTAGGTATGTGAAAACTTTAACGCAAATTTTGACAGAAACTTTAACACAAACTTCTAAGTCATTTGACCTTGACATATGGATGGGCACAGGGGCCGCATGAGTGGGACACAGAATGAATATATGGATGATGACTAATAAGCATATGAAGTTTCAAGTCAATGTGACTTAGGACTGCAGAGATATAAGGTATTTAAAAACTTTAACGCAGATTTCGGAACACAAACTTCTAAGTCATTTGACCTTGACCTTGGGCACAGGGGCCGCATGAGTGGGATACAGCATGAATATATGGATGATGACTAATAAGTACATGAAGTTTCAAGTCAATGTGACTTAGGACTGCAGAGATATAAGGTATTTAAAAACTTAAATGCAGATTTCGGAACGCAAACTTCTAAGTCATTTGACCTTGACCTTGGGCACAGGGGCCGCATGAGTGGGATACAGCACGAATATATGGATCATGACTAATAAGCATATGAAGTTTCAAGTCAATGTGACTTAGGACTGCACAGATATAAGATATTTAAAAACTTTAACGCAGATTTCGGAACGCAAACTTCTAAGTCATTTGACCTTGACCTTGGACACAGGGGCCGCATGAGTGGGATACAACATGAATATATGGATTGTGAATAATAAGCATATGAAGTTTCAAGTCAATGTGACTTAGGACTGCACAGATATAAGGTATTTAAAAACTTTAACGCAGATTTCGGAACGCAAACTTCTAAGTCATTTGACCTTGACCTTGGGCACAGGGGCCGCATGAGTGGGATACAGCATGAATATATGGATGATGACTAATAAGTATATGAAGTTTCAAGTCAATGTGACTTAGGACTGCAGAGATATAAGGTATTTAAAAACTTTAACGCAGATTTCGGAACGCAAACTTCTATGTCATTTGACCTTGACCTTGAGCAAAGGGGCCACATGAGTGGGATACAGCACGAATATATGGATCATGACTAATAAGCATATGAAGTTTCAAGTCAATGTGACTTAGGACTGCACAGATATAAGATATTTAAAAACTTTAACGCAGATTTCGGAACGCAAACTTCTAAGTCATTTGACCTTGACCTTGGACACAGGGGCCGCATGAGTGGGATACAGCATGAATATATGGATGATGACTAATAAGTATATGAAGTTTCAAGTCAATGTGACTTAGGACTGCAGAGATATAAGGTATTTAAAAACTTTAACGCAGATTTCGGAACGCAAACTTCTAAGTCATTTGACCTTGACCTTGAGCAAAGGGGCCGCATGAGTGGGATACAGCACGAATATATGGATCATGACTAATAAGCATATGAAGTTTCAAGTTAATGTGACTTAGGACTGCACAGATATAAGATATTTAAAAACTTTAACGCAGATTTCGGAACGCAAACTTCTAAGTCATTTGACCTTGACCTTGGGCACAGGGGCCGCATGAGTGGGATACAGCATGAATATATGGATGATGACTAATAAGTATATGAAGTTTCAAGTCAATGTGACTTAGGACTGCAGAGATATAAGGTATTTAAAAACTTTAACGCAGATTTCGGAACACAAACTTCTAAGTCATTTGACCTTGGGCACAGGGGCCGCATGAGTGGGATACAGCACGAATATATGGATCATGACTAATAAGCATATGAAGTTTCAAATCAATGTGACTTAGGACTGCACAGATATAAGGTATTTAAAAATTTTAACGCAGATTTCGGAACGTAAACTTCTAAGTCATTTGACCTTGACCGTGGACACAGGGGCCGCATGAGTGGGATACAGCATGAATATATGGATCGTGAATAATAAGCATATGAAGTTTCAAGTCAATGTGACTTAGGACTGCACAGATATAAGGTATTTAAAAACTTTAACGCAGATTTCGGACGGACGGACGGACGGACGGACGTTCTTACATTAGGGTACTTATGTGATTTTTTGGCCACATAAAACGATTTTTTAGGTGGCTAATTATAACCAACTCTATCCTTTAACAAGTCCATAACCCTGTGGGGCTAGCCACATAAGTACCCTAATGTGTGCCCGGATGGACGCACGCACGGACACCCGGACGTCATTGTGATCACTATGTCTCGCTTTCCGCAAGCGGGCTCGAAAAAAATGGTCGCCACCTTACACCCACAAACAACGTTAATTGGTTTATTTATTTAATGGTCAACAGCTAAGGTCGTTTTAGCGGGGGGGGGGGGCTAACTTGAAAATGTGGTCTGTCGACCCACTTAGGGCTCCTATTTGAGAAACTGTTATAAAAACTTTCAAATAAATAAAAAGACGGATGTACGATCAGTAGCAAGGGTAATTTGTATGAATGTGGAATGATGTATAGTTACTTAGTAATGCATGTGTGCAATATGAAGATATTAGCTGAAGGCAAAAAGAAATTATAGGTGATTTGAGAAACATTAAAAAGATAAACGGACAGACAGACAGATGGACAGACGGACAGACAGGGCGAAACCGGTAGGGCACCGCCGATTCTTGGCGGGGTCCTAAATACACAGAAAAAATATATATTCTGCCCTGAAATTAGAATGACCTGATCTGGTACAAGGTCCTCACCACACCAGAGTTACTTAGCCTCACTCCCTAAAAGTAATATTAGTAATAATCTTACTAGTTTTATAATCTGTATAACCAGATTCAACTCTCACGTAGCAGAAAACCCCATTCCCAAACTACAGTCTACACACATTTACTCCAAGGGACTGAGGAAAGATACTTTGAGTTAAGGAGAGTTATTATGTAGGAAAACCTGTACTTGAGATCAAGAATTAGACTTCAAGTTATCAGTAGTTGACTTGAGAGAATTTGAGATAATGAGAGTACACTGAATTGAACAGGAACACGAACCTTTTGAGTCGTCAGCGTTGTCCTCAAACACTATATTGCCGAGGTGCAGGACGGACGCGACGACCGTGTACACGGAGAATCGCTCGTCCACCGTCATACCGAGATGGTTCATCGCGTCATCACACACCTGGAAGTCTCGTACGTCGTCGATCACCGGGTCATGTAGACTGCCCGACTTCAAGAACTGTCCGAAAACATACGGGTAACGTGTATTAGCAGAGGTCATAAATGCAGAGGTTTCAATAGCCTCCAGGGGGCCGTTTCACCAAACTTCTTACGACTAAAATGTTCGTAAGTGCAAATTTAGGATCGTCTAGAAATATCAATTGATGGATTTACATTTATTGAGCATAGCATAGCTCAATAAATGTAAATACAATAGTTGTTTACAAGAAAACATTGTTAATGTGAAATTTACAGACTATCATAATTTTGCACTTACGGACATTTTAGTCGTACTAAGTTTAGTGAAACGGCCCCCAGAACTCAAGGGTCAAAATGGCCGATCAAGACTGAATTTAAGTGGGAATTACAAATTTAGTATATTTTTATATGGCAAATTTGACCCCTGTGCTGTAACTTCCAGGAGTCCAAATAAAGTTCCAAGGGTCACAATACCACAAAGGGTCACTATTGAAACCCCTGAAATGTATAGTGTGATCTCTCCATACCAGGCGCCCGTTTCACTAAACTTTGTACGACTAAAATGTTCGTAAGTGCAAATTTAGGATCGTCCGGAAATTTCAATTGATGGATTTACATTTATTGAGCATAGGCTGCATTTGCAGCCTATGCTCAATAAATGTAAATCCAATAAATGTTAACAAGAAAACACTGTTAATGTGAAATTTACAGACTATCATAATTTTGCACTTACTAACATTTTAGTCGTACAAAGCTTAGTTTGTTATGGTTTAACGGCCTATCAACAGCTAAGGTCATTTAAGGCCGGGTAAATGGGTTTAGTACTAAATCCCAAAATTAGAACTGAATATTTACAAAAACAAGAGCTCCGCGGAGCAAGATGTCCTGCCTGGCGCAGTTTGATAGTATATATGGAGCTTGTAATAACCTTGGGGTTAGTGAGCACCATGGGCTTTCTGTAGAATGATGCGGGATGTTGTTACAAATGCATGTATGGAATATTAAAGCATAAACTGAGCGTTAACTTTTCCAAACACGGACATTTCTAAGTCAGTGACCTTGACCTTTGGGGTTAGCGGGCACCATGGGCTTTCTGTAGAATGATGGGCTTTCTGTAGAATGATGCGGGATCTTGTTACAAATGCATGTATGGAATATTAAAGCATAAACTGAGCGTTAATTTCTAAGTCAGTGACCTTGACCTTTGGGGTTAGCGGGCACCATCGGCTTTCTGTAGAATGATGCGGGATGTTGTTACAAATGCATATATGGAATATTAAAGCATAAACTGAGCGTTAACTTTTCCAAACATGGAAATTTTTAATTCAATGACCTTGACCTTTGGGATTAGCGGGGCACCATGGGCTTTCTGTAGAATGATGCGGGATGTTGTTACAAATGCATATATGGCATATTAAAGCATAAACTGAGCGTTAAAACTGAGCATTAACTTTTCCAAACACAGAAATTTCTAATTCAGTGACCTTGACCTTTGGGATTAGCGGGCACCATGGGCTTTCTGTAGAATGATGCGGGATGTTGTTACAAATGCATGTATGGAATATTAAAGCATAAACTGAGCGTTAACTTTTGCAAACACGGACATTTCTAATTCAGTGACCTTGACCTTTGGGGTTAGCAGGCACCATGGGATTTCTGTAGAGTGAGTGAGTGAGTGAATAGGGTTTAACGTCCGCTTTTCTGACATAGAGGTACAAGCCTCAGGGAGTCTACATGCAGACGGGTCAACGGGGTCGTGTCCCGTATCCACCTGTCCGAGGGGGGTAAATCCCAACTTCAGAACTCAATATTTACAATCAAAATATATATTCAGTCCTGAAATTAGAACAACCTGATCTGGTGCCAGGCCCTCGCCACACCAGCATCATTTATCCCATCCCCTAAAAGTAATAGGATTAGCGCTAATCTTACTTTTATATATGGGGCATAGCCCGACTCAACTCTCACATACAAGAAAGCCAAAAATGTACATGAGGGCCAAATCCGGTATAGTGGGTTCCGGAAAGTATGAACCCAATCGTTAAGCCAGTTTAGTCGCCTTTTACGACAAGCAATGGCTACTGCAGCACTATTCTCAGGATCAGTTGATCCCGCCCCGGTGCCTGCACGGGGCGGATTTCTGTAGAATGATGCGGGATGTTGTTACAAATGCATGTATGGAATATTAAAGCATAAACTGAGCGTTAACTTTTCCAAACACGAAAATTTCTAAGTCAGCGACCTTGACCTTTGGGGTTTGCGGGCGCCATGGGCTTTCTGTAGAATGATACGGGATGTTGTTACAAATGCATGTATGGAATATTAAAGCATAAACTGAGCGTTAACTTTTCCAAACACGAAAATTTCTCTAAGTCAGTGACCTTGACCTTTGGGGTTAGCGCCGCTAACTTAGCGGGCAACATGGGCTTTCTGTAGAATGATGCGGGATGTTGTTACAAATGCATGTATGGAATATCAAAGCATAAACTGAGCGTTAACTTTTCCAAACACGGAAATTGCTAAGTCATTGACCTTGACCTTTGGGGTTAGCAGGCACCATAGGATTTCTGTAGAATGATGCGGGATGTTGTTACAAATGCATGTATTGAATATTAAAGCATAAACTGGGCATTAACTTTTCCAAACATGGAAATTTCTAAGTCAGCGACCCTGACCTCCCTCTGTGTGAGATGGTTACGCCACAGTGTTGATGTATACCGAAGCATTCCATCAAGAGAAACAGAAGTTGTAATACATTAAACCGAGCGTTAACTTTTCCAAACACGGACATTTCTAAGTCAGTGACCTTGACCTTTGGGGTTAGCGGGCACAAAGGGATTTCTGTAGAATGATGCGAGATGTTGTTACAAATGCATGTATGGAATATTAAAGCATTCCATTGAGGGAAACAAAAGTTACAATGAATTAACCTGAGCACTAAGTTTTAGAAACGGAGCTAACGCAAAAACTTAACGTTGAATGCATGTGAAAAGTAGGTCAATGAACCATGAAAAGTAGGTGAAGGTCACATGGGTTCCCTCTGTGTGAGATGGTTACACCACAGTGTTGATGTATACCAAGTATGGAGGTCGTAGGAGTTATAGTTTTCTGGAAACTGAGCTAAACGCAAAAACTTAACGTGAAATGTAGACGCCGACGCCGCCGACGACGCCGCCGACGCCGCCGACGCCGCCGACGCCGCCGACGCCGCCGACGCCGCCGACGCCGCCGACGCCGTCGACGCCGCCGACGCCGCCGACGCCGCCGACGCCGCCACCGCCGCCTCCGCCGACGGAAAAGCTATGCCTATGTCCCGCTTCTGCTAAAGCAGGCGGGACAAAAAAAACTATATAATCAGTCAGAATAATCCTAATCTCATGCCAGGTCGTCGCCACACCAGAATCACTTGGCCCCCTCCCAAAAGCAGTATGATCAGTAATAATCTTACTATTTTTATAACGGGCAATAACCCAGTTCAACTCCCAGGTAAAAAAAGAGCCAAAGATAAAAACTTACCTGAGGGCCAAACCAGGCGAATTGTGATTCATATAAGGAGGAACCCCTACTGTTAATTTACACCGCCGCACTCGCCCGACCAACCACCCACACCAGAATTATGAGATAACAGTAAACTGCACAATAAAGGGTAACCTGTTTCACAATTGCTGCACTATGTTTAATAAAAATATGTTATAAATATTAAAGGAAATCTACTGTAAACACATCTAAAAACATGACATCATGTCATTCAGAAATCACATGATCCCACACACTCACGAAGGTAGCATGTTAGCAAAACGTGAGACGAGACATCGAATGATTTCTTTTCAACATCGGTTGTAACCAAAGTAATTTAGCATGCACAGTATACAATGCTGGGTTGACATCACAATAGCTACTTGTTCAGATCACTTCACCTGTACCCGCCCACCTATCGTCTTCAAGGTCAAACTCTGTGGCCCGTTTCACTAAACTTTGTACGACTAAAATGTTCGTAAGTGCAAATTTAAGATCGTATATAAATTTTAATTGATGGATTTACATTTATTGAGCATAGGCTGCATATGCAGCCTATGCTCAATAAATGTAAATCCAATAACTGTTTACAAAAAAACATTCTTGATGTGAAATTTACAGACTATCATAATTTTGCACTTACGAACATTTTAGTCGTACAAAGTTAAGTGAAACGGTCGCCAGTTCGACGGGTAAGATAGAGCCTCAGTTTCCATCCACCTCCAGTGTCACTTCTCAATTAACCCATTAATACCTAGATTGGATGTTCCATGATAATGCTTTGTAAAATTCCATTAATCAGACAACGTTGAATGTTTTTATAATTGAATAATACTGCCAAATGCTACAGATTCTGACGAGGGATCAGGACGTACTGTGATTGTACAAGTTCGCTTGTAGGGTTGAACAAGTTAACCTATCACAATTTATGTAATGTAGCTTGCTGTTACATGTACTTGTGCACTGGCATCATAGTTATCAATATGTGAAGATATTAACCCTTAGATCGCTACACACAACAATTGTAATCTGCTGTTGCTTTTATATCTTGCCTTATTTCTCAATAAAAACATGTTTTGACAGCATTTCCAATGGAAATATATTCTGAAGTGATGTCAAAGCATGTGGTAAATTATTATAAAGTGCTGTCAAAGCATATTTTTGATGATAAAAATGGAAAATCGAAAATAAACGGCAGACGACAAAAAAATTAAGATAGCGGTGTAAGGGCTAAATGTACTCTATTGCAAGAGTATTGTTTAACCATGTTTTTGATGAGAAATATTGAAAATAAACAAGAGCAAGTGAGCAGAGGCTGATGAATACCCCCGGCCGCCACCTGGACCGACAAACAAAAACTTAAATCTGATGGTCGGATGGGAATACCGACAGTGGTGCAAGGTGGGTCGTGGGTTTGCTATAGCATAATATAGCATATTAAGATGAATGCATGTATGAAATATCAATGAGCTTCCTGAAAACATAAGTAAAACAAAATTTAACCCAACGTTAAGTTTATGAACGCACTAAGTTGGGGATTTTCTACAGTATGATAGCTATTCACATGAGGAATGCATGTATGAATGTGCTAAGTTTGTCACCTTGACCTTGAGGAAAGGGGTGGGGGTGGGTCATGGATTTCCTGTAGCACAATAGAGGATCATCACATGAATGCATGTATGAAATATCAAAGTGTTCCCTGTAAAGAAACAGAAGTTACACAACATTTACCCCAACGTTAAGTTTATGAACATGCTAAGTTTGTGACCTTGACCTTGGGGTAGGGGTTGGGTGGTGGGTTGTAGATTTGCTAGTCTGATAGAGGGTCATCTGAGGAATGCATGTATGAAATATCAAGGCGTTCCATGAAAATAAACAGATGTTATAAGACATTTACCCAACGTTAACTTTATGAATGTGCTAAGTTTGTGACCTTGACCCTGGGGTAAGGGGTGGGCGGTGGGTCATGGATTTGCTATAGCATGATAGAGTATCATCAGATGAATGCATGTATGAAATATCAAGGGCGTTCCCTGTAAAGAAACAGAAGTTATAAAAATACATTTACTCCCAACGTTACGTTTATGATGTTGATCTTGGGGAAAGGGGGGGGGGGTCATGGATTTGCTGTAGCACAATAGAGGATCACATGAATGCATGTATGAAATATCAAAGTGTTCCCTGTAACGAAACAGAAGTCACACAACATTTACCCCAACGTTAAGTTTATAAACATGTTAAGTTTGTGACCTTGACCTTGGGGTAAGGGTTGGGTGGTGGGTCGTCGATTTGCTACAGCATGATAGAGGGTCATCTAAGCAATGCATGTATGAAATATCAAGGCGTTCCATGAAAGGAAACAAATGTTATAAGAAATTTACCCCAACGTTAAGTTTATGAATGTGCTAAGTTTGTGACCTTGACCTTGGGGTAAGGATTGGGTGGTGAGTCATGGATTTGCTACAGCATGGTAGAGGGTCATCTGAGCAATGCATGTATGAAATATCAAGGCATCCCATGAAAGGAAACAAATGTTATAAGAAATTTACCCCAACGTTAAGTTTATGAATGTGCTAAGTTTGTGACCTTGATATTGGGGTAAGGATTGGGTGGTGGGTCATGGATTTGCTACAGCATGATAGACGGTCATCTGAGGAATGCATGTATGAAATAACAAGGTGATCCATGAAAGGAAACAGAAGTTATAAGACATTTACCCCAACGTTAAGTTTGTGGACGCCGACCCCGACACTGCCGGGGGTATGCCATAAGCTCTTCTGCAGGCGAGCTAAAAACTATATACTCCTTGACGTACTTCGTATGCCGAGAGTATAAAACTAAACAGCTGATGACAAACTTTAATTCAGCAGAATAAGAGTCGAGAATTAGTAGCGCATTGACTTACCATCTTGCTTTTACGATCGTTGCTCATTGACTTTTCCGTCTCCTTCCGTGTAAAGTACTGGGTATTGCCGCGATTCAAGTACTATATAGAGCATGCAAAGGAGAGAATTAGCACGGACACAGTAAACAGGCAGACAGAAATATATATGGGTCAAGATCTGACAAAATACGGCTGTGCATTGTAACTGCTGTCTGTTTCACAAAAGCTATAATATTAAATTATAGCAAAATTTAAGAATGAGCCTACTTTTTATTTCGTGAAATTTGGTGCAATATTGATTTTATTGCGAAAAAACAATTTCCACATGTTAAATCCCCATAGACATCTTCACAGAGCAGAAATCAGAACAGAATAATTACATAAACTAGATGGCCGCGGCCTGCACGTCGCACCTTGTGGCGAGGCATGGACACTAAAAAAAAAGATATAGTACATGTATAGCGAAAAACTTTAACCAAAAAACTTAACCAAAAACTTTAACCGGACACACGTACATACGTACGTACGCCAAAGTGCCGACTATATTGCGCTTTCCGCAAGCGGGCGCGAAAAAAAAATTAACCAAAAACTTCAAAGTAATTTGACCTTGACGGGCACAGGGGCCGCACGGAAGGGGGTAGAATGAAAATATAGATGATGATAAACACCCATGTGAAGTTTCAAGGTAATGGGCAAAGCAGTTGCAGAGATATAGTATAACAAAAAACTTTAACCAAAAAATTTAACCAAAAACTTTAACCAAAAAACTTAACTTATAAACCAAAAAACTTAACCAAAAAACTTAACCAAAAACTTTAACCAAAAAACTTAACCAAAAACTTCAAAGTAATTTGACCTTGACATTGGGCACAGGGGCCGCACGGGAGGGGGGTAGAATGAAAATATAGATGATGATAAACACCCATGTGAAGTTTCAAGGTAATGGGCAAAGCAGTTGCAGAGATATAGTATAACGAAAAATGATAACCAAAAAACTTAACCAAAAAACTTAACCAAAAACTTTAACCAAAGAACTTAACCAAAAACTTTAACCAAAAAACATAACCAAACAACTTATGTACAAAGTGCCGACTATATCGCGCTTTCCGCAAGCGGGCGCGACAAAAAGTATCTTTTCAGCCCTGAAATTAGAAGCGGACATCAGGATGGATCCATCATTGAACAAGAGTGCCGCAAGTCACAAAATATGCCCGTCGAATATGGGCCAGACAGCGAAGATGCAGAAATGTGAAGCTGTCACCAAGGCAAGAAACATTAATGAGAATTTGAAAGTCTATAGCATTATTTCTTCATCTCGTTGTGCTAAACATGTATACTGATTTAGGCAGAGATAGAAAAGTAGAGTGTAAAGTAGAAATGATAGGGAATTGCATACAATAATGTAGAAAAAATTGCTAAGTTAAAAAGGTGATATTTTTGTTAAAAAAAATGTTTTCGGCATAAAAACACCAAGGTGCACATCTTAAATATGTGTAGAAGACGTGTGTATAGTTTCAGAACGATCGACTGAACAGTTTCGGAGGAGTTGTGTACACAAACTCTGTACCCTATATAGAATTGTATAGAAAAATGTAGAAAAAATGGCTAAGTTAAAAAGGTGATATTTTGGTTAAGAAATATTTTTTCGGCATAAAAACACCAAGGTGCACATCTTCAATATGTGTAGAAGATGTATGTATAGTTTCAGAACGATCGACTGAACGGTTTCGGAGGAGTTGTGTACACAAACTCTACCAATTATAGAATTGTATAGAAAAATGTAGAAAAAATGGCGAAGTTAAAAAGGTGATATTTTTGTTAAAAAATATTTTTTCGGCATAAAAACACCAAGGTGCACATCTTAAATATGTGTAGAAGACGTGTGTATAGTTTCAGAACGATCGACTGAACAGTTTCGGAGGAGTTGTGTACACAAACTCTGTACCCTATATAGAATTGTATAGAAAAATGTAGAAAAAATGGCTAAGTTAAAAAGGTGATATTTTGGTTAAGATTTTTTCGGCATATCGGCAAAAAACACCAAGGTGCACATCTTCAATATGTGTAGAAGATGTATGTATAGTTTCAGAACGATCGACTGAACGGTTTCGGAGGAGTTGTGTACACAAACTCTACCAAGTATAGAATTGTATAGAAAAATGTAGAAAAAATGGCTAAGTTAAAAAGGTGATATTTTTGTTAAAAAATATTTTTTCGGCATAAAAACACCAAGGTGCACATCTTAAATATGTGTAGAAGACGTGTGTATAGTTTCAGAACGATCGACTGAACAGTTTCGGAGGAGTTGTGTACACAAACTCTGTACCCTATATAGAATTGTATAGAAAAATGTAGAAAAAATGGCTAAGTTAAAAAGGTGATATTTTTATAAAGAAATATTTTTTCGGCATAAAAACACCAAGGTGCACATCTTCAATATGTGTAGAAGATGTATGTATAGTTTCAGAACGATCGACTGAACGGTTTCGGAGGAGTTGTGTACACAAACTCTACCAATTATAGAATTGTATAGAAAAATGTAGAAAAATGGCTAAGTTAAAAAGGTGATATTTTTGTTAAAAAATATTTTTTCCACATAAAAACACCAAGGTGCACATCTTCAATATGTGTAGAAATCCTGTGTATGGTTTCAGATCGATCGACTGAACGGTTTCGGAGGAGTTGTGTACACAAACTCTGTACCCTATATAGAATTGCATAGAAATATTTATAAAAAATAACTAAGTTAAAAAGGTGATATTTTTGTTAAAAAATTTTTTTTCAGCATAAAAACACCAAGGTGCACATCTTCAATATGTGTAGAAGACGTGTGCATAGTTTCAGATCGATCGACAGAACAGTTTCGGAGGAGTTGTGTACACAAACTCTGTACCGTATATAAAACTGCATAGAAAAATGTAGAAAAAATGGCGAAGTTAAAAAGGTGATATTTTTGTTAAAAAATATTTTTTCGGCATAAAAACACCAAGGTGCACATCTTCAATATGTGTAGAAGACGTGTGTATAGTTTCAGATCAATCGACTGAACGGTTTCGGAGGAGTTGTGTACACGAACTATGCACTTTTACTTCAGCCACCCGCTCGACCGCTCGCCCGCCATGCGGTAAAACATAATACGTACCGTTTTTTAAAAACGGTCGTATAAAAACATGTGCACTCCCATCCTCGCAAACTCTCCATTAAATGAAGTAAAGAAGCCTGGTTTTGTCAGACTGTGATCCATATACAGAAATAAAAAAAAGGAAATAGAAATCTGCAGATTGTGATTTTATTATTGCGGCACATATCTCAACACAAGTAGATTTAATGACCACTTGTTCTCAACGTCCAAAACCTACTATACTTGGAATTTCCTGTTTAACCCTTAGACGTCTACACACAAAAATGGTCGTCTGCTGTTGCTTTCATATCTTGCCTTATTTCTTAATAAAAACATGGTTTGACAGCACTTCAGAATCATTTCCAATGGAAATGATTCTGAAGTGCTGTCAAAGCATGTTGTAAATTGTTCTAAAGTGCTGTCAAAGCATGTTTTTGATGATAAAAAAACGGAAAATAGAAAATAAACAGCAGACGACAAAAAATTAAGATAGCGGTGTAAGGGTTAATTTTAATTTCTTCTGAACTTCTGTCAGCAAAAACTGAATGCAGAATGAAAATAAGGGCTGAATATTTGCATAATTTGCCAAGATTTTAAAAATATGCAGATTTCTTAAGGACACACAGACACATTACAACGATACAGAATATCGAACACTGGGCCACCACAGACGACAACATTAACTCTTTCACCCCTAAGTAACTGGAAAGGATTTTTATATTTTAATTTCCGAACCAGTCACAAAATGATTTTCTGACTAATGAAAAGTATGAAAAGGTGTTTTTTGTTCTCAAAAAAAAAATGTGAAAAATCTTGCAAAAAATGTGCAGATCCTTATGAGACGGCTCGTCACGAGCCGTTTCATCTGGATCTACACATTTTGCCCATACCACTATACAGGCGTGTGGTGTTGAAAGGAAAGGGTTAACACATACAGGTAGACGTCCAGACAATATATACATATCTTTGAATACTGCTCAATACACAAGGGGACCTTTTCGCTAAGTGTCTTGCGATAACGATGTTCATACAAAGATTTTCATTAATTTGCTTCTCACGTCAACGTGGTTAACTAAGGCCTTAAAAAAGTAATTTGGTTCTCAGAAACAGACTTTGCGGAAAGTGACGCGAGACAGCGAATTCTTATAATATTTTTTTTTTGTACAAGATACTGGTCTTGATTACTTTCCAGATGCATTTTGCGTCAATTAAACATGTGGTTCACATACATGTATAATAAAATATACTGTGTTTTAAAAGCTCTGACGCAAAGGGATTTGTCCGACGCGGCAGAATCTGAGAACCAAAGTACATTTTTTATGGCCCAACCTTATCAACATGTACACATCATTACATGTGGACAACATAGGCTGTCCAACATAGGCTGTCGGTGTTAATGTTATTCTAAAATCGATGTGTTTTTAGTTTAGTAAAACATGCCTCAGCCACATTGGTAGAATGGATAGATGGCCGACTCATTGATTCATGCTGCTATGTCATTTTGTACCTAAAAACATGTGCAATTTTTCTTGAAATATATTTACAAAATACATAATATTTACGTAAATGACTTAGAAAGTTGACAATATGGACAGAGCAAATACAAAAAAGAAATACGCATGAGCTACGAAAATTGCGTCAACTATCGACGTCATTTACAGAAAATAGCAATGTTTATGTAAATATTTTTCATGAAAAATCGCAAATCTCGTTAGGTACAAAATCACATGACAGTGGCAGAACAGACAGATTTTTGGGGTGGGGGAACATTCTATGTTGGGAACACTGAATGTTGAGCCTTTGAAAGCAAAACATATGTAGTAAGAAATCTTGCTCTTTGGTCATGTACAAATCACATATGTATTCAAATAAACACACAGCAAGAGACGAGTCAATGCCACAAAGGCCGGGTTTTCTTCAAGGCATAGACAATTGGATAACATATATTTGGCTATTAATATTATTATGACCACAATTGAAAGTGACAACTGTCAGTGGCTTAAGATGGCAAAAGAAGTCGGTGTATCAGAAAACCTACATGCAGTTGCAGGCTGGCATACATGTATTAGTACAAGATACGAGTGAACATCTGTGCTGTCTGATGAGTGTTGTCCAATTTAACATTGAAAGTGGCTAAGTCGATGACACAGAATAAGTAATGTGAATGGCAATAAGTAACTTTCCAATAGGTGAATGGCAATACGTAACTTTCCAATAGGTGAAAGGCAATACGTAACTTTCCAATCGGAGTATGGCAATACGTAACTTTCCAATAGGTGAATGACAATAAGTAACTTTCCAATAGGTGAATGGCAATAAGTAACTTTCCAATAGGTGTATGGCAATAAGAAACTTCACATAGGTGAATGGCAATAAGTAACTTTCCAATAGGTGAATGGCAATAAGTAACTCACCAATAGGTGTATGGCAATAAGTAACTCACCAATAGGTGTATGAATAGGTGTATGGCAATAAGTAACTCACCAATAGGTGTATGGCAATAAGTAACTCACCAATAGGAGTATGGCAATAAGTAACTTTCCAATAGGTGAATGGCAATAAGTAACTCACCAATAGGTATATGGCAATAGGTGAATGGCAATAAGTAACTTTCCAATAGGTGAATAGCAATACGTAACTTTCCAATAGGTGAAAGGCAACACGTAAATTTCCAATCGGAGTATGGCAATACGTAACTTTCCAATAGGAGTATGGCAATAAGTAACCTTCCAATAGGTATATGGCAATAAGTAACTTTCCAATAGGTGAATGGCAATAAGTAACTTTCCAATAGGTGAATGGTAATAAGTAACTTTCCAATAGGTGAATGACAATAAGTAACTTTCCAATAGGTGAATGGCAATAAGTAACTTCACAATAGGTGAATGACAATAAGTAACTTTCCAATAGGTGAATGGCAATAAGTAACTTTCCAATAGGTGTATGGCAATAAGAAACTTTCCAATAGGTGAATGGCAATAAGTAACTTTCCAATAGGTGAATGGCAATAAGTAACTCACCAATAGGTGTATGGCAATAAGTAACTCACCAATAGGTGTATGAATAGGTGTATGGCAATAATTAACTCATCAATAGGTGTATGGCAATAAGTAACTCACCAATAGGAGTATGGCAATAAGTAACTTTCCAATAGGTGAATGGCAATAAGTAACTCACCAATAGGTATATGGCAATAGGTGAATGGCAATAAGTAACTTTCCAATAGGTGTATGGCAATAAGTAACTCACCAATAGGAGTATGGCAATAAGTAACTTTCCAATAGGTGAATGGCAATAAGTAGCTCACCAATAGGTATATGGCAATAGGTGAATGGCAATAAGTAACTTTCCAATCGGTGTATGGCAATAAGTAACTTTTCAATAGGTGAATGGCAATAAGTAACTCACCAATAGGTATATGGCAATAGGTGAATGGCAATAAGTAACTTTCCAATAGGTGAATGGCAATAAGTAACTCACCAATAGGTATATGGCAATAGGTGAATGGCAATAAGTAACTTTCCAATAGGTGAATAGCAATACGTAACTTTCCAATAGGTGAAAGGCAACACGTAAATTTCCAATCGGAGTATGGCAATACGTAACTTTCCAATAGGAGTATGGCAATAAGTAACCTTCCAATAGGTATATGGCAATAAGTAACTTTCCAATAGGTGAATGGCAATAAGTAACTTTCCAATAGGTGAATGGTAATAAGTAACTTTCCAATAGGTGAATGACAATAATTAACTTTCCAATAGGTGAATGGCAATAAGTAACTTCACAATAGGTGAATGACATAAGTAACTTTCCAATAGGTGAATGGCAATAAGTAACTTTCCAATAGGTGTATGGCAATAAGAAACTTTCCAATAGGTGAATGGCAATAAGTAACTTTCCAATAGGTGAATGGCAATAAGTAACTCACCAATAGGTGTATGGCAATAAGTAACTCACCAATAGGTGTATGAATAGGTGTATGGCAATAATTAACTCATCAATAGGTGTATGGCAATAAGTAACTCACCAATAGGAGTATGGCAATAAGTAACTTTCCAATAGGTGAATGGCAATAAGTAACTCACCAATAGGTATATGGCAATAGGTGAATGGCAATAAGTAACTTTCCAATAGGTGTATGGCAATAAGTAACTCACCAATAGGAGTATGGCAATAAGTAACTTTCCAATAGGTGAATGGCAATAAGTAGCTCACCAATAGGTATATGGCAATAGGTGAATGGCAATAAGTAACTTTCCAATCGGTGTATGGCAATAAGTAACTTTTCAATAGGTGAATGGCAATAAGTAACTCACCAATAGGTATATGGCAATAGGTGAATGGCAATAAGTAACTTTCCAATAGGTGTATGGCAATAAGTAACTCACCAATAGGAGTATGGCAATAAGTAACTTTCCAATAGGTGAATGGCAATAAGTAGCTCACCAATAGGTATATGGCAATAGGTGAATGGCAATAAGAAACTTTCCAATCGGTGTATGGCAATAAGTAACTTTTCAATAGGTGAATGGCAATAAGTAACTCACCAATAGGTATATGGCAATAGGTGAATGGCAATAAGTAACTTTCCAATAGGTGTATGGCAATAAGTAACTTTCCAATAGTTGAATGGCAATAAGTAACTTTCCAATAGGTGAATGGCAATAAGTAACTTTCCAATAGGTGAATGGCAATAAGTAACACACCAATAGGTGTATGGCAATAACTAACTCACCAATAGGTGTATGGCAATAAGTAACTCACCAATAGGTGTATGAATAGGTGTATGGCAATAAGTAACTCACCAATAGGTGTATGGCAATAGGTAACTCACCAATAGGTGTATGAATAGGTGTATGGCAATAAGTAACTCACCAATAGGTGTATGGCAATAAGTAACTCACCAATAGGAGTATGGCAATAAGTAACTTTTCAATAGGTGTATGGCAATGAGTAACTTTTCAATAGGTGAATGGCAATAAGTAACTCACCAATAGGTATATGGCAATAAGTAACTTTCCAATAGGTGTATGGCAATAAGTAACTTTCCAATAGGTGAATGGCAATAAGTAACTCACCAATAGGTGTATGGCAATAACTAACTCACCAATAGGTGTATGAATAGGTGAATGGCAATAAGTAACTCACCAATAGGTGTATGGCAATAATCTAACTCACCAATAGGTGTATGAATAGGTGGTAATACCAATTAAGTAAATCACCAATAAGGGTGGTTTGAACAAATAGTAACCTTTCCAATAGGTGAATGGCAATAAGTAACTTTCCCAAATAGGTGTAATGGAATTTTAAGTAACTTTCCAATAGGTTTGAATGGCAAATAAGTAACCTTTCCAGTAACTTTCCAATAGTGGAATGGCACCTAAGTAACCTCACCAATAGTGTATGGCAAAATAACCTTCCAACTCCACCAATAGGTGATATGGCAATAATGTAACAACCAATAGGTGTATACAATAAGTAACTTTTCCAATATGTGAATGGCAATAAGTAACTTTCACCAATAGGTGTATGGCAATAACTAAACTCCAATAGGTGATGTCAATAAGTAACTCCAGGCTAACTTTCCAATAGGTGAATGGCAATAAGTAACACACCAATAGTTGGTATGGCAATAACTAAACTCAACCAATAGTAATGGCAATAAGTAACCATCCAATAGTGTATGGCAATAAGTAACTCACCAATAGTTGTATGACAATAACCAGTCAACTTTCCAATAGGTGTATGGCAATAAGTAACTCACCAATAGGTGTATGGCAATAAGTAACTTTCCAATAGGTGTATGGCAATAAGTAACTCACCAATAGGTGTATGGCAATAAGTAACTTTCCAATAGGTGAATAGCAATAAGTAACTAACGTGGAAATTGTCGGGCGAGCTAAGCTGCAGCTTCTGTTTGAGGTCATCGGGAGCGCCGGCACACATGCGGTAGAAGATGTGGTAGTTACGCTCGTCCTTGTTCTGCACGCAGATCCGCGACTTCTCCAGCAGGTAATGCGAGATGAAGCCCCCAGCCACCATGAACTGCAGCAACAACAGGACCAACGTATCACTGGTCAACTACACTGGCGGCTGGCAATTTAGTTATTTAATTGTATTTAACTGCCTGTTAACAGTAAAGCTAACACAAAGCAATGACAGGCTGACTGAATGATGAATAGTCTAATGATGCACATCACACACTTCAGAAGGTACATTTTATCAGTTGGGAACCGCTATAAAATTTATAATTTTTCCGGGCATCATAATGTATAATGGTAGAAAACGTTGTTTACAAGCCATTTCAAACAAATAATTCCTACACAGTGGACAACTCACCTGCATGGGTGGGAAGCATTGCTTGTTTAGAACTGAAACTACACGAAACCTATCAGTAATGGAAATATATCCTGACCTGTTGCCAGGAATACAACTAAAATAGATCACGTTGTGCGAGGTTCAAACAGATAAATGTAAGACCCACATCGGGGGCCAATCCTAGAACCAATCTCAGAACGGGGGCCAAAACCATGACGTTAATCCCAGAATGGAGGCCAATGTGACAATGGCCCAGAAAGGCTGGAAAATTGCACACATTGGTCCTTTGCAAGATATAACCTTTCCAGTTTAATTCAATTAATTCACTTCAATCACTTCACTGTGGGTAATGTACGTTTGACCTCAATGACAAACCCGACGTCTTCAATAGTCACCATTATCGATCTGGACGCATGCGGCCAGAACGTGACGTTACATCACTAACTTTGAATTCATTCAAGCTTGAAATCAAAACGGCTTAATTCAGAACATGTAGAATTAGTCCCCGGGGAAAAATTGACCCCGTTTCTGGGAATGGCCCAAGTTCTGGGACTGACCCCCGATCTGAGTCTTACATACATATTCCCAGTCAGCCTCCAATCAGAAAGAAGTAAAACAGTACCTTGGTGTCAAAGTGAACTTCTATAAACTTGCCGAACCTACTGCTGTTGTTGTTGCGTACAGTCTTGGCATTACCGAAGGCTTCCAGCAGTGGATTGGCTGAAAATCCGACACATATGAGACATATTGTGCGACTTTCATAAAAAAATATTTACAGAAAACAGAAACTGTGATATTTCTGTAAATGACGTCGAAAGTTGGTGAAATTTTCTTAGCAAATGCGGAACATTTTGTCAACTTTCAACATCATTTACGGAGAACATCGTAAATTTTGTAAATAGTTTTCATGAGATATATAGTAAGTATGAGGACTTATTGAAAATACTGTCTCATAGTGCATGTATCTTCGTCAAATATTTTACCCTCACCAACATTTAGAGCATTTATGCATAAAGGTCTGCACGATTGCTTGCAGATCTACATGCCCACATGCATGCCAATACCGTTATTGGTTCTGTGACAATATAGTTAACCCCTAGACCGCTACACACAACAATTGTAGTCTGCTGTTGCTTCTATATCTTGCCTTATTTTTCAATAAAAACATGGTTTGACAGCACTTTAGAATCATTTTCAATGGAAATGATTCTGAAGTGCTGTCAAACCATGTTGTAAATTGTTCTAAAGTGCTGTCAAAGTTTTTTGATGATAAAAATGGAAAACAGAAAATAAACAGCAGACGACAAAAAATTAAGATAGTGCTGTAAGGGTTAATGATGTTTAGGCCTGCAAGCAGGTATGGTCATTATGAGCAGGGTTAACGGGGTCAATGTTTGTTTGTTTGTTTGTTGGGGTTTAACGTCCTATCAACAGCTAAGGTCATTTAAGGCCGGGTCAATGGGTGTAGTACTAAATCCCATATATTACCTGTACATGTACATGTACAAATACATGTACAAATGGGGGGAAAATCCCAAACTCGGAACTGAATATTTACAATAACTAGATGGCCGCGGCCTGCATGTCGCGCCGTGGGGCGAGGCATGGACACTAAAAACAGAGATATAGTAGACGGAAAAACTTTAACCAAAAAACTTTAACCGGACACACGTACGTACAGACGGACGTACGCCAAAGTGACGACTATATCGCGCTTTCCGCAAGCGGGCGCGACAAAAACTTTAACCAAAAACTTTAACCAAAAATTTCAAAGTAATTAGACCTTGACATTGGGCACAGGGGCCGCACGGGAGGCAGGTAGAATGAAAATATAGAGGATGATAAACACTCATGTGAAGTTTCAAGGTAATGGGCAAAGCAGGTGCAGAGATATAGTACATGAAAAAACTTTAACCAAAAACTTTAACAAAAAACTTCAAAGTAATTTGACCTTGACATTGGGCACAGGGGCCGCACGGGTGGGGGGTAGAATGAAAATATGGATGATGATAAACAGGCATGTGAAGGTTCAAGGTAATGGGCAAAGTAGCTGCATAGATATAGTACATGAAAAAACTTTAACCAAAAACTTTAACCAAAAATTTCAAAGTAATTTGACCTTGACATTGGGCACAGGGGCCGCACGGGTGGGGGTTAGAATGAAAATATGGATGATGATAAACACCCATGTGAAGTTTCAAGGTAATGGGCAAAGCAGTTGCAGAGATATAGTATAACGAACAACTTTAACCAAAATACTTTAACCAAAAACTTCAAAGTAATTTGACCTTGACATTGAGCACAGGGGCCGCACGGGAGGGGGTAGAATGAAAATATAGATGATGATAAACACCCATGTGAAGTTTCAAGGTAATGGGCAAAGCAGTTGCAGAGATATAGTATAACGAAAAACTTTAACCAAAAAACTTTTACCAAAAACTTTAACCAGACACACACACGTACGTACGTACTATATGCCGACTATATCGCACTTTCCGCAAGCGGGCGTGACAAAAAAATATATATTCAACCCTGAAATCAGAATAATCCTATTCTGGTGCCAGGTCCTCGCCACACCAGAATCACTTGGCCCCCTCCCAAAAGCAGTAGGATCAGTAATAATCTTACTACTTTTATAATGGGCAATAACCCAATTCAACTCCCAGGTAACAAAAGAGCCAAAGATAAAAATGAGGGCCAAACCAGGCAAATCGTGATTCCTATAAGGAGGAACCCCTATCTTACATTTTACTATGCGCTGCTGTATGACTTACATTCGACTATGCGCTGCTGTATCGGGCCGGCGTGGGTGCCCCAGAGATCGGTGAGGTACTTGAGGATGTACTTGGTGGACTCGGTCTTGCCGGCGCCCGACTCCCCGGACACGACGATCGACTGGCTAGACTTGGTCACCTTCATGTCCCGGTACGCCTTGTCCGCTGACGGAATCACAACAACAGCCCACAATTATGGCAAGCCAAGGGCATAATAATTCCTCAAAGCCGAGTCGGAGGTCCAAACGCAGGTTTGAGCTATCAATGTGCACAACGTGCAAGTATCAATGTGTTTGAGACCTCCAACCCAAGTTTAACCCTTAGACTGCTACACACAAAAATTGTCGTCTGCTGTTGCTTTATTTCTTAACTAGATGGCCGCGGCCTGCATGTCGCGCCTTGGGGCGAGGCATGGACACTAAAAAAAGAGATATAGTAGACGGAAAAACTTTAACCAAAAAACTTAAACCAAAAACTTTAACCGGACACACGGACGTACGGACAGACGGACGTACGCCAAAGTGGAGACTATATCGTGCTTTCCGCAAGCGGGCGTGACAATGATGATAAACACCCATGTGAGTTTCAAGGTAATGGGCGAAGCAGTTGCAGAGATATAGTGTAATGAAAATCTTTAACCAAAAAACTTTAACCAAAGACTTTAACCAAATATTTCAAAGTAATTAGACCTTAACATTGGGCACAGGGGCCGCACGGTAGGGGGGTAGAATGAAAATATAGATGATGATAAACACCCATGTGAAGTTTCAAGGTAATGGGCGAAGCAGTTGCAGAGATATAGTATAACAAAAAAATTTAACCAAAAAACTTTAACCAAAAACTTTAACCAAAAATTTCAAAGTAATTAGACCTTGACATTGGGCACAGGCGCCGCACGGTAGGGGGGTAGAGTGAAAATATAGATGATGATAAACACCCATGTGAAGTTTCAAGGTAATGGGCGAAGCAGTTGCAGAGATATAGTATAACGAAAAACTTTAACCAAAAAACTTTAACCAAAAACTTTAACCAAAAATTTCAAAGTAATTAGACCTTCACATTGGGCACAGGGGCCGCATGGTAGGGGGGGGGGGGTAGAATGAAAATATAGATGATGATAAACACCCATGTGAAGTTTCAAGGTAATGGGCGAAGCAGTTGCAGAGATATAGTATAACGAAAAACTTTAACCAAAAAAACTTTAACCAAAAACTTTAACCAAAAATTTCAAAGTAATTAGACCTTGACATTGGGCACAGGGGCCACACGGTAGGGGGGGTAGAATGAAAATATAGATGATGATAAAGACCCATGTGAAGTTTCAAGGTAATGGGCTAAGCAGTTGCAGAGATATAGTATAACGAAAAACTTTAACCAAAAAACTTTAACCACCAAAAACTTTAACCGGACACACAACAATAAAAACATGGTTTGACAGCACTTCAGAAGCATTCCGTTGGAAGTTATTCTGAAGTACTGTCAAAGCATGTTGTAAATTATTCTAAAGTTCTGTCAAAGCATGTCGTAAATTATTCTAAAGTTCTGTCAAAGCATGTTTTTGATGATAAAAATCGAAAATAGAAAATAAACAGCAGACGACAAAAAATTAAGATAGCGGTGTAAGGGTTAACGTCAATTTTGGGAGCGAATGACTAGGAATATACACAAGAATTCCGCCACGGAAGCGGTGTAAAGTAAATAAATTACCTATTATCAATGTCTGGAAAGGGGTTAAAGAGATATTGTGAAAAAACAATAACTTTAACGCATTTCTGTTACAAATCCGGTGAACATTACAAGTAAATAAATGACCTTGACCTTCAAAATTTGGATGTGGGGGTGTGCGTAATGAAGCATCATTCCTAGACAAACATTGATGTGAAATATTATCAAAGTCTGGCAAGGGGTTAAAGAGATATTGTGAAAAAACAATAACACATTTCTGTTACAAAACCGGTGAACATTACAAGTAAATAAATGACCTTGACCTTGAGACTTTGGATGTGGGGGTGTGCGTAATGAAGCATCATCTCTAGACAAACATTGATGTGAAATATTATCAAAGTGTGGCAAGGGGTTAAAGAGATATTGTGAAAAAACAATAACTTTAATGTATTTCTGTTACAAAACCGGTGAACATTACAAGGAAATAAATGACCTTGACCTTCAAAATTTGGATGTGGGGGTGTGCGTAATGAAGCATCATCCCTAGACAAACATTGATGTGAAATATTATCAATGTCTGGCAAGGGGTTAAAGAGATATTGTGAAAAAACAATAACTTTAACGCATTTGCCTTACAAAAAAACAGGACGATGCGGACGCGGACGACGACGGAAAAAGCGCCGACTATAGTCGCGCCTCTGCTAAAGCAGGCGCGACAAATAATTGAACAGCTTAATTTTAACAGACCAAATGGTTAATTTTCAATCAATCAAATTTCTTGATTTCAACCAACTAATTTTCAATGAATGAAACTGGGCCGAGGTATTGAGCAATCAGGCCCTGCTCGATTTTACGCAATTAAATAAGATGGGTTTGATGATCAAGTCCATTGTAAGAATGTTGTAAAATGAGAGGCGGAGGCCTGGACTTACCAATGGCGTAGACGTGTGGGGGCATGGTGCCCAGAGACTTTCCCTTGTAGTTCTTCCTCGTCTGTGCCGAATATAGGTCGGGCACATTGTAGTACGGGTTGAGGGCAATCAGAATGTTCGCCGTGTATGTCTGCAACACCATGGTAATATTAGACAAGCCGTGCGATTTTGTACCTTAGAAGATGTGTGATTCTTCATTAAAACTCTTTACGATGACTGTGATATTTTCCCGTAAAAGACGTTGAATGTTGTCAAAATTTTCATAGTAAATGTGGAATTCTAATGCGTACTTTGCTATGACAATTTTGTCAACTTTCGACTACATTTACAAACAAGAAACGAGGCAAAGCCACGAAGGCCAGGTTTTTTCCAAGCATAGACACTTGGATAACATAATTATACCCACTTTTTGTAGACTAGATGGCCGTGGCCTGCATGTCGCGCCTTGGGGCGAGGCATGGACACTAAAAAAATAGATATAGTAGATGGAAAAACTTTAACGAAAAAACTTTAACCGGACACACGGACGTACGGACGGACGGACGGACGGACGGACGGACACACGTATGGCAAAATGCCGACGATATCGCGCTTTCCGCAAGAGGGTGCGACAATGATGATAAACACCCATGTGAAGTATCAAGGTAATGGGTGAAGCAGTTGCAGAGATATAGTACACGAAAAAACTTTAACAAAAAAATTCAAAGTAATTTGACCTTGACATTGGGCACAGGGGCCGCACGGTTGGGGGTTAGAATGAAAATATGGATGATGATAAACACCCATGTGAAGTTTCAAGGTAATGGGCAAAGCAGTTGCAGAGATATAGTATAACAAAAAAGTTTTAACCAAAATATTTAATCGGACGTACGTTAAAAAGTTAACGTTGAAAATGGCTAAGTCAATTACGTAGAAATAATAGGTGAAGGTAAAAAAATGGTCACATGTTGGATAGTTGTATGTGGTACGCACCCCTTGGTTATGAAGCTGTGAAAGTTTGGTGGTCCTAGGTGGTACAGTACCAAAGAAATGGACTTAAACACGAAAACTTAACATTGTAAATGCGAAAACTTAACATTGAAAATGGCTAAGTCGACTGCGCGGAAAAAATGGGTCAAGTTAAACAAAAAGTAACATGTTGGATAGTGATATGTGGTGGGCACCCCTTGATTATGAAGCTGTGAAAGTTTGGTGGTCCTAGGTGGTACAGTACCAAAGAAATGGACTTAAACACGAAAACTTAACATTGTAAACGCGAAAACTTAACAGTGATATGTGGTGGGCACCCCTTTATTATGAAGCTGTGAAAGTTTGGTGGTCCTAGGTGGTACAGTAACAAAGAAATGGACTCAAACATGAAAACTTAACATCGATTGTGGACGCTGACCGCCCGCCGACCGCCCGCCCGCCCGGCTTTCGCCAATCCAATAGCCTGGATTTTTTTTCAAAAAACCTGGCTAAAAATATAAAAAAATTACAAATATTTTTTCCTGAAAAATTTCACATCTTATTAGGGACAAAATCACATGACTTGTAACATATGTGATCATGTAATAAAAACAAGGGCATCGTTATCACTAAGCTAATCCCCTCGCTGGCAACCTTGATAATAAAAATGAAATATCTTTTTAACATTCTGCTGTTTCAAATTTCTTTCTTTGCATAGCCCATACTGTGGGTCATGCACTAACTATAAATCTTATTTGGTAAATAAATGTTACGTATTATGCATCACTAAACTGTAAGCTGCATTTGGTAGACAAATGCTATTTATACTAAAGCAACTTTGCATATGCTAAAATTTATAGCAAATAGATATCTACATGCTGGTTCACTTGCCACTTTTCACCTACATGTATGTGTGACAAAGGAGTTTTGGGCGGGTATGGTGTGCCATGAGGACATGGGGGCCGTGATTATTCTACCACGTGTTATTTGATTTAATTGACCTGATGCACTTTCATGAGGGGGCTTGGCCTTTGGGCATTAGATTTATTTTCCACTTGCATTCGTGACCTATGCTGATCCAGATCTAACCGACATCTGTGTAGTCCGAACTGTATCACCACTGATCACATGCACGACCTGTTTTGGGTCAGATTATTAGGTTTGAGGCGGCTTTCGGCTGTGCCGAAAACCTATTGTATTCGTTGTTTTTTTTTGTTTTCTTTTTGTTTTTTTTATTCAGCCGTTCAGTCTACAGCCCAAACCGCTGGTCGGATCGACTTCAAATTTTGCATGCCGATTCGGATCAAGTGTGAGCAGAGACTCAGAGATTTTCAGAAATATCTTAATGCCACTTTCCACGAAACCGGAAGTGACGTCATATTTTCTATAACTTTCTATAACTTCCTTATTTTCCAACCGATTTCAAAAATTCTTTTTGAATTGGAAAGCTGACAACATTCTCTATCTCGACCTCGCTGACAGTTCTCGGCTATCTGGTCAAATAAGAGAGCTATAGGCATTTGAAGTTGAAAAATGTACATACTTTTCAACGATTTTGCCGAATTTTTGCCGAATTTCAGCTGATAACGGGTGGTCTTTACAAACGTTTTCCAATTTGTACAGTAATGTCAGCAACATAATTTCTTGCCAGTGTGATAGGGGAGTGTCAGGCGCATAAAAGATGATAATTTTCAGAGCTCTATCTTGACTACTTCCGGTTCTATTGGATGTCAAAGATGAACGTCTTTTTTTCAAGTTTTCAAAATAGAGCAAACGGATGTGACGTCAGCTTCGTTATT
Organism: Conchocele bisecta; assembly: GCA_029237695.1. Lineage (NCBI taxonomy): Eukaryota > Metazoa > Mollusca > Bivalvia > Lucinida > Thyasiridae > Conchocele > Conchocele bisecta. Next base: position 92,095,323 of record CM055265.1, on the reverse strand, counting down.
TATCAATAGATTTCAAAATTTCTTGCTGCGGTCGATATTTCAGTCCTTTAGCTAAAACTTTCCCACTTTGTGCCCGGCCTATGGTGAAAAACAAACGAAAACTTCACTGGCGGAATATTGCATATTTCCGTTTTATTAGGTGTATTTACAAATGGCGTAAACTGCCATTTAAGGGCGATAACTATCGATTCGCTGACAGTTTTCGGCTATCTGCTCAAATAAAAGATCTATATGCATTTGAATTTGAAAAATGTACATACTTTTCAACGATTTTGCCGAATTTCGGCTGATAACGGGTGGTCTTCACAAACGTTTTCCAATTTGTACAGTACTGTCAGCAACATAATTTCTTGCCAGGGTGATAGGGGAGTGTCAGCCGCATGAAAGATGATAATTTTCAGAGCTATATCTTGACTACTTACGGCTCTATTCAATGTCAAAGATGAACATATTTTTTCAAGTTTTCAAAATAGAGCAAACGGATGTGACGTCAGCTTCGTTATTTATCATTCGATTTCAATTGTCTTTGCTGTAGTCGATATTTCAGTCCTTTAGCTAAAACTTTGGCTGAGGATCGAACCCGGTATCCCTCGCTCCGAGTCCATCGCTCTACCTCTAAGCCAACCGGCCCCACATCGGTGTGATGATGCGAACACAATAATGTTGGACTGTTCATTCTAAAACTTCAGAAATTCTTTTTGTAACCGATAGTTTACACCTTGGGCTAAAGCTTAGTTACACATGAAATCAATGTTTGAGGCTCAAACCGTTGATGCAGCTCAAGCTGCTCTAGTTATTATTATTATCATTATTATCTGCATTCACACATGCCAGGTTAAGTAATTGATCATAGTTTGAATGTTACTCATTGATTATCAATTATTAATGTTAATTTATTTTAGTAATCTGTGGACCCCGTCTCGTCGTGGCGCATTGCCTGCCTACATGAGCTTTATAGACGTCACCTTGCTTAGTATTTATCATACATGCCTTGCTTGTTTCTTATTCCACCTGCGTGCGAACTGAAACTCTTTGTGTAAATAAACGATGAGTTCTGTTCTGTTCATCAAAATCGGTGAGGAGGTTGAACAAGAATTCCGCCACGGAAGCGGTATCGCACCTGCCGAGGCATTTGACCGTGAACATTACAAGTCAATAAATGACCTTGACATTGAGAATTTGGATGTGGGGGTGTGCGTAATGAAGCATCATCCCTAGACAAACATTGATGTGAAATATTATCAAAGTGTGGCAAGGGGTTAAAGAGATATTGTGAAAAAACAATAACTTTAACGCATTTCTGTTACAAAACCGGTGAACATTACAAGTAAATAAATGACCTTGACCTTGAGAATTTGGATGTGGGGGTGTGCGTAATGAAGCATCATCCCATGACAAACATTGATGTGAAATATTATCAAAGTCTGGCAAGGGGTTAAAGAGATATTGTGAAAAAACAATAACTAACGCATCTGCCTTACAAAAAAAAAGGACGACGACGCGGACAACGACGACAGATAAAGCGCCGACTATAGTCGCGCCTCTGCTAAAGCAGGCGTGACAAAAATGAAAGGTGTTACTAACGTACACACTTACGTACATGGACTAACGCTATATCCCCTCTTGCCTATCGGCAAGGGAATAATAATAATAGACTTTATTTTCAGATGGTTACACATTTAGTACCAGAGCTCCAGATAAGCTTTGTATTTGCTTAAATACCCAATTAAAATGGCCAAAAACCCAATAGAAATCAGAAGTAGTGAGTATCAAAAAGCAATAACAATTTTGTCGTACCTTTATCATGCTGCAGAAAACAATAAACAGACCACAAATATAGCATTTTTTTCTTATTTTCCATGAAAACGCATCTTGGTATTTCATTAGAATTGTCTCCAAGGAGACAATTCTAATGAAATGCAAAGACATGTTTTCATTTCGAAGTAAAATAGTCAATAATTGCTGTCTGTTTATTTGTAAACAGTAGTGTGATTCTATTTTACCCAATTAAAATGTTGAAATACCCAATTGCTTCAGAAATGATGGAGTGAAAATACTCAATTACTAATTCCTTATCTGGAGCCCTGTAGTACAAAACTTCCATGAGGCCCTCTATTATTTACACGATGTACACACATGACGAAATGCATAAACCTATAAACAATCATTCAGAGCACACACCAACATAAACATACATATCTGTACAATCATACATATATGCAATAGTTATAGTTCACATATTGTGTCGCGGTCTAAGGGTTAAATGGGACACATAATGAGAAATAAAGGAGGGGGAGGGGACAACTGCCCCGCATCTTTAAGGAATGGTCAGGGTTCACTGATCGCTGTTGCTGTTGCTGCATTACGCGCCGGTGTAATAAATTTCTTGCACCAGTTACCAGATGAAAATGTGTTTATGCAGCATCCTCTGCATGTAGCTGAATGAGAATTTGTCAGGAATCATGGGCCCGTTTCACTAAACTTTGTACGACTAAAATGTTCGTAAGTGCAAAATTATGATTTCGCAGCAACAACGTTTTCTTGTAAACAATTATTGGATTTACATTTATTGAACATAGGCTGCATCAATAGAAATTTCCAGACTAAACTAATTTTGCACTTACAAACATTTTAGTTTAGTGAAACGAGCCCCCGGAGCCTATTTTGACGTGAAACATTTTACGCTAGACTGCCACTCACGTAGATTTTATTCTTCAAGTAGCGTATGCGAATATTGTGCAGCAGTGTGGCCTCGTTGAGGTACATGAGGCCGCAGTTGTCATCGCAGTCCTTGTTGTCGTATTCCTCTGCTGGGAACGTCCGGTCGTAAATCGCCTTCACCGTCTACAGATGACAAAAAGAGAAAGTGAATCGGTTTTACGTCCCAGCAACAGCTAAGGTTCTGTAGAAAGGATCAGACGGATGGAAATACTAATGAAAGTATTTTTCACGGCTCGGTCAGGGAATGAACACACAACCTTTGGTATTGATGTCCAGTGTCTTAACCTCTAGGCCACAATCCAAGTCATGCGTGCTTCGGTTTTACGTCCATTCAACAGAAGTTCAGATACAGGTAGGGAAAACGTCAGGAAATAGAAATGAATTAACCCGTACACCACTATACTATTTTTTTCTATTTTTATCACCAAAAACATGCTTTGACAGCACTTGAGAAACATTTCCGACAGCGAACAACAATTGTTGTGTGTAGCGGCTAAGGGTTAAGACACAAAATCAAATAATCTAACAAACATGTGTAAATCGTAAAAGCAAGGTTTACTATTCTTTCCCATCTCTTATCATATGTGGAAGTGGTGTGGTCGAGTGGTCTGGGGCATCGGACTGCTCATCTTACAGTTGCGGGTTCCAGCCTCACCCGGGGCCTGCGTTGTGTCCTTGAGGAAGACACTTTATCCACACTCAGAGCTCCAGATAAGGTGCGTATTGGCGTATTTTACACAATTATTTTAGCTGAATAAACATTTATTATCAAATACGCACAGCAATGTGAAAATACGCATTTCTTTTCAAATTGAGGAGTGAAAATACTGTCATAAAGTTGAAAATTCATTTAGTTCAGCTGCAAAAAACAATTTTTGCAGCTCAAATAAGTGAATATTTAAATTTGTTATATTTGTTATCATTTGTTCCCTATTTAGTAATGATGAAAATTAATAATTAATTTGTAAAAGTAAAATACACAATGCAAAATAAGTGAATATTTAAATTTGTTATACTTTTTATCATTTGTTCCTATTTAGTACATTTAGTAATCAATAATTAATTTGTAAAAGTAAAATACACAATGATTTTGAAATCAGAGGGTATAGTACGTTTTAGACACAAAGCTTATCTGCAGCTCTGCACACGGCTTCAGTCCACCCAGCTGTAAATGGGTGTCGACTAAATACCGGGAATCTCGATTGTATTTGATTGTATGTACATGGACGTATGAATAAAATATGATCCTGCACACATAAATTAAGGGAAAACACCACAAAATGGACGAAGAAACTGACGAGGTTTATATAAGCAAATGCTTATAATTTTATCCAATCTCGAATACTATAAGTTATTGTGATTCTACATACCTTCAGACGGGCAATATTACACCATATAGCCTGTGCAGAATCACAATAACGTATTTGTCATACCGCAGATCCTTTATTTGGCCGCATAAACATATCTCTTCTTTTGATCTTTGCATTTTTTCAGGAAGAAAAATAATCCGAGATTCGGTTTTCTACCGTCAGTCTTAATATAAAGGCGTAAATGAACATTTTGCTTTTTTATTAAACGAAAACAACTAAATATGGAGTAAGAAATCCATCGAAAACGACTTTATGACAGTTTTTTTAATATCATGTAATTTAATTTATATTCCACTGCTCTATCGATCTGCTCTCCCTTTGGCACCTCTAGAAGAATGCGACTGGTTCCCAAACATTCGCTGTCATTTCTACGCCGCGTTTCTTCCGTGGAACCCATAGTTTGTGACCTAAATATAGCCGTGTCACGAAGCCAAGAGTGTTGAGATTTGAAAACACTTTTTTGTTATTTTGGCTAATTTTTCGCTCATATTTTGATGAGCGAAGAATATTTATGGAAAAATAAACAATAGACTGGTTTTGAGTGTACGATTTGTTACTTTTATTGATCAATTCGGGGTTTTATTGTGTTTAGTGAGGAATACAATTCGCAATCGCTAGACGCTTGCAAAATGTGTCATCATTGGACGTTAGGCGCCGGAGAGGAATCGCAATTCCTCTATGTCCAATGGCCTTGGCAGGTCATATAATATATATGACCAGGCAAGCTAGCCCATCAAAAGCCGAGAAACTTATCTGCGGTATGACAATGTATGATATAACCATAGCTGTTGCTGGGACTATAACCCTCACTACGCGGGAGACGAAAATTGTCGTCTGCTGTTTTTCATTTTTGCCTTATTCTTAACAAAACAACTGTTTTTGGCAGCACATGAGAATCGTCTCCAGTGGAGACAATCGTCTCCAGTGGAGACAATTCTCATGCGCTGTCAAAACAGTTTTTATCGGGAAATATTGAAAATAAAATGTTTCCTGCAGACGACAAAATTTAATTCAGCGTAGTAAGGGTTAAACCGATTCACTTTCACTATACTGTTTTTTCGAAAGCCTATTTGGTGGGTGGTATTTCATTGATTTTCATGTACACAGAGAGTGATTGACTGGAGTTTGAATGTGTTCAACAGCAAGGTCACATGTGGCTGTGACTGGCGAAATTGGGCTTATGGCTGGTTTATGGTGACCAGGCGGCCGTTTCACTAAACTTTGTACGACTAAAATGTTCGTAACTGCAAAATTATGATAGTCTGTAAATTGCACATTTACAATGTTTACTTGTAAACAATTATTGGACTTACATTTATTGAGCATAGGCTGCATATGGAGTATACATATAAATGGTAATGTGGAGATATAAGGTATGTAAAGACTTTTAACACAAATTTCAAAATTCATTTGACCTTGGGCATGTGGGTCACATGAGTGGTCAATAGAATGAAAATATGGATGATAATAAAGAAGTATTTGCAGTTTGAAGTAAATCCGTGCAAGGATATCTTTTTAAAAGTAGTGTTGTGCATAGAGCAGAGAGCGTGTCATTGTCAAAATGTGTCTATTGCGCAAATGTCGGCCGCACTCAAATAGCTCAATGTATTTCTCGATGAATCAGATAGCTATAGCTCAATATAGTTTTAACATAATACTCACTTTTCCTGGCGCATCGAACGGCTCAATGGTGATGAACTCGGAGCCAATGTCGACAATGCGGCCCAACTTGAAGCCTTCCACTGGGTGGGGCACCCATACCTTCTTACCCCCGTCCATTCTGTGTTCACGCTCCAACGACTCCCAATACCTACAGTGAGTCATGTGATGGAAAAGCATATTTGTATCTCAGAAGATATATGATCACATGGTTACAACAACAACAACAACAACAACAAGTATTGAAACTTCCAGAAGCCCTCCGATTGTCTGCTTGACACCAATATGTGTTTTCTTAGAAAATAAGAAAAATATGCTATATTTGTGCATGATAAAGATACCATAAAATTTGTATTACTTTTTGATTGTCTGCATTATATCAGATTTAATACTTTTACCAAACATTTCTGGAATTTGTGGACAGTGTAGCTCCTGATCAAAATATCACCCTACTATAGCCTGATAACAAACTACATTCCTTGTTAGAATCATGGGGCCCGTTTCACTAAACTTTGTATGTTTATTTGTTTGTTTGTTGGGGTTTAACGGCCTAGCAACAGCTAAGGTCATTTAAGGCCGGGTCAATCGGTTCAGTACTAAATCCCATGTACATGTACATGTTCAATTGCATATACAAAAGAGGGGAAAATCCCAAAATCAGAACCGAATATTTACAATAACAAACTATATATTCAGCCCTAAAATCAGAATAATCCTGATCTGGTGCCAGGTCCTCGCCAGACCAGAATCACTTTGCCCCACCCAAAAGCAGTAGGATCAGTAATAATCCTACTACTTTTATAATGGGCAATAACCCAATTCAACTCCCAGGTAACAAAAGAGCCAAAGATAAAAACGTACCTGAGGGTCAAACCAGGCAAATCGTGATTCCTATAAGGAGGAAACCCTACCGTTAATTTACGCCGTCACATACGCCCGACCACCACCCACTAAACTTTGTATGACTAAAATTTCGTAAGTGCAAAATTATTATAGTCTGTAAATTTCACATTGCCAATGTTTTTTTGTAAACAATTATTGAGTTTACATTTATTGATGCTCAATAAATGTAAATGCATCAATTGAATTTTACAGACGATCCTAAATTTGCACTTACGAACATTTTAGTTGTACAAAGTTTAGTGAAACGGGCCCATGATGTATAGAGTATATTCTGATCAGACTGTGTGGATGCACAGGCTGATCTGGATCTACACTGATCGCAAAACCCATAAGCCCCATTCCTCCAGTCATATGATATGAGTGTCATAAGCCCTCCAGTCACAATTATAGCAAGACACACGACAAGAGATGCCATGAAATATGGCTGTCACATTAAACGTGTACCTCCGCCGTTCAGCATCGAGGGCTGGTGTGTGTTCTTCATTACAGACGGCCTGCATGCCTGCAGTCACACCTGCTGACCACTGTATCGCTAGCCACTGTCTATGTACAGTTACATCGACTGTCATTCAATCCCATAGTGCCACGATTTCTCATACATGTACAGTAGCATATGAGAGTTTGTTCCGAGTTTATACGTGGCGTTTTGATCCACGTTTGACTCGCATTTGCACTACATTTGCCAGAAAACCATTTTTTTTGTGGTTTCTGTACGTTTCCTCCCGTTTTCTCTTCACTGTGCATGTGCAGCGTTTTCATCGGAAACGTGTAAACATCTTTGTATCACTGCATATGTGCAGCGTTTCTGGAAAACCACTATAAGTTTTTGCTTCAGTAGGCATGCGCAGATTTTTAGAGGAAACGTTGCGGCCCGCATTTTGCGCCCGTCGAGGCTTTGATAGTATACCGAAAAACGTTAACCAAAAACTTCAACCCAGACCAGGTTCACTTCAGGTTTCCAAGTGGAGCACAAACACACACACCACTTTAAAAACATGGTAATATCCAGCATTTTATCACATCATTCGAGAGTGCAATAATGTCCATGTCACAATCTCTACTTTCACTGACCAATCATTGCTGCATGTGAGACAAAATGGAGTAGAAGTGACTCATGTTCAGGTGTGTAGACACAGCGAGGTGCCAGCCCCGGAATTGTTTCTGGAGGCACAGATAAAGGTGGAAATGTAAAGTATTCTAAGACAGAATGATCAAGATTTTCGAAACATGTGTTTGGCTGTTCAATAATTTGCCCGAGTGTTTTTTATTCTTATATATCAGTACATCCCGTAGAATGCGGAAACGTAAATTCTCATCTGCTGATGTTACATATTTTGTCTTCTTTCTCAATAAAAACATGGTTTGGCAGCACTTTAGAATCATTTCCATTGGAAATGATTCTAAAGTGTTGTCAAACCCATGTTTTTTATGATAAAAATGGAAAATAAAAAATAAACAGCAGACGACAAATTTTATTCTTGCATTCACTGTAAGGTTAATATTTCATCGTGTTCACAGATGGTGAATATGGATTACCACAAAACAACATATGATAGAACTAGGTTGCAAAATATTAATAGTTATGATAAATCCATAGTTCAAGATCTATACGCCTTCAACACAAATAGTTCACAGTAAAATTCACAGCCAGCTTCCAAAACAACATGTATCCACTCAAATTTTGGCTGCTTCAGCTAACTACAGTTTTATCATCTTATCAAGTGGCCGATGTATACTAAATAGAGGCTTCTTTTGAAAATAGGAGATTTCCGTAAATCCTTAAACCATTCAATGAAAACATCGTATTACACCACTGTAGCTGTATGTATTATGGGTGATAGGTAAACTTATTTTAACAACATGGTGTCTCAGCACGATTGCTGCACTAATCAGAGTTTTAAACAGGTAAATACATGTATACCAATGGGCATATACTGCTTACAGTGCGGGAAGCTCTGTTTCTCCGACTTCATCTCCCAGCGCCAACTACTGTATACTAGAAAATCTCCACAAGAAAAACTGTGTTACGTGAGGAGTTTATTGTTGAGTTTGCGACCAGTGTATCATAGATAGGCCTGCGCTTCAGCGCAGTCCGATCAGGGCATACTCTGTTTGCCATTCTGTTGGGGAAGCATACTTCATACCTCGTTTGGCATTTGTGTCAGGTGGAATGTGAGCAATTGCAGACCAGGAGCTACACTCATCAAACACTCCAATCTGCCTTTGTTCCCATAGTGGGCCATATATGAGCAAGTCAGAGCTGTCTAGATGTTTCTGCATGTCGAACTGTACCTTCACATTTGTGAATATTAGTAAATTGTCATAAATGACATAGAAACTTGGCAATATATTCAGAGCGAATTCGGAATTGAATACTGAAATTCTCACGAAATTCAGAAATCAGTTACAAATATTTATGAATTTTTAGGAAAGTCTCGTATGTCACTAGGCAGAAAATCCCGGTGCTAATCACTGTAGATCCCTTAGAACGCTGAATTAAATTTTGTTGTCTGCTGTTTATATTATTTTTTCATTTCTTCTCAGCAAAAACATGTTTTGACAGCAAATAAGAATCATTTCCAACGGAAATTATTCTGAAGTGCTATAAGACCTTGTTTTTATCGAGTAAAAAGACAAAATATAAAACAACATCAGACGACAATTTACGTTCGCCGATTCCCAAGGGATATACTAAAGCTGCTGAATGACTCAGAGCCTACCTACAGGTGCCGCAGCTGCCGGGAACAAGTGGTCCCGCTACACTACCGCCTGCGATAATGTTGCCAATATTCGTCAAGTTCTTTATTACAAAATACTTTAAAATTGTGCCTGAAAGCAAGCAGCTCGATTGGCTGAGCCTGAGCTGTGCTGCAGCTCAGACTCAGCCAATCAAACTGCTTGACTGCGAATTGACATTGCAAACAGATGTTGAGAAGCGGTGACATCTGGGCAAGATGAACGCCCGCGGTGGTGTACCATGATTAGACCTACTGTCTGCTCCATCTTTTGCTGTTGAAAAACTTTTGGCTATTACACACATTAAATGTAAAAAATATTTAAATGCAAGTACTTTTTCAATAACAAAAAAAAATAATTATTTGATAAAATTCCATCAAATATTGATTTTATTGGGAATTTAACATGGGGGAAAAGGAGTGAGTGAGTGAATAGGGTTTAACGTCCGCTTTTCTGACATAGAGGTACAAGCCTCAGGGAGTCTACACGCAGACGGGTCAACAGGGTCGTGTCCCGTATCCACCTGTCCGAGGGGGGTAAATCCCAACTTCAGAACTCAATATTTACAATCAAAATATATATTCAGTCCTGAAATTAGAACAACCTGATCTGGTGCCAGGCCCTCGCCACACCAGCATCATTTATCCCATCCCCTAAAAGTAATAGGATTAGCACTAATCTTACTTTTATATATGGGGCATAACAAGAAAGCCAAAAATGTACATGAGGGCCAAATCCGGTATAGTGGGTTCCGGAAAGTATGAACCCAATCGTTAAGCCAGTTTAGTCGCCTTTTACGACAAGCAATGGCTATACTGCAGCACTATTCTCAGGATCAGTTGATCCCGCCCCGGTGCCTGCACGGGGCAGGGGGAAAAAGGAGGTATCGTAGGAGCAAACATTTTTTTTTAAAAAATGGAAATTTACTCCGAAACCTGGTTAGATAGCTTGGAAATGATGTAAATAAGAAAAGTTAGATTTTGAAAATTGGTCCACAAATAAAAAATTATTTAAAAAAATCTAATTTTAGCCCCCCACGTTAAATGGGAAAATCGTTTTTCGCAATAAAATCAATATTTGATGGAATTTCATCAAATAATTTTGTTTGGGGAGGGTGACTTTTTTGTTATTGATGTATTTACATTTAAATATTTTTTAGATGTAATGAGTTTAATAGCCAAAAGTTTGTTATCAGCAAAACGTGGAACAGACAGTAGTCGTAAATGGGCCACAGACGAATATACAAAATGGATCATATTGCATATCAATCAGGCGCGGATCCAGAAAATAATCCAAGTGGTTCCAAACACTGCATGTCCGTGAAGCGTGATGTGTACACAAAATAGTGGGTGGGGCGCGGAAGGGTGGGGTATGGGGATCATAACAGCATAGATGCCCATAGAAGCAATTTCCTGGCACACAGGTATTTAAGATACATGTGTATTCACTATAACCATCTCACAGGCATGTTATAATTCTTCCCATCCAATACTGTAACAAGGAAAATTATGTTTCTAAAGATTAATAATGAAATTTTATCCCGTCAACACAGAGCGTATGTGCCATGAAACAGTTTTGACATCCTGTCAATGCGACCTAATCACTGCGTATGAATATGAGTGGTTGTCATACTAGTCGATTCTCCGTGGCTGCACGTTTTCCGCTTTATAGGCAACAGGTTGCACTATATCACTACACACATGCAACGGTAAATATTTGTGTACTAGCATTTACATACCATAAACTTACCTAATTCAGTACGGATTAGCAAAATTCTTTGGTCACTCTCCACGAAGTAGAAGTAAAGACAGAACGCTTCAAACGCACATTTGGAATGACAACTCCATTCCAATGCTTATGTAATGAAATGTAATTAGAGTTATGAACTCGGAACTATTAGATATGCTATCAACTGGGATTGATGCTTGAATTGTGTGTGTCTCTCATTAACCAGCTGATGCTGGCAGTATTACAACTACCTGTGAATAGTCTATGGGCATCAATCAATTATGTATCAGGAGTATTAACTGTGTCACTTCAATTGTGTTAGTTCCACACATTCCAGCAGGTGTGCAATAGAGTATTGGAAGCCCTCTCCATTTACCTACTTATCCAATACATGAGAAAATAAACAAACTGCTGACACTGTCTCACCTGTCACAGCGCTCCAGATAAGGAATTAGTAATTGAGTATTGTCACTCCATCATTTCTGAGGCAATTGGGTATTTCAAAATTTTAATTGGGTTAAATAAAATCACACTACTGTTTACACATCAACGGACAGCAATTATTGAATAGTTTGCTTCGAAATGAAAACATGTCTTGGTATTTCATGAGAATCGTCTCCTTGGAGACATGTCTTGGTATTTCATGAGAATTGTCTCCTTGGAGCACTGACACACAATTACAGCAACTGGTTGTAAATACCAAGACGTGTCTTACATTTGTGACTGCGTGTTTGTCTATGGGGATATTGGTTATAATGAGAGCATCAGGTATGAGACTGTATCACAGTCCGCTACATACAGGGCCAGATAATCAATAATCCCACTACCAATAACACCAGACACAGGTGCAACAATTCCTGCAGAAATATATGAGACAGTAAGCCATGTCAGAGCTCCAGATAAGGAATTAGTAATAGAGTATTGTCACTCCATCATTTCTGAAGCAATTGGGTATTTCAAAATTTTAGTCGGATAAAATAAAATCCATTACTGTTTACACAACAGCAGACCCCAATTATTGAATAGTTTGCTTCTAAATGAAAACATGTCTTGGAATTTCATTAGAATTGTCTCCTTGGGCCTAACTATTTTGCAATACTTGACTATATTATCGAACGAGCGTAGGATTGTAGTTCAGGTTGTTGTTGTTGTGGATGCTGTCAGATGATGCTGCTGCTGCTGCCCCGCATTTATTTTTTGGCTGCACCCCCCAATAAACAATAAATTTACAACGCGAACATAGAAACGTGCCTTGTAACTTATAAAAAATCTTTACTCGGTGAATTTAGGGGGGGGGGGGGGGGGGGGGGGGCGCTGGGTCGCCCCCCCCTCCCCCCCCCTCGAATCCACCCATGCATGTCCCCCAATATTGTTTACATTATTTGGCCACGGAAAATCTGTGACCAACAGGCTCAGTGTTTTCTTTTAAATGCTTCAAATATGCTGAAACTGGTGTCAATGTCTCTTAACCTTAAACCTAGAGTGCTATATGCCAGATTATAATATAGGAAGACATGTTTTTCTTTATTCTTTCAATCTGACATTTTTCTGGCAAAATGAACATTGATTTACCATTACCAGACGTACTAATTGACAATTATTATACTTTTTATATCAAACGCGAAATGCCAGTTTGATATCAGGGACGATAACCGTGTTTCCTTAAAATGATAACGGAAGCAACTATTTATTCCATTTATTTATTTTTTGATGTGCAATATCATACTTTATATGTCGATAAAAATATTTATTCAGCATTTAGTTGATATAAATAATTTAACAAGAGGCCCAAATGGGCCTGTATCGCTCACCTAAAAGCCTCCATAGTGGTCATCTTGATTTCACAAAGACTCCTTCACTTACAACTTCAAATGTTCCACAGAATTTGTTGGTACCTTCTAATCTAACATATATTGCGAATGTGCATGTGATTTACTGCTATACCTTCGATTTGATATATAAAATGACCATATTCGGTCAAAAATAAAATTTGACCCCTATTTGACCCCTCGGGCCACGCCCATTTTTGACCCAGGGGCCACCATATGAACAAATCTGAAACAGCGGTAACTATCAATCATTCTTACCAAGTTTCGTCGATATCGGCCTGGAGGTTTGTGAGAAGAAGATTTTTTGACAATTTGACCTAACTTCTCAATGGCGGCCATCTTGGATTTGGTGATGACCTCCATTTTAACAAAAATGAACAGGCTTCAACCACAGACCATTACAGTTAAGTTTGGCCAATATCGGCCAAGCAGTTCACAAGAAAAAGACGTTTGAAATCTTTAGTAAAAGAATGACCTTTTGAACTATCAGTGGCCATCTTGGATGACGTAATCATCTGATTTAGACAAAAAATTCTCCAGAGTGATCGTCTCGTCAATACCTTCGATTTTATAAATTATATGACTATATTTGGTTAAAAATAAAATTTGACCCCTATTTGACCCCTCGGGTGACGCCCATTTTTGACCCAGGGGCCACCATATGAACAAATCTGAAACAGCGCTAACTATCGATCATTCATACCCAGTATCGTCGAAATCGCCCTGGCGGTTTGTGAGAAGAAGATTTTTTAAGAATTTGATCTACTTCTCAACGGCGGCCATCTTGGATTTGGTGATGACCTCCATTTTAACAAAAATTAACAGGCTTCAACCACAGACCATTACAGTTAAGTTTGGCCAATATCGGTCAAGCAGTTTACAAGAAAAAGACGTTCGAAGTCTTTAGTAAAAGAATGACCATTTGAACTATCGGTGGCCATCTTGGATGACGTAATCATATTATTTAGACAAAAAATGTTCTAGAGTGATTGTCTCGTCAATACCTTCGATTTGATATATTACATGACTATATTTGGTTAAAAATAAAATTTGACCCCTATTTGACCCCTCGGGTGACGCCCATTTTTGACCCACAGGCCACCATATGAACAAATCTGAAACAGCGCTAACTAGCGATCATTCATACCAAGTATCGTCGAAATGTGTACCTACTAGATGGGACCCCAGCTTCAACAATAATTAAATCTATATTTTAATTAGTCAAGATCCAGAGCAGAATAAGTGCA
>CM055265.1:91967447-92080630 GCA_029237695.1 Conchocele bisecta | reverse complement strand
GATGTCCCAAAGTGGATTATGTCCGTTAAAGTCACCCAATATCAGTGTTTTGTTACTAACTTGTTTTATTACCTTGTGTAAGTTTTGTAGAAGGTTTTCGGTTTTATGAATACTCGGACTTATGTAGATATTCAGAATGTCAATGTTGCCTTACTGCTTAATATCTTAACTCCCGAGTATAGGATATTATTATTTTCTTTAAGATGACTTGTTTTAAATTCTATGCTTGATATACCATTTTTCACGAATATGCCTACACCGCTTCCTTTGGTTGAGTTCGTTGAGTGAGATTTCAGATTATACCCTGGCAATGTTGTAGGTTTTGGCATTTCCTGTAGACATAATACATCGGGTGACATGATGTCGTTTTCTATTGCATTCACCAGCTCACTTTTTGTTTTGACAAATCCCCGGCAGTTCCATTGAAGGACTGTCAGGGTCTGGTTGGTTTTAGTTCCGTTTCTACCCATACTATTCTTTTTTTTTATTAAATATGTTTATGTTTTATTGTATATCAGGAAGTCTTAGTCCGTGACGCTTAGTCGCTATTATTTCACTTAGCGGTGTCATATTTGATTCCATTTCTGGCTCATTTAGTTGCACTGGTCTCCTATTTGTGTATATTTTGTCTTGTCTTATAAGAGTTATTTTTGGTATATTGTTCTTGTTTTGTTTCTGCTGCGAGTCTTTGCCTGTCTTTATTATTGGTCCATGTTTTTGTTGCCATACGTTTGCCTTTTTTATTTTTATTGCTTCGTCTCTACCTTTAGACGCTTTATTGGTCTTTGGAAGATTCACAGTGTTAGGGGCTAACTTTTGTCTATTAAGTGTTATTTTGTGTACTGTTTTTACTGGACTTGCCGCTGGGCTAACATTGGGTGTGGATGTTGTGACCTTATTGTTTGTTTCATTTTTGTTTTTAGCAGTGATCGTCTGGCAATTTTGAACGTCGCTCATATTTTTAGGGTTAATGTTATCGCTTGAACTATTGTTAGATATGTCAGACAGTCCAAGCCCAGAACCCGGTGAGTCGGGGGTATCCGGCATGGGCTGTGACGATTTTGATGATTTGGTTGTCAGGAGCGAGTCCATAATTTTCATTTTCTGTCATTCCTTATATGAGCCATTTGTCTACCCACTAACGAGTTATTTTTAATTACGGTGCGTGTTAATTGGTGTTAAATCGCATTTTATATGCCGCGACCAGAAAGGATATTTTCCGACCTCGTGCTATTTTTACCAACACGCGTCACGCAACACGGTCAATCATATCACATCTTTGACATGCGCAGTGAAGTATCGGAAGTTGAGAAGAAAAATCTCTGTTCAAGTCCAAATCTAAATCTCCACGTAACTCTTTCCATTTGATGATCTGGTCGCCAATATTAACCACTCTCTCTCTCTCTCTGTACTGCCTGTCCTTCAGACATTTCGCCTTTTTTTTGGCCGACGCCGTTTCATACAATTTCCATCCTGGACGTTTCGACATGTTGATATTCTTGTTTACATATTGGGAAGCCTACTGGCGCGCGTAGTATACTGCGCATGCGCACCGCAAGCCGTGATGTGAAAGTCGTCGTCCCCGCACATTATCAAAATAGACTGTTACCGCCGCGCGTCGCTAACAGTAAATTGATAATTAATAAATGATTATATTTGTATAGCGGGCACTCGTAATATTTAGAACTGGTGTAATAGTGACCTAATTATACACTTATTTAATACCTATAAAGAACATTTTGTGCCTACTGCGTGGGCATGTACCTTTAATTAAATGCGTCACCCGAAAAATAATATTTTTTGACAGATTATAAAGTATGATAATTGCACATCAAAAAAAAAATACAGAGATTAAATAGTAATGTGCTTTAACATTTTAAACACGTTATCGTCCCTGATATGAGTGTGGAAATATAAAGTATCTGATATAAAGAAGATTTTGTGCCTACTGAGTGGGCATGTACGAACTTTAAACCATAATAGATGGAGACTTGAATTTGGCATGTATCTTCCTTATGGTGTTCAGATAGGCAATCAAAGTGAATTTTTATTAGACGAGTTGTCTCCCCCTGTTGGACTTAGAATTTCACAATGTTTCCTCTTATGAAGTAAAATGTTAAACTAGAATACCTATAGACACTTGATATTTGGTATGTGGCTTCCTCAAATTGTGTGCAAATGCGCAAAGTGAGTTTCATATATGTTTGGTTTGATCACTGGGTCATGGATTATCTCGCCCTTTTGGACTTATAATTCCACAATGTTGTCTTAAGCTTGTAACCGTAATAGATGGATACTTTATATTGGTATGTGACTTCCTTACGGTGTGTATAGATGCGCAAAATGATGTTCAATGTTTGGTTTGACCCCTGTGTCTTTGATTATCTCACCCTTTTGGACTTCGAATTCCGCAATGTACGCGTTGCCTTAAGCTTGTAAGTAAAACATTTAAACTGTAATAGATAGATATACTTGATATTGGTATGAGGTTTTCTTATGGTGTGTATAGATGCACAAAGTGATTTTCAATGTTTTGACTTGATATTGGTACGTGGCTTAGAATTCCTTATGGTGTTTAAATATAGATTGGGGGGGGGGGGGGGGGGGGGGTTGGGGGGGGGGGGGGGGGGGGGGGGGGGATGTCAGAACAAAGAATGAGGCACAATGTAAGGGGTGTGCCTAATTGGCGCAATGACGGGAAATGACGGAGAATGACGCGCAATGACGGAGAATGACGGAGATAGGGGCGCAATGACCGAGAAAGTTGGCTAATGAACTCATTTATCGACGCAATTGTGGAGGGGTGTGTGATGCATAATCGTTATTTTGTTGCGTTATTTTTTTACAATCACAGGTAGACTGTTATCATTGTTGGAAAATGGCATGTGCAAGGATTTGGTGGGTTTTTTTTGTGTTGGATACATGGGCGCAATGACGGAAAAGCATGAATAATGACCAAATGTATCGACGCAATTGTGGAAGATGTGAGGAGAGTCGTGCATAATAGTTATATTTTGTCATTATCCATCTTTCTCGGCCATTGCGCCACATTATCCGTCATCCTCCGTCATTCTCCATCATTGCGCAATGACCGAGAAAGTTGGCTAATGAACTAATTTATCGACGTAATTGTGGAAAATGAGGCGAGAGTGGTGTATATTGAATGGCATTAGCTGTTAATATGCCTTTAATAATCAATATTCAATCAATATATCTATCTTGTACACCCGATTTGTCTTGTGTAGTTGGTGGAATTGGTGCCTGATATATTGACAATCGGAAAGAATCTCAACATTCAATCCATATTTAGAGATTTGCCTTAGGCCCTATTTCTCCACTCACAATCACAATCTTGACAGGCCATATCATTTTTCACCTTCGGGCATCAGCGTACTTCCATAAAGAATATGTACAGAAAACGTGACATTTTTCACAAATGGCATCAGAACTTGTACTTGGCACAAATTGCATAGCACATGCGGAATATATTTAATTATTTACCCCATTTATGGAAAATAAGGTAACAGTTGTAAACGTAGTTTTTGAAATTACGCAGAAGCCTGAATGTATAAAATCACATGGCGTGTCTCATTTTTTTTAATTGAGATATGAATTGTGGGGTGTTTTGGAACAAATCAAGAGAAAGACCACATAACAGATAATACTATGTTTATTGAATCTTGTCCAACACGAGAAATATAAGTATCGTTCAAGTCTCTCTTTTTTAATAATAAAGGTAAGTTGTGCCAGTACTAAATGTAATGAACTGTATTGAAATGTACAAGATACATAATTATAAATAAAAAAACACACACAGACTTTATATGGTCCCTAACATATGTTCATGGGTATCTAGGAGATATGATTTTGTAAGTATGATGTGCGTAATTTAATGAAACAATTATTTATAGAAACTGTGATAAATTCTGTAAGTGGTTTTGGAAGTTGATGAAAGTCGAGTGCAATTTTCCGGAATAGAATTCCAGCAAATTTCGTCAACTTTCGATGTCCTCTACAGAAATGATCTCATGAACAAAAATATTTCATTAAAGTATGCACGAAATCATATTTACGAAATCATATGATGCGTGGCCTAAATACTCGTGAATATAATTTAAGAACCATAAAACGATTGATTGATTGTCTATAGGTGTTCAACGGCCTATAAACAGCCAGAGTCATGTAAGGCCACCCACACCATAATATGAAAGTGTGGCGGTTTTATGAATTGTATAAACATGTATCATGTATAAGGTTGGACTTGTGCAAGTTTTGTAAATATATTTCATGAAGTTATGCACACAATGACAAAGTAACTAATCGAGAAGCAGCGTATGGTCGATTCATGATTAATAGTCTACTTTCGTGGAGTGGCTCTCTCCGCGGTCATTCTCCGTCTCTGATGTGGTTTCTTCCCGCCACCCGGTGTACATGGAACGGTGAGTAGTCCATTTGTCGACGTCACCGCTTTTGTGTTTCGACCCTTGTGCTTGTAGAGTTTCAACATGTATTTGATTCTCTCTTCGGTCGTCTTTAGACACCAAACATCCATGGATAGTTTGAAATGCTCGAAGGGTGGCGTGAGTCGATAGTTAACTATTGTCATCATTAAAATGTGTTAAACTGGTGAAATATTGTAAATGTTGGCCATATTTGTTGTCATTATTTTCAATAATATGTCATAAAAAAGTAAAAAATATGGCATTAACATATATTAAATACATTTTCATCAACATTACATGCTTTAATATGTATATCCATATAAAAAGTAGACTTTTGAAAAAATAACTTCTAATAAAAATAGTTACTGAAAAATGCAATGAGAAACTGATTGGGTTACCATTCTGGCAACTACGTATACCCGTCATTTTCCATCATCATCACAACAAATATAACTATTGTGCACGACTCTCCCCACATTTTCCACAATTGCGTCGATAAATGTGGTCATTAGTCATGTTTCTCCGTCATTGCGCCCAAGTATCCCTTAAAAAACAGCCACCAAATCTTTGCACCTGTCATTTTTCATCAATGATTACTGTATACCTGCGATTTTATAAAATTAACACAAAACAATATAACTATTATCCACCATTCTCCCTTCATTTTCCGCAATTGCGTCGATAAATGAGTTCATTAGCCAACTTTCTCGGTCATTGGGCCCCTATCTCCGTCATTCTCCGTCATTGCGCGTCATTCTCCGTCATTCTCCGTCATTGCGCCATTTCCCGTCATTGCGCCAATTAGGCACACCGCAATGTAAGCGCCTGAATTACAGACATACAACAACAACATCAACAATGGCACAGTGGAGTGAAAATTTCATTTCTGCAGATTTTGGCGACCTGCAGGTTTATATTCATCTGGTTATGCGATTTTATTCTAATTATATACACACTAAAAATGTAGTAGCTGGTACCTATGTCGGGTTTGCAGCATCTCGATATCAAATTGGTTGCAGGACGTTTCGGACTATGGACATTTCGTTTCGGTCCATGGGCAGGACGTTTCAGACCACGTCTATACACCCATATTTTTATGTGTACATTTCAGACCATATTTATTAAATGAATATACGTCATGGTCATTTAGCACAACATGCTTCTTTGCCAGACGTTGGAAGTTTCAGGACACATTTATATTTGCTTATATTCTTTACCTTTATGTATACTAGGCAACATGCTTCTTTGCCAGACGTTGGAAGTTTCAGGACACATTTATATTTGCTTATATTCTTCTTCTTCTTGATGATAACGACACTCCCTCAAATTTGAAGATTATGTGCCGGCGCCTAATTAAAAGTGAATATAAATATACAGTGATGTAGGGGGAGGTAGTGGGTCGTAAAACTATATACACATGCAGTAGTTTACTGGTGGTAGATTGGAGTGAGGACAGCCACAGGGATAAGGGCTTTGAAAGCATCCACTGTGGCTGC
Source organism: Conchocele bisecta (assembly GCA_029237695.1). Lineage (NCBI taxonomy): Eukaryota > Metazoa > Mollusca > Bivalvia > Lucinida > Thyasiridae > Conchocele > Conchocele bisecta. The sequence continues at coordinate 92,074,692 of CM055265.1, read as the reverse complement.
TTCATGAACAGAGGATGGCAGGAGGTTCCATTGAGTAATAGTGTGGGGGTAGAAGGCAAATTTGTATGAGTCTTTGTTTGTAGAAATGTGTCTAAATGAGTGAATATTGAGTTGTCTAGTTCGGCGATCAACAGGGTTAAGTAAATTTATTGGGGTTTGATAGCAACTACTTGGTGGAACGATTTCGTAGAGCATAATTAATCGGCAGCGTGTTCTACGAATTTCAAGAGAGGGCCAGTTAGATTTTGTAACATGTTGGATACTGAGCTGGTGTTATGGTAACGGTGGGAAACAAACCTGGCTGCACGTCGTTTGAACTTTTTCTATCTGGTTAATTTGTGATTTTGTGTGAGGGTCCCAAACTGAAGAAGAATATTCAAGTTTGGGCCGAACAAGTGCTTTGTATGCATGATCTTTAACATTTGTGGAGTTTATCTTCAAATTTCGTTTTAGGAATCCCAAGGATTGGTTGGCCATTACTGGTAATTGTGTTTATGTGTTTGTCCCATTTTAGATTACTTTGGAGTGAGAGGCCTAATATTTTTGCATTTGATACATTTTCTAATTGATGGCCATGAAGTTTGTAGGTAAATTTTATCGGATTTCTTTTTTGAGTTACACTGAGAATGTTGCATTTATCTGGATGAAAGTGCATGAGCCAGTCTTGCTCCCACCTACCAGCAGAATTTAGGTCTGATTGGAGTAGCTCAGCATCTGTGATTGTGTGTATTTCTTTATAAATAATACTGTCGTCTGCGAAAAGTCTGAGGGTGCTATATTGTAGGTAGTCTGGGAAATCATTTATGTAGATGAGGAAAAGGATAGGCCCCAAGACAGTGCCCTGGGGTACGCCTGAAGTGACTGGTGACTTATTTGACATTTCGCCCTCCAGGACTACTGTCTGGGTCCTATCAGCAAGAAAGTCGGAGATCCAGTTAAAAGCGTTGCAGTTGATGCCGTAGAATTTAAGTTTGTAGAGAAGGTGTTTGTGGGGAACTTTATCAAAAGCTTTGGCAAAATCCATAATGATGGTGTCAGTTTGAATATTTCGGTCATTTGATTGGCAAAGATTTTGGAGAAAAGAGATGAGTTGGGTTTCACAAGAGCGGGATGATCTGAAGCCATGTTGTGAAAATCGTAAAAATAAAATATTATTGTTTTCCAAATGTGACATCATATTACTTGATACAACATGTTCTAGAAGTTTACAGCAAATGCATGTCAGAGATATTGGCCGATAGTTAATGGCATCGTGCTTGTCTCCTTTTTTAAATACTGGACATACATTTGCGTGTTTCCAATCACTATGGGATTTTGCCTAAGGACAGGGAGGTTTGGAAGATTATGGTAAGGATCGGAGATATTGATTCACTACATTCTTCTTTTAAAATTTTACTGGGAATTTTATCAGGTCCTGAAGCTTTATGTGGTTTAAGATTACGAAGAAGTTTGGTAATGCCGTTTTCAGTGATAGATATATCTTGCATAGCAGGGTGTGGACTGGGCCCCTTGTCGGGTATGGGGTTGTCTGTTATGGGGGTAAAATGCTTTTTGGAACTGGTTATTTAGGATATTTGATTTGCTATGTGGGTCTGATTTTAGTGTGCCATTTCTCTCAGTGGTGGGACAGTTTGGTTTTCAGTTTTCTGCGTTTTTATGTATGAAAAAAGATTTTTGGGTAGTTTTGTAGTTTTTGGGTTTCCTTGTTCCTGAATTGGTATGTCACAGATAATATTTTCAATGTATAGCCAATAAGCTTTGCCTTTGTTCTTTTTGGATTTCATTTTTAAGTTTTTTGAGTTTCTCGTGTTTTTGGTTATGTGATTTTCTGCTTTTGAGTAGGTTGCGTTTATACTTATTCATTTTCTTTCTCAATTCGTTTGACACCCATGGTAGTTTATTGTCATGTTTTATTAGTTTTGTAGGTATATTCTCCATTATTGACCTTTGTAGATTGTCTTTAAATGTATTCCAAATGATGTCAATATTTAATCAATACGTTATGATATACAATAGTGGCAAACAGTACCCTTGCGCGGCAACACGATTTACCCAAATCTACCCAAATCTTCATTAAAAATAACATTTATGATTGGAGCCAAATTTTAAGCCAGCTTCAAAATCAAATATTTCACCATCTTAGTTTTTCAGAGACCGTTTTGAGAGACTTAAAGTGATTGTGTCTCAGATGGTACCTCCGAAGATGCATTTCACAAAAACAGTTGAGGTACATCAATGAATACCATCGCAACCACAGGTTGAAGTAACGGACCGAGGTCTATAAATACATTAAATATACCTAAAAGCATTAATAAGTCAAAATATAGGAGAGTAAAGAATTTGTTTAGCTTATTTTTCACTTATTACTGCTTTTAGGTATATTTAATGTATTTATAGACCTCGGTCCGTCAGTTCAACCTGTGATCGCAACTTGTCCTTGTTCATATATATGTTTTTTCGGCTAATTATCGCATCTGCATGTCCACTTTCAACGTCATGGATAGCAAATCCAGAAAATTCCATGCTAAATTTAACTTGGCCGTATTGCAATCTATCTGGAAAATCTCACTAGTAGTGATGTAATTCCTTTCAGCGATTTACAGTTGCCACCGACTACCATTTTGCTGCAGATAAGACACATTACAAGATATTTCAGCATTGCACACTTCTACATAATCACCACAAACACTGTATATGTAATACATGTACAACAATTGTGCATGATAAGCAAAACTAACCGAATTTAACAATACGACAACTGAATGTTATCGCTGGCGTAGCCGATGATGTAGTGTTCAGTCATGTGACCACAATCGCGAGGTCGTGCGCGGGAAATAGGAATGCTATATTTAGCAAAACTGGCTTTGCAACAATTTTTTTTTTTTTCAATAATATTTTTTTTATTATTACTTAATTTTTTTCAGGTCATATACATATATGTTCCGAAATACAAATCTACCGTAAAATGATCTTTCACTAACTGTTTTGCTCACAGTCCATCCACCCAGGGCCTTTAACCATTCCAATGCTGAATGAAATGTTGTCGTCTGCTGATTATTATTTTGTTTTCCCTTTTCTTCATCAAAAACATGCTCTCACAGCACTTTAGAATTATTTCCATTGAATTGCTGCCAGGTTGGATGACACTACAAACCGAGATCCCATCCCTATATGACCATAGTTGTTGCTGGGACATATAACCCACTGACTTTTACTTTCTCAGTTTCTGAAATGCTGCCATGGTTTATTGACAGAGAACAAAATATATAACAACAGCAGAAGAGGCTGAATCTCAAGTACGCATCAGCTGTTTCAAGTGAATACAACTGCAGATATTTCCCTGTTTACCAGGTGAATTTCACTTCCTAGACCACAACAGGAGGTGCCTCTTGTTGATAAACCATGATAATTAACTTTGTAAAGAATCCCTTGACCAGTTTATGGCGCACGCCTGTTAATGATACTTAACAAATCTGTTCCCAATGACCGCCACTTAAAACTTCACATGTTTCTGTAAAAATTACACACATGTGGACTGGTTATCGATTTTCTCCAAGCGAAATGTGCATGCTTAGAGGCAAGCGAAAACCCAGTCTGGACCTATCAATACACACACAGAGACGTGTCCTGGGAAAAGCAGACTTGTGTCAATTTTGCTATTTTTTACCGGCGCCATTACTTTTGCCAAATTTTGTTTTCTTGTGCCACATTCAATTTATTAGCGCATTTGGCGCCATTTGCGAAGGCCAGCATGAGCCCTGTTAATATAAAGGGAGACTACCGTCATAAAGACTCATTAATTATGTCTCAGTTGTCTAACTTTAAGTTGCCATCGATCATGATTTCATATGGCACATATATACTTGTCTAACTGTCTATCCGGTCACCTCCATAGTATTGCAATATTTATAGTAATTATATGCCAACATCTTTTTGAAATAGTTAAAAACAAAGTATAATGCATTGAATGTATGTTTTTATTAGCACAAATTACTTCTGGACATATATAGTTTAGTTACTGCAATTTAATTTACGGAGTTACATTTCAAAACTCACACAGGAAGGCTATATATATAAATATTCTTAATATTCATCTACAATAACAATAATAAACGATCTTGTATTAAGAACATTGATGAAAATGAACCTTAATATGCATGACATATATATATTTTTAAATTTGTGTATGGTTTGTATATCTTGTCAAATAGCTTGAATGTTTTTCACACCTCTATGTAGACAAAGCCCAATATTACCGGTATATTGTATTGACCAAACACAGTGTATTTTAGTTGGGGTAGCTCGTTATATATAGTCGATTATGTACAATATGGGAAACTGTGTAGATCCTGTGAATGCATATTTCCCCTACAGGTATAGCCTGAATAAGTGGTTATGCACAAAATGGGGAACCAGGTAGACCCTGATCAGCCTGTGATTGCAAATTTCCCTAGAGGTATAGCCTCAACAAGTGATTATGTACAAGATGGCTACACGTCATGGCGGGCGAAAACGGCCAGGATACGGTCGACACCTTCACACTGTCTCCTTGTATGTCAACATTAGAGAGATTCTACAATTTTTTATTTCAATTAAAAATCATCATTCCCATTTAGCATGTTTAGCCATTATAAAGTGGATTATCTTCCTTGGCTTCCTAGTATTAAGTTTATCGTGGTACTCTCCCTTTATTTCATATATAAATATTTCCATTTTGCATCAAAACATTAAAATGGGCCCTGGTATGAGCAAATTAATGACATACATTATGTAAGTACAGTCCAAACATAGTTACTATGATGTGTATAGCTTTATTTATTAACACATATAGTAATTATATGAAGATTTGGGTAGATTTGGGTAAATCGTGCCACCCCCCTTGCGTGTCCGAAGTTCGTGAACATAAGCAAACTCAATGCGTAAACAGCTACGCAATCAACATTTATTCAAGTTTAAACTCGCTCACCATTTCTTTCATTACCTAATCTTTAAACAATATGTACAATCACAAGAGATCGACAATGCAACACTCCATCACACAAAGAAATATGACATGCATATTGCCGTGGCGGTCGCCATTTTGTGTACTCAAGTTCGTAATACACGTTTCTCAGCATGCAATTCGTTAATAACGTCAACAGCTAAGCACTGAAATTCGAGGAATTAGGCCAGAATTGATATTTTTAATGCTGATGTGCATCAAGGTTTACAAATATTATTATTACCAATTACTTACACCATTAATCTACTTCTATTGGGAAAAAATGTACTGGAAAAAACCGTTTTGGTAGACAAATTTTATGACTTGTATAAACAGTGGTGTGCTGACCTACATTGCAGACTAGAATAGTCCATGTTTAAAACACATAATTTGAACATACAAAATATGTATTCAGATTGTTATTACTAGTTTTGCGATTATTTGCTACCACATTTTTTAACAATATTCCGTGTGTCAAAATTCAAGAAAAATATTTGCAGTAAAACCATTGAGGTGATGAGGAGAAAATACAAATTTAGTGTGACATTACCTTGACCGGAAGTCGCCTGTCACACGTGTAGTAGTGAATACACATATACAGTGAATGTTTACAGCAGGAAAATGTCAACATTGGGTACAGTAAAGTTGATGTCTGTTACCATGGGTAACTGGGATTGACAAATTTCATGTTTTGGGTAACTACCTCAACTTTGTTTGATATTTGACTTGTTTCAATCGCAGTTGTGTTGATAAATGAATGTGTTGACAGCAGAAGACCCAATTTCAATGTGTTCATCCGGGGTTTTATGTACTGGTCAAAACACCCGAGAAAAACTGGATGAAATCGAAAACACGAACTTACGTACCTCACGTACTTGGGACACGACACGATAATTCTTGCAATCTACTCCAAAGGCTCTTTGTGGTCTGAACGAGAAAAGCCTCTTTAAATCATACCCAATTTTACTCTGATATTAAAATATCTAGAAGGTAGGACACTCGCCATCTTTTAAACCAACGGAAGTGGATTATTTACCTTGGGGCCGGCCGGTTCGCTAATTCAGTAATTGTAATGCGTGAGAAGGCTGGAACCCTGCTTTTCCCGGCCTTGTTGGCCGGCCGGTTCGCTAATTCAGTAATTGTAACGCACGAGAAGGCCGGTTCCGGCCTTCTCGCGCGGTCATGGCAGGGTCCCGTCCTTCTCGCGCGGGCAGGGTCCCGGCCTTCTGCGCATTACAATGACTGCATTAGCGAGCCGTGCCCAAGGTACACTAGTGCCACTTCCGTTGGTTGAAAAGATGGCGAGTGTCCTACCTTCTATATTTAATATCAGAGTAAAATTGAGTATGATTTGAAGAATGTTTTGTCGTTCATACCACAACGTGCCTGTGATCTACTCCCATACTGCCTATAGCCAGAGTTACGATTCCTTTTGTAGAACTAGAGACTGAAAGTTGCATATTTTCTCAATCATCATCCAGAGGCAAATGTACTGTGATTGTGCAAACTCATTCCCATCCATACGTTTTCTCTAGAATAAATTACTGTTTGAAGCTCCCAGAACAGAAAAAATTGTACGAAACTGGCGGCTAACTGGTCACTGCTACCTAACTGAGAACTAAAGATAATAACTGCTGTATTCATACGCATTAAATATCTTGATTCGTATTTTCCAGAATTTAAAGGAGATATAACAAGCTTTTGTTTTCGCGATACGCTTATGTATTCATCATTTATATATCAAATAAAACAAATTGCATAATACGATTATTACACGTAATAGTTCAACAGACTACTTAGAACTCCAGTTTATTAGACTGCTGATATAAATATATGGGACTGTACTGTACTGTCAAAATATGAGAATGACCTAGTTACAAACTACTTCTGAAATGACACTGGGTGACATACTGTGCAATTTTCAACAGCTGTAGGATACCAGTCTATATACATTTATTTATATTTACATCGTCAGGTTACAATCTATGTTTCTCCCGATAGTACGTATATATAATGCTAAATCAGACGGGCAACAGAGTAGACACTTATCAGAGCTGTCAGGTGCATAGATGGATCTGGTGCTATGCTGGTCAAACTGTCATAACGTCATTCTTGTAGGCCATTGTCCACTTACAATGAAACAATACTGTACATGGGGTCAATTAAGGAAAGCCCGGGGTGACAGCAGTGGGAAAATTAGTCGCTCTAATTGCCACGGGGGGGGGGGGGGGGGGTGGGGTGTTGTTTGAAGATTGTGTCAACATCCGCTGTACACTGCGACTGAGAAGGTGCAATAAGCCAAAAACAACACGGGGCTTATAGGGCGTTTGCGACCAGTATTGATCCAGTTCAACCTGTACATTGCACAGTCTGAACAGGATCTGCACTTTTCGGCATTCCTTCAATAAAACACACTAACATGCAATCTAGATCGTATTTGGACTACATGAGTGTTATATTTGATTAGGACCTACACTAGTCACAAATCACATAAACCCCATTTCTCCAGTCACAGCCACATATAGGACCAAGCTTCGACGTAACCCCCATTTGACAAAACAACGATTTTCTTCTGGAAAACATTTTTAGTTTTTAGCATCAATTCCAAACATTATCCATTTATTTGAAACAAGTCAGTAGGAAAATAGATTAGAAATAGTAAAGAATTTACTGTACATGTGAAAATTGAATATAAACTTTTAATTCTTTTTATCTGTCAACGAACAAAATATGTGATTTAGTTATATTTTAGTTTTCGAAAACAGTATTTACGGAAAAATAAGCGAGTGGACATTCAAGTTACACAATTTTTATCGTACAATATAACATTCATCCATGTATAAAAACAAACGCATCAAGATTGGATTTTCGGAACTAGAAAGCACCCTGATGTGCACAGTGTATCTATTCTACCATGTCTGTCAAATTGGACTCAACAATCAGCTTGGCATAGGTGTAGCCTCGCGGATTCAATATACACCTGCCACATTATTGTTGACATCCGTTTGAACGTAGCTTCACACGTCTGTCACTGACTAGGACAGATAAACGCTATCTTCATTTTTGTCGTCTGCTGCTCATCAAAAACATGCTTCGACAGCACTTTAGAATAATTTTCATTGGAAATGATTCTAAAGTGCTGTCAAAACATGTTTTTATTGAGAAATGAGACATAATATAAAAGCAACAGCAGACGACAATTGTTGTGTGTAGCGGTCTAAGGGTTAATATTACATGATGGATTGCTTCAATATTTGGACACTTGATACATGTAAGCATTTGGAACACACTCATGCTGCCATTAACATGACCTTGACCTTTTTCATGCCCATGATCATGTTACGGTCAAATGCCTCGGCAGGCGCAACACCGCTTCAGTTTTTGTATTCTTGTTGTTCATAGTCATTTATTGGTAACCGTACGGTAATTGCGGAAACAAAAGTATGGCTGTTATAGGCACGGCGTTTTTATTCCAAGGTAGTCTTTATCACAATCTCGACTTTATACCTCTTTGATATCGAATAAAGAATGAATCTGCTACACATAAAAATGGAATATCACTGATTTTCCAACTTTCTGTACCGATAAATGCCAGTTGAAATTAAGACGACAACACGTTTCAGTGTTTATCAATATTTACACGATTCCCGACCCTGTATTTTTATGACCCAGCTTCCAACAATATGATCTGAAACATCCAGGAATGTGGTTTGAAACGTCTATGGTCCGAAATATCCATACTTCAAAACGTCCGTAATCCATCAAATTATCCACAATTATTAGGCACCAGTCGATCATCAATTTAATGGCTTCCGCACACACACCCTTCCTCAGTCTACCGTCTTTGAGAGGGATGGGTTAGGGTTAGATGCCTAGGGGTTAGAGAACCTGACTTCCAATTCGGAGGTTGTGGGTTCAAACCTTGCCTAGGCAGGGCTGTACAAATTGGCACGCCCGACGCCCGGGACAAGTCGGTTTTAATCTCGGGCAAGTGCCTCTATGCTGGAATTTAGTCCCGGGCAAGTCACTATTTTCCGTTAGAACGTCCCGCCACAAGCCCGTTTTTTGGAACCGGACTGTCATAAACTTAATCCCAAAACTGGCCACTTTATCGATCGATAACGCTGCGGGCGTCCTGGCGATTCGCAGCTACTGTGTTACACAGTACCTGTGTATCGCAATAAAGTGATATAGCAATCTACAGCGACCCTGATTATATTAATGTAATCGAATTTGAAAGTAATTAGCGAATTAGCGAAAATATTCTGCGGCGATCGATGGTTATTGATTTATTTTATGTATGTTAACGTTTTCATCTCACTGCGTCCACAGACCAAGAGACCTAACTTTAGAGATGTTCCTTCACGGGGTGGAAATGGTATTTAAGGTTCTTAATTTAAATTATCGTTTCTACGCGGCATATAAACGAAAAAAAGTGAAATTGAATGGGATGGACATACTATGAAGGTATGTTTGATTCCCAAGGCGATGTTTGAACCCACAACCTCCAGATTGGAAGCCGGTGTTCTAAGCCCTAAGTCACAACCCATACCTTATAAACAAAGGAAAGAAATGCTCCTAACGAGCGACCATACGTACTTAGAATAACAGCTGACGTAACGCGCGGTAAACTGAAATGGCCTAAGTGACAATTGACATTTACGTTCCAACAAGATTTTCACGGTGTGTAATCGATCGTATTTCTTCGCCATCATATGAAACCCGACTCGAGAAACACCAATTAAGTTGTGGATTTCTGAATTTGTCAATTGTTTGTACGGTCTAAGAAATCAAACAAATGTGACAATTCTTTTTACAAAATATTAGAATCGTCTAAGGAGACAATTCTCATGTGTTGCCAAAACATGTTTTATTAAGACATCGGAAAAATGTGAAAAGAAAACCCGAATACATTGATATTTCTTTACAAAAACATATTTTGACAACATTTGAGAATCGTCTTAGGAAACGATTCTCATGTGCTGCCAAATCTTGGTTTTATCAAAAAATCAAACAAATGTGAAATTCCACAAGTTAATAATGCGTAATTATCAATTCATCGGCTACGCGATGACGTGAGCGACTACATAGCGTGGTTTTGGTATGTTTGTTTCCACAGAATTCTAAAGGTCAGTCACACTTTGCACGTAAACTGGATTAGCGACTGATGATTGTAAACACCATCAGGTGTGCAGCTAGACCGAAAATGATATGTCGCAAATGTGCTAATTGGGGATGGGTGGGTACGGCCATATTTCTTTTTTGTGACAATCTCGCGTTTTTGCGATCTCGATCTCGCCTTCCGCTTTTGGAAATACGATTTGCCCATGCATGTGTAGACAGCATGCGTGTTGGATTTGCGTTCTACGTACGTACATGCATATAAAGCATGCTAGTTCGAAGTGCATTCTACGTACGTACGTACATGTAATGTATGCGCAAAACTCAATTTCAACACGCATGCATTCACACATATTACAGGGCCCGTAGCCAGACCTGTTTGAAGGTGGGGGGGGGGGGGGTCGTTTCGAAGGCCCAAGGGGCCTGAGGTATCTAGGGGGTCCGGCGGCATGCCCCTCCCCCACCCCACAAAAATGGAAAAATGAAATATAGGTGGGTGGTCTGAAATGCAATTGCTTGCATTCTCCGCAACAGCCGAGCTTCTAACTGTGACCTTCCATACCCGATTTTTTTTTCCTCTGACAAATTGGACCTCGAGGCTGGGCGGGGGGGAGGGGGGGGGGGTCGTCCGACCGCTCCGACCCCCCCCCCCCCACCCCCCCCCCCCCAGGCTACGGGCCTGCATAATGACTTGAACAAACGTATTTCCAAAAGCGGAAGGCGACATTGTGAAAAGGCCGATGCGAAAACGCGACATCGCGGTCTCGACAATGCGAGATAGCCAGGCGAAAACGCGAGAATGAATACAATAGAATCTCACGTTTTCGCCTCGCGATTTGGTCTCGCGTTTTCACGATCTTGTGTATAGGTCGACGATGCGATGCAGTAGCGGAACCAATAACACGTATCGAAATATGTTTTTTTTTGCTCAATAAACGTGTATTGGCAGCACATTAGAATCGTCTCCTAAGACGAGTATCATTTTTTGTCAACTTATGTTTTTGTTGTCAAGAAATATAGATGTTTGTCCACATGTGTTCTATTTCTTAATAAAAACGTAAAAATGTTTTTGCAGCACATGAGAATCGTCTCCTAAGACAATATTTATGTGTCCTATTAGGGACATGTGGCAACCTCGCGTTTTCGAGCTTTGGAGACGAAAACGCGAAATTCTATCATATTCAATCTCGCGTTTTACAAACACGCCGCACATGCACATGATGCATGAGCAAAACTAATCCGAATTTTTCAAAAGCGAAAACGCGAGACGATTCTCATTATTTTAGGAAACGATTTTTATGTTTTATTATTGTTGATAAATGTGTTTTGAGTATGCACTTGTCGCAACGTTAGGTCCGCGGTGGCACACACAGGTTGAAGTAACGGACCGAGGTCTATAAATACATTAAATATGCATAAAAGCATCAATAAATGAAGAAAAAAAAATAATTTTTTTTACCCCATCCATCTAAGATTAGATGGATGGGGTAAAAAAAAAATTATATTTTTTTTCTTCCTTTATTGATGCTTTTATGCATATTTAATGTATTTATAGACCTCGGTCCGTTACTTCAACCTGTGGTGGCACAGTGACAAAATACCACAATAATAAATATGTACTATACAATGTTTATTATTATAGATATTTAATATAATATGTATATGTGCCAAGTGCTCAATTGTATTATATTTAACAACTATGATAATAGTTTTTGTTTTGGGACAGTTTCGTATAAGAAATCTTACGAGGACAAGTCACTTTTTCAAAATTACTTGACCTGAAAAATATATTTTCCGGGACAAGTCCGGGCAAGTCACTTTTGTCAAGTCACTTGTCCGGGACAAGTGGCTAAAAAATCAATTTGTACAGCCCTGCTAGGGCATAACAAATACTTTCCTTGTATTTCCATCCCACTGGTCTGTCGGATGAGACTTTAAACTGTGGTCCCATCTCTATATGACCTTAGCTGTTGCTTGGACGTTAAACCCATTCACTTTCACTACCGTCTTTGAGATGGTTCAATCAAATGGTGGCCACAACATATACTTCTGAAGAGAAATAACAAAAGATTTGAAATTTTCCGAAAACAAATTAGTGTATTTTCACTAATCAAAATGCAATGTGTTAACCCTTAGACAGCTACACACAAAAATTGTCGTCTGCTGTTGCATTTATATCTTGCCTTATTTCTCAATTAAAACATTCTAAAGTGCTGTCAAAGCATGTTTTTGATGATAAAAATGGAAAATAGAAAATAAACAGCAGACAATAACAAAATTAAGATAGCGGTGTAAGGGTTAATCAGTGTCTGTTTCTCTTTGCAGGCGAATGCAATGGCCGTGGACTGTGTGGGAAAGTGGGCGGTGCTGGCGGGGTAATACCATCAACAGTGTTGTTGTCTGTTTCATCAAACTTGCCCAAATTTTACGGATATACATGTATAAACAATGCAAAAACAAAATTGTTTTTGATAACATAAGTGAGCCTTCTTTTTGTTTCGTGAAATTTGGTTCAATATTGATTTTATTATGAAAAAAGAAAGATGATGTCTATGGGGATTTAACATGGAGACATTTTTCTAATTTCAGAAAATTAATAGTGGACTGATATTCAAAATTGTTTGACTCCTCCCCTAGCTCCTCCACCTCCTTTTCCCCCATGTTAAATTACCATAGACAAATACATTTTTCGTAATAAAATCAATATTTGACAAAATTTCACAAAAAAAAAATGAAGGATCATTCTTAAATTTTGCTAGAATTTAACATTATCAAAAAAAATATATTTGCGTTATTTATATGGCTGTAAAATTTGGGCAGGTTTCGTGAAACAGACTGTAGTAGATCTCAGATCCAAGGGGACAATTTCAGGTATTGGGGCCCCTTCCCGATGATAGGTCCATGGGGGATTCCTATGTTTAAGGGACATGTGCCATTTGAGATGGGAAAATGTCCCCCCAGGCTCGCTCTTAAGGCACAAAACTGTATCCGTCTTTACTGCTTTTGTTTTTCATGATCGTCCACTCGATGATCCAAGACTAATTGATCTCGATTATTGCAAATGTAATGTTTCTTTGGTCGTCCAGATCCTAGATTGCGCCTACTTCATTGGCCCATTTTTGCCGCGTCTGCTTTCGCAGAAGACTTGACTATAGTCGCTGCTTTTTCCGTCGTCGTCGTCGTCTGCATCAACAAAAGTCTAAAAGTTTGTACAAGTTTCTTCATCATGATATAAGTTATAACTTTAATATTACTTGATGGATTGCTGCAATATGTGGACACTCGATACATGTGAGCATTTGTAACACATTCGTATCCACCATTAACATGACCTTGACCTCCAAATGGTTGCCGAAACACTTAGCCATTATTAACGTTTTTTCATCATGATATATGTGAGAATCGATGTTGCGCCATCTCAATCGCAATATACCCATTGTTCCCAAATGATAAGTCGAAAAGGGGGAGATAATCCATGACCGTGGGTGGAATCGAAAATCACAATTCACTTTACGCATCTACACACCATCATCATGATCAGGAAGGCACACACCAAGTTTCCAGTCCCTAGCTATTACGGTTAAAAAGTTTTATTTTCAAGAAATGTGACGGACGGACAGACACCGTGACAAAAACAAAATGCCCATTTTTTTTCTTCAAAAAGTGGGTATAATAACCATGACCTTTTTCCCGTTTAAAGCGTGCACTTCTGATGGCTTTTGTGATGCTTAAAGCTGGGGTCCCATCTAGTATGTACAAACATTTCTTTATGGAAATTAAGTGGTAAGTGGATAATTAGAGAATCGGCGGTGCCCTATAGGTTTCGCCCTGTCCGTCCGTTTAATTTTTGAAAGTTTTTGTACAAGTTTCTCCTATCACTTATAATTTCTGTTTGCCTTCAGCTAATATCTTCATATTGCAGACATGCATTACTTAGTAATGATACATCCTTCCACATTAATACAATTACCCTCCGTCTGTCTGTTTATTTTCAAATCACTTATAGGGGCCCTAAGTGCATCGACAGACCACATATTCTAGTTGTCTATTCCACCAGTTTTAAAAATTACGAGTGCCCACTACACAGATATAATCATTTAGTAATCTTGAATTTACTGATAGAGACTCGCGGTGGTATCGGGCTATTTTCATATGCAAATGAGGCAGGATAGTTGTTAGCTCGCCTGCACGAAGTGCAGAAGAGCTTATGTCATACCCCCGGCGTCGTCGGCGTCGGTGTCAGCGTCGTCCACAAACTTAACGTTGGGTAAATGTCTTATAACTTCTGTTTCCTTTCACGGAACACCTTGTTATTTCATACATGCATTCCTCAGATGACCCTCTATCATGCTGTAGCAAATCCATGACCCACCACCCAGCCTTTACCCCAAGGTCAAGGTCACACACTTGGCACATTCATAAACTTAACGTTGGGTAAATGTCTTATAACTTCTGTTTCCTTTCATGGAACACCTTGTTATTTCATACATGCATTCCTCAGATGACCCTCTGTCATGATGTAGCAAATCCATGACCCACCACCCAGCCCTTACCCAAGGTCAAGGTCACAAACTTGTCACATTCATAAACTTAACGTTGGGTAAATGTCTTATAACTTCTGTTTCCTTTCATGGAACACCTTGTTATATCATACATGCATTCCTCAGATGACCCTCTATCATGCTATAGCAAATCCATGACCCACCACCCAGCCCTTACCCCAAAGTCAAGGTCACAAACTTGGCACATTCATAAACTTAACGTTGGGTAAATGTCTTATAGCTTCTGTTTCCTTTCATGGAACACCTTGTTATTTCATACATGCATTCCTCAGATAACCCTCTATCATGCTGTAGCAAATTCATGACCCACCACCCAGCCCTTACCCCAAGGTCAAGGTCACAAACTTGGCACATTCATAAACTTAACGTTGGGTAAATGTCTTATAACTTTCTTTGGCTGCCAGCAGGGGCATTCGTGTGCCGACAGGCAACATTTCTAGTAACTTTTGTTTCCTTTCATGGAACACCTTGTTATTTCATACATGCATTCCTCAGATGACCCTGTATCATGCTGTAGCAAATCCATGACTCACCACCCAGCCCTTACCGCAAGGTCAAGGTCACAAACTTAGCACATTTATAATCTTAACGTTGGGGTAAATGTCTTATAACATCTGTTTCCTTTCATTAAACGCCTTGATATTTCATACATGCATTCATCTGATGATACTCTATCGTGCTATAGCAAATCCATGACCCACCGCCCACCCAATCGTTACCCCAAGGTCAAGGTCACAACTTAGCATGTTCATAAACTTAACGTTGGGGTAAATGTTGTGTAACTTCTGTTTCTTTACACTTTGAACACCTTGATATTTCATACATGCATTCATCTGATGATACTCTATCATGCTATAGCAAATCCATGACCAACCCCCACCCCTTTCCACAAGGTCACGGTCACAAACTTAGCACATTCATAAACTTAACGTTGGGGTAAATGTCTTATAACATCTGTTTCCTTTCATGGAACACCTTGATATTTCATACACGCATTCATCTGATGATACTCTATCGTGCTATAGTAATTCCATGACCCACCGCCCACCCCTTACCCCAAGGTCAAGGTCACAAACTTGACACATTCATAAACTTAACGTTGGGGTAAATGTCTGATAACCACTGTTTCCTTTGATGGAACGCCTTGATATTTCATACATACATTCCTCACATGACTATCACTCACATGCCACACCCACACATTCCTCACATGACCCTCTATCATGCTGTAGCAAATCCACAACCCACCACCTAACCCTTACCCCAAGGTCAAGGTCACAAACTTAGCTTGCATTCATCCGATGATCCTCTATTGTGCTACAGCAAATCCATGACCCACCCCACCCCTTTCCCCAAGATCAACATCATACACTTAACGTTGGAGTAAATGTCTTTTTATAACTTCTGTTTCTTTACAGGGAACACCTTCATATTTCATACATGCATTCATCTGATAATACTCTATTGTGCTACAGCAAATCCATGACCCACCCCCACCCCTTTTGCCAAGGCCACAAACTTAGCACATTTATACATACATTCCTCATGTGAATAGCTATCATGCTGTAGAAAATCACCAACTTAGTGTGTTCATAAACTTAACGCTGGGTTAGATTTTGTTTTCCTTCTCATTTCAGGGAGCGCATTGATATTTCATACATGCATTCATCTTAATATGCTATATCAAATCCACGATCCACCTTCCACCACTGACCTCAATGTCAAGGTCCACCGCACACCCCTTATCCCAAGGTCAAGTTATATAATATTCATGTTTTTATACCCCCCCCCCCGCAACGAAGTTGTGGGGGGGTATACTGGAGTCAGCTTGTCCGTCCGTCCGTCTTTCCGTGCGTCCGTGTTTCCGTCCGTCACAAAACTTAACAATTGTAAATTTCCTTTTAACTTCTCTTTCCCTTTGCGGAAATCTTTCATATTTTACCAGCCCCTTCTCTGACACTCATACATGATTCTGCAACAAACCTACGACCCCCATTCATGCCAGGGGTCAAGGTCACGGACTTAGAATGTCTAGTTTCCTTTTTTCAACTGGAACCACCATCGCACTCTCCATATGTGCTGACATAGTCTTTTATCTGAAAATGATAGTATGCGAGCTGGAATTCATTCTAGGTCAGGGCTGACACGGGGGGGGGGGGCGTATTCCGTAAGCCTCCGCTTACTGACAAATCTAGTTTATACAACTGTGACAAGTTTGAATGAAGGCTGCCAACAGGCGAGCTTCGTTGTCTTCTGACAACTCTTGTTATGCCCCATCACGATAGTGGAGGGGGCATTTAGTGTTACCCTTGTCCGTCCGTCCCGTCCGTCACAAAACTTTAACGCTCGGGTAAATGTCTCAGAATTTCTTCATCCTTCGACCGATCTGCTTCATATTTCATATACACATTGCTCTAATGGTCCTCTACCACCCTGTGCCAAATCCACGTTCGTCCTGCCCCCGCCAAGCCCAGCGTCAAGGTCACATACTTAGTGCTTCAAAAACTTTAACGCTCGGGTAAATATCTTATAATTTCTGTTTGCTTTCACGGATCAGCTTCATATTTCATATACGCATTGCTCTGATGGTCCTCTACCGCCCTGTGCCAAATCCACGTTCGTCTTGCCCCCGCCGAACCCAGGGTCAAGATCACATACTTGGTGCTTCAAAAACTTTAACGCTCTGGTAAATATCTTATAATTTCTGTTTGCTTTCACGGATCAGCTTCATATTTCATATACACATTGCTCTAATTGTCCTCTACTGTCCTGTGCCAAATCCACGTTCGTCATGCCCCCGCCAAGCCCAAGGTCACATACTTAGTGCTTCAAAAACTTTAACGCTCAGGTAAATATCTTATAATTTCTGTTTTCTTTCACGGATCAGCTTCATTCTTCATATACACATTGCTCCAATGGTCCTCTACCGCCCTGTGCCAAATCCACGTTTCTCCTGCGCAAAGCCCAGGGTCAAGGTCAAATACTTGGTTCTTCAAAAACTTTAACGCTCGGGTAAATATCTTATAATTTCTGTTCCCTTCCACGGATCAGCTTCATACTTCATATACGCATTGCTATAATGGTCCTCTACCGCCCTGTGCCAAATCCACGTTCGTCCTGCACCCACCAAGCCCAGGGTCAAGGTCACATACTTGGTGCTTCAAAAACTTTAATGCTCAGGTAAAAACAAATTTTGACTTGGAATTTGGCCTCATTTATTATCAAAGCGATATGTGGGGCATCCGTGTTCTATGAACACATTTTCTAGTTAAATTATAAACTAAACAGGATATTTTTAAATTATTTATATCAACTGAAATACGTCACCTGAATAATTTTTATCAACATATAAAGTATGATCATTCCACATAAAACATAAATAAATGTGCTTGTAATAAATAGTTGTTTCTGTTATTATTTTAAGGAAATAAATTTATCACCCCTGATATCTAACTGGCAATTCACGTTTGATATGAAACGTATAATAACGTCAATTAGCACGTCTTGTAAATGGTAAATCGATGTTCATTTTGTCCGAAAATTGTTATCTAAGGAATAATACGTGGGACTCGGCAGGGGCGCGTTTCACTAAACTTCTTCCGACTAAAATGTTCGTAAGTGCAAAATTATGATAGTCTGTAAATTTCACATTAACAACGTTTTCTTGTAAACAATTATTGGATGTTAAATAAATGAGCCGCGCCATGCGAAAACCGGGCTTAATGACAACATTTTCAGTTTTTACTTTTTCGCGTATTCTGAATTGTACATCTTTTAAAAGCCATATGCCTCCAAAATTATCAATGTATCCCAATTATTTTTCATTTTAGAAGTATTTTTATGACGCGTGGTAAAAACTTATATGCCGTTTTAGATCATTGACGTTGAAATTACGACGTTTTTATCAACGGCGTTTACAAGGGGTGTTGATAAAATACCCGGACAAGTCCTATAGATTTGTCATCTTTTATCGCATGTCAACCAAATTTGGATATCTCGTAGCCTTTCCAAGTGTTTACCATTACGCCAAGACAAAGTATGAAAATAATGTTTATTGCAGTTGCTATTAATGTAACGTCATGTTTTGGATTGCGGCCCAAGTAACATAATTCCGTATGAATAATTTTCAAATAAGGAAGAGTGTTGGCTTTTCCCTGTTGTTTGCTGCTGTCTGAAATAATTTTGGGGAATAATAGCGACATTATTTAACATTTCGTATGCGATGACATATTTTAAAGTAGGAAGTAGGCCGCTTATAACATTAACTTTGTAACTAAACACGACGTCGGGCAGATTTGGTAGCGTGATACCTTATAATTGTCGCCGTGTGTCTTTCTTGAGGATCGCATTACCATCGCCTGATTCAGACATACATTATTATGCAGTCAAGTGATAAGTAGTCGGTCTCGGATTCAGGCAAATATGGGAAATGGTGTTCACTTTATGTTTGATGCCGGATCTAAATCAATTTTTTCTTGCGCACACGATGGCACCGGCCGATTTTTAGCTCACCTGAGTGAAGCTCATGTGAGCTATTGTTACCGCAATGTGTCCGTCGTCGTCCTTCGTCGTCCGTCGTCGTCCGTCGTCGTCCGTGAACATTTTCAAACGTCTTCTCCTAGGTAACCATTGGGCCTATAGTCACCAAACTTCATGGTCATGGTCCTTAGGTAGGGGGATTACAAAATTGTTAAAATGACGTCATTACGTAATCCAAGATGGCCGCCGTCTAAAAATAGCACAAATTCTTCAAAAATGTTCTTCTCAAGAACCGCCAACCGGATTTCGACGAAACTTGGTAGGAATGATCGATGTACAATGCTCTTTCAAAGTTGTGAAAATGGTGACCCCGGGGTCAAAAATGGGCGTGGCCCGTGGGGTCAAATTGGGGTCACATTTTATTTTGACCGAATATGCTCATGTCATATATCAAATTGAAGGTATCGATGAGGCAATTGCTCTGGTGCAATATTTGTCGGAATCGGATGATTATGTCATCCATGATGGCCGCCAAAAGGTCCATTTATTCAAGATTTTTTTAAAACACATGAACTCCATGTCACATTCTCCTCTGGTGTTCATGGAGTCTGGTGAGCGAATTAGGGCCATCATGGCCCTCTTGTTTGTAAAAGGTGCCCAAAGTTGCCCCCCGGGCCATTTAAAGACCACACCCAATGGGCGTGGTTTTGAGCTAATCAAATATGGCCACCATAAGGTTTAAAATTCAAAATGGCCGCCAAATTAATGCAAAGTTGCATTTATTAATGATAATAGTTGAAATGGGTCATTTAAATTCATTTGAGATGCGTGTATTCCTTGTTCATGACATAGGAGCTCAATAACATACACCCGCATGTCTGGTGGAATCATAGACTGCGTGATGTGCCAGTCTGGGATCAGCAGCTTCCTTGTGCTGCGAACACAGTTCAGGTACGTCAACTGCCACCACGTACATGCATTGATTGCCTTTCATGACATACACGTCCTTTCCGATCATGGATTCGTCTGACAAAATGATATCCGCTAGCAGATGTGTAAGCTGCATCGTAAGGAAGTCGTTCCAATCTTTAGTAACCTTTGCCCAATATCTGCTATGTGTCTCTCTCTTCTCCTGTCAGGTCGACCTTTGGAAAAGTACACGTTTCCATCGGCTGGACGATAATCATTAAATACAAGGTGAATGGTTGAACCTGGCAAAGTTCTGAGATACACCACAACCCTGTTTGCCCATGATCTGAATGTGTTAGGTACAAGCCCAGTTATTGGAATTAGAAGCAAGACTCTCATTGCATCCACTATACTACATTAAATTTCTGTTGGCACAGTGGCAGTTGGTGGTTCTGGGGAAAGGTTCTGTAGATTGTTTCTGAACAATGATTTCGCTGATATTCTACTCAGACCTAATTCACTGCAAATAGTCCATGGTTTGCTTGAAATCGGCCAATCCATGATAGGGCGCAGATTCAACTTTCGAGCGTCATAGTCGGCTAGGATTGTTGCAAAATGATCTCCCTTCGTCTTCTACTATTGACATTTTCTTCTTCCGTTAAGCGAGTTTATCAAAGGTAAAAACTGGTTGTCGTTTGATTGGATCATGGTACCCTGTTTCTATAGATTTAGACATGTTGTGTGTTGTCGCCTGCTTCGGGTCTGTTTGCAGTTGTTCATCAACCGCTGTTATTCGTTGTATAAATTCTTTCCTTGCTTTATCCCCACGTTATTTTGTGGTCACTACATTGTTTGCAATTTCTACTGAAGCTACTATTCCAGTGGATATGTTTATGAGTGGCTGGCTTGGTGACCAACGGTCGGGAACCCAAGTGTGTAACACCACTGAAATTTGTACAACAGCAGTTTCATCCTTTTTCATCCGTTACCGAGTTCCACATGCTTAGAATGTGCGTCCTTCTTCACTTTTTCATAGAGATGCCGCTTGAGGGCTGCTAGGTAGTGGTTGATCCGGGCTCATCGCGCACTTGCGCCAGCATTCTCTGTCTTACCGGATAAACCACTCGTCTCCTTCGAACATCTGTTTATCGTCATCTCTATGATCTGATCCATTGGTATCTTCGTGTGTTTCTCACCACTCAACGAGCCACTGAAACCCCCATCAACGAGATATCGGTATGCACTGGGATTTTGAGTCTTCAGATTTCTCATATCAATATAAAAGTAGCTCATGTTTAGGGCATAATTCTGGTGATTCAACCCAAAGCACCACGGCAAGAAGTGATGTATAGACTCTAGAAATCCCTCCCAATTGCCTCTGCGTTGGAAATGGATAATGTTCAGGAGGATATTCACCATCTCTATGAACGAGTCCATCCACGTAGCCATTCCTCACATCAGTGTAGGTGACAGCTTTTTCAAGGTTACTTGGTGTTTGTTCACGGCGAAGGTTATCTATGGCTGATGCCAGAGAGTCACCCATCTGCATATGAGCCTCATTGGCATGTATCCCAAATTGTGTGTTTGGTTCTTCATCCAGAATCACACTCAGCTTCGTGTGTGTTACCCATGTCACGTGCATCACCATCTTCACATTGGACAGTTGGCTCTGTGACAATGTCATCCGATTCATGAATCTCGATGCACTCCATTTGAGTGTCAGCCTCATTGGATTGTTTCGTTGACAATATACTTATTTGTCCTTCATCCAGAATCACACATGTAGCTCCACGCGTGTCACCCATGCCATCTGGATCGGCATTTTCACATTAAATAATTGATTATTTGTCATCAGATTCATGCATTTCCATGCCATCATCACTTTGTGATGCGCCGAATGTACCCTCAATATGTTCCGTATTGTGCCCTTGTATTCCTGATGTAGATGCACTTGGAACAGAATGTTCCATGAAGTCAAGTTTTGATCGCAACACAGTTTCAAATAACAGCTTATAGTAACGCATTCCTTGACGCCATTTAAAGCTAAGCGACCAGTACGTATAATATCTAGTCAGGTAGAATGCCATGGAATACAGGTGGAGTGAGAGGGACGGTGCGTGGGGTGGTGGTGGGTGTGTTTACATATATTCTTGGTGAGACAGTATTAATATAATTGTTGAATCATATAATTATACAACATTGAAGCTATTTTAAATGCACAGGTATCGCCTTGCTGTATGTCTGAACGCCATTTCAAATACCAAATAAATAACATTTTTCACAAATTAACATAATTATAATATTTCGGTGGCCATTTTGATTTTTATGTCTATTATGACGGCCATTTTGAATGTTGTTGTTTATTATCAGCGAACATGTATGTCAGAAATAACAATGATAAACATCTAAAATTAATTGGAATGCCCCATTTCAAACATAAACAATGTACCCAATTTTACACTTTTTTGGCGGCCATTTTGAATTTTAAACCTTATGGTAGCAATATTTGATTTTGATTGTTGTTTTATCCGCCTCAGAACACCTGAAAACCTACAAATCGACACCAAAATCATTAAAATCGGTTACCATTTAACAATTGTACAAATCCCCACTAGCTCAAAACCACGCCCATTGGGTGTAGTCTTTAAATGGCCCGGGGGACAACTTTGGGCATCTTTTACAAAAAATTGGCCGGTGCCATCGTGTGTGCAAGAAAAAATTGATTTAGATCCGACATCAAATATAAAGTGAACACCATTTCCCATATGTGCCTGAATCTGAGACCGACTAAAGCTGATGATTTGATACTACAAATCGTGCGAAAAGCAAGTTTATGACCATCAAATTTCCAATTAATTTCAAGACTTTTCGAAAACTCCACCGACCTTACTGTGTGTTTTGTGCATTATGTATTGCTTATACACAAACAATAAAGGAGCTGCATTGAAATCACTGATTCTGAATCTATTAGAGAGATTTTGATGCATTTGTTTTGCCAAATTCAATACAAACCCTGGATATATATGTCATTATATTGTAAGTATCAGGGATTGTGGCCATGTGCCCTTTGTCACTTGTTATGAGGCGCGGATCTAGGATTTCGGGTTAGGGGGGCGTAACTATTTTGCAACACTAGACTATATATATCGGAGCTCGGGATAGCGCTAGGGGGGTCCGGGGGCATTCCCCCCGGATTCTTTTTGAAATCTGCATCGCATTTCCTGCGTTCTGGTGCATTTTGGAGCAAAAAACGTGCCTTGTAACTTGTAAAAAATCTTTACTCGAATTTTCGGGGGGGGGGGGGGGTGCCATTATATGTCGGATCTATCAATATAGTTGAGTGTCTACCTCCGTTTAAAATAAAATGAGTGGCATTAAATGGCATATCATTCGCTAAGTACTGAATTGAATTGTTCAAAAGTGTCAATTTACCAAGATAATAGATGGTAATATCGTTGGCATACACTAGGTTGTTCATATTTAAGATTATTTAGGATTCAAGGTGCAGTGTAAGCGAGGACTTCGCTGATATGTAGCCAGTTAAATTATGCGTTCACCATTTTTAATTCATAAGGATAACCGACGAAAGAGTGAAAATGTCAAAGAACGACAGTTAGGCGACAATGCACAGCGCCTGAAGCATTTCTAAGACATTGATGCTGCGAGGGACTCGTGCAAGTATCCTTGCTATAATATTTTGTCACGACACCATGGCCATAACGTCAAACATGTATTCACGTTCAGTGATGTCACAAGTACGTGCCGTCAAGTCATGACGTTATAATATGTGTACTAAGGTGCAAGGCATCGCGTCTCATATTAGTGAAAGTTTCAGTAAGTTATAATTTTCCGTTTTCTGTTCACACTTAATGTTAACTGACACCAGTAAACGTAAATGGGAGGGCAAAATGTGAACTTTGCGACGCTGCAAACGTCGTTTTTCCGACGTCGTTTACTGCTTTTCATGACGTTGTCATTAAGCCCGGTTTTCGTATGGCGCGGCCCAAATGTAAATCCATCAATTGTAATTTCCAGACAATCCCATATTTGCACTTACGAACATTTTAGTCGTACAAAGTTTAGTGAAGCGGCCCTCAGGTGCGACACCACTTCCGTGGCAGAATTCTTGTATTGTCTCACCCACGTTAGGGGTTTGGTTGATCTCTCCTCTGTCATATTTCAGCTGCTGTGTTTTGTCCCCATGTTGACTCATTCTCTACCACATTTTAGGCGCCGTGTTTTGACCCTGGTTGACCTTGATCAGCCCCAGGAGAAATGTCACCGCCTGGCGAGGCAGAGCAAGTGGGACATTGACTGTGTCCAGTGGAACCCCCACGCCTCCCACGCCCATCTATTCTCCACCGCGGTAAGTGGTCACGATTGACGGGTAACACTTTCCCTACTGTCTGTTTCACGAAACCTGCCAACATTTTACGGCCATACAAACAATGAAAAAACATTTTTTCGATAATATTAAATTTTATAAAAATTTAAGAATTAGCCTTCTTTTTATTTGGTCAAATATTGATTTTATTACGAAAAATTTATTTGTCTATGGGAATTTAACATGGGGGAAAAAGAGGTAGAGGAGTTGTGGGAGGAGTCAGAAAACAAAAATTTTAAAAATCGGTTCAGTATTTCTGAAATTCTAAAAGTTCCCCATGTGAAATCCCCATAGACATCTTCACGGACTGGTCAAATTCTATAGTCATAATAAAAGGTGATCCTTGTATTAGAGATTCTAATGTCGTCTTCTCGCTGGGCCAATGTTGGTCAAACTTCAGAGGGATTATGTATGGGTGGGGCATGTCAGATTTGTAAATTTGGAGGTCGTCGCCTAATCCAAGATGGTCGCCTTGGAAAAGTAGGTAAAATTCTTGAAAAATATTCTCACGAACCACCAGGAGTTCAATGAAACTTAACAGGAATGACCGACAGTAAAAGTTCTTTCAGATTTGTAAAAATGGTGACCCAGGGGTAAAAAAAGGGCAGGGCCAGGATGGGTTTAACTAGGGGTGAATTTTCACATTTGACTGAATATGGTAATGCCATGTATCAAATCAAAAGTATTGAGGAGACGATCACTTTGGTTTATTGTATCCCCCGGACTCCGTCGGGGGATACTATGGATTTGACAGCGGGCCGCGTCCGCGTCCGCCGCAGACACTTCTTGTCCGGAGCATAACTCACACACCCTTTGGAATATTTTCATGAAACTTCACACATGCATAGACCACGACCCGAAGGTGTGTCGCGCACAAGAATGACAACTCTTGAGTAGCTAATTTTTTATTTATCTCCCTTTTTTGTTTCTCGCACTGATTTCGTGTCCGGAGCATAACTCCACCACCCTTTGGAATATTTTCATGAAACTTCACACATGCATAGACCACGACCCGAAGGTGTGTCACACACAAGAATGACAACTCTTGCCTAGCTAATTTTTTAGTTATTTCCCTTTTTTGTTTCGCACACTGATTGACCATAACTCGACCACCCTTTGGAATATTTTTATGAAACTTCACACATTCAATTAGACCACGAACCGAAGGTGTGTCGTGCACAAGAATGACAACTCTTGCATAGCTAATTTTTTAGTTATCTCCCTTTTTTGTTTTCGCGCACTGATTTCCTGTCCGGAGCATAACGCGACCACCCTTTGGAATATTTTCATGAAACTTCACACATGCATAGACCACGACCCGGAGGTGTGTCGCGCACAAGAATGACAACTCTTGCATAGCTAATTTTTTAGTTATCTCCATTTTTTGTTTTGCGCACTCTACAAACTGGACAATAATGCATGAAGACCCGTTTTCTCGTCTGCTCTGTACACCTTTTCTCGTGTGCTCTGTACACCTTACCTGTAGAGAGAACAATAGAGACTGGGAGAACCATTCACCTGTGCATGTGCTAGCATGTGCTAGCATGTGCAAATGTCCACCAGTCTTGACCACTATATCTGACCACAGGTAATTTATACAGGTATTGGTAAATTACTACATTGTATATTACATTTCCGTAAACTGTGTTGAAAATATTGTGGCATTATGTGGACCTGTGCAGATATATGTAGATAAATATAGGACTATTAAAAAAAAATTCTGGGCTCCAGTAGCAAGCATTATTATTTTTAATTTTTAAACTTTTTTTTTCAATTTTTGTCTAGTAGCATAAGGTCGTAAGTGCTATATACAGACTATTCACCTGTGCATGTGCTAGCATGTGCAACTGACCACTGACCACTTACAGGTAATTTATACAGGTAAACTGTGTTGAAAATATTGTGGCAATATGTGGACCTGTGCATATATGATATGTAGATAAATATAGGACTATTAAAAAACATTCTGGGCTCCAGTAGGGAGCATTAATTTTTTATTTTTTTTTAAATTTAATTTTTTTTTTACATTTGTTTTTTTACATTCTTTTTAAATTTTTGTCGCACCCGCTTGCGGAAAGCGCGATATAGTCGGCCGTTTGGCGTACATACGTACGTTTGGTTAAGTTGTTTGGTTAAAGTTTTTGGTTAAGTTCTTTTGTTAAAGTTTTTGGTTATGTTTTTTGGTTAAGTTTTTTCGTTAAAGTTTTTCGTTAAAGTTTTTCGTTATACAATATCTCTGCAACTGCTTTGCCCATTACCTTGAAACTTCACATGGGTGTTTATCATCATCTATATTTTCATTTTACCCCCCTCCCGTGCGGCCCCTGTGCCCAATGTCAAGGTCAAATTACTTTGAAGTTTTTGGTTAAGTTTTTTGGTTAAAGTTTTTGGTTAAAGTTTTTGGTTAAGTTTTTTGGTTAAAGTTTTTCGTTATACTATATCTCTGCAACTGCTTTGCCCATTACCTTGAAACTTCTATGGGTGTTTATCATCATCTATATTTTCATTCTACCCCCCTCCCGTGCGGCCCCTGTGCCCAATGTCAAGGTCAAATTACTTTGAAGTTTTTGGTTAAGTTTTTTGGTTAATGTTTTTGGTTAAGTATTTTGGTTAAAGTTTTTCGTTATACTATATCTCTTCAACTGCTTTGCCCATTACCTTGAAACTTCACATGGGTGTTTATCATCATCTATATTTTCATTGTACCCCCCTCCCGTGCGGCCCCTGTGCCCAATGTCAAGGTCAAATTACTTTGAAGTTTTTGGTTAAGTTTTTTGGTTAAAGTTTTCGCTTAAGTTTTTTGGTTAAGTTTTTTGGTTAAAGTTTTTCGTTATACTACATCTCTGCAACTGCTTTGCCCATTACCTTGAAACTTCATATGGGTGTTTATCATCATCTATATTTTCATTCTACCCCCTCCTGTGCGGTCCCTGTGCCCAATGTCAAGGTCAAATTACTTTGAAGTTTTTGGTTAAGTTCTTTGGTTAAAGTTTTTGGTTAAGTTTTTTGATTAAAGTTTTTGGTTAAGTTTTTTGGTTAAAGTTTTTCGTTATACTATATCTCTGCAACTGCTTTGCCCATTACCTTGAAACTTCACATGGGTGTTTATCATCATCTATATTTTCATTCTACCCCCCTCCCCCCTCCCGTGCTGCCCCTGTGCCCAATGTCAAGGTCAAATTACTTTGAAGTTTTTGGTAAAGTTTTTTGGTTAAAGTTTTTGGTTAAGTTTTTTGGTTAAGTTTTTTGGTTAAAGTTTTTCGTTAAAGTTTTTTGTTATACTATATCTCAGCAACTGCTTTGCCCGTTACCTTGAAACTTCATATGGGTGTTTATCATCATCTATATTTTCATTCTACCCCCCTCCCGTGCGGCCCCTGTGCCCAATGTCAAGGTCAATTTACTTTGAAGTTTTTGGTTAAGTTCTTTGGTTAAAGTTTTTGGTTAAGTTTTTTGGTTACGTTTTTTGGTTAAAGTTTTTTGTTATACTATATCTCTGCAACTGCTTTGCCATTACCTTGAAACTTCACATGGGTGTTTATCATCATCTATATTTTCATTCTACCTCCCTCCCGTGCGGCCCCTGTGCCCAATGTCAAGGTCAAATTACTTTGAAGTTTTTGGTTAAGTTTTTTGGTTAAAGTTTTTGGTTAAGTTTTTTGGTTAAAGTTTTTCGTTATACTATATCTCTGCAACTGCTTTGCCCATTACCTTGAAACTTCACATGGGTGTTTATCATCATCTCAGGCTGTCCATTATCTATAAATTCCTATAAATTTGGCAATCCCTATATTTTCCCTATTTTTTCCCAAAATCCCTATAAATCCCTATATTTTTAAAAAATCAGTAACTAATTTTTGTAAAATGCTCAAAATCAAGTCTGATATTCAACTTACTGGTTTATTCTAAACACAGTGCAAGGTTAGAGATGCATTTGACTAAATTATGATCGTATTTACCAGATTTCTTTGTTTGGATCATTTTTTATCTCATTGTAAGATGTGTAATTCTGTATTTTCAGCAAACATTTAAAAAATTTGCCATCCTTAGTTTACCGGTAGCTGATTGAGATGATGTAACATTGTGTTTTAAGTCTGTGAGTTGTCTTTGGAACCTGGTAACAGGAAACATTACTTTTTTTACCTGAAAGGACCGTCCTGAGCATGACGTTAAACTGCTCCTCGTCGGTGAAATAGTGAAACATTGTAACTACACAGGTATCACCAAAGCACTTTTTGGTATCTACTATGTTTCAGTTTCTAGTTCCTAGTCCACCCGTGTTAAAAGATTATATTGTTTAGCCGATTTGAGTAAATAGAAAATTGTTAAATGTCATGTGACAAATACTCATAAAGCAATTTCATGCTACAAATCCGTGTATCTTTTAAAGATAGGATAATTTGGCAGTTTTGTAAGTTGTAATTACATGAAAGGAAACAGCTGTTGTGATTATGATGCTTATATTTGGCTTCTACTAGGCTGAAGTTGTCTGTCGCGTGTGGTTCTACATCAACATATGCTTGAATGATTTTGATTCACAGAGCACGTAAAGGTCGTTACATAATATAAAACTGAAAGTTACCATCACTTTGCTAGAGTCCAAGCTTTTTTGTGAATAAGTCTCCAGGTGAATCCACACTGTCATAATTAGCATAATTATTATATTGTCCCTTAGAAATCATGGTATACCATGATTGCATAGATAGTCAGCCTGAGCTCAGTGAGCTTGGTATACAAGGCCAAGCGATACCTTTTTGTCAGGCAGTGGCTCAACCTGTTTTAGAAAATAAAAAATAAAAATTAAACAAGTTAATAATTGTAAACCAATTAAAAAACAGAGGAGAGGATATGGAATGGTATTAAGGGGGGGAGGAGGCCATTAATCTAGATTTTTAACTCAAAAATATCCTTTACGTACACACATACATGCCGTAAAATTGGAAACTATTGAATTTTGTCCCTATAAATCCCTTTTTTTGGGCAAAAATCCCTATATTTATCCCTATTTATTTTTGGAAAAAAATCCCTATATTCCAAAATAGTAGGAGAGCTGAGCCAACTAGGCTGGTCAAAATAAAGGTTGACCCACCACTAATTGGATACCAAGGTTTTATTGCAGAATATGCTTCAGTATGGTCTAGTGAGTGTGTAAACCAAAATACTCCCGAATACTCATTGGGGAAAGCACCTAATTTGCATAAATTCAAGATGGCTGCCAAAAACACCCATATCAATTCTTAAACACACAATATCATGAAAAATAGGCATAATATACAATATAAATGTATTAACTGCTTATGGGAATATGTATATGAGGATTCCAAAAACCATCATAGACAGTCATTATGACATCACTGTGACGTTCTCGTGACGTCATTGTGACGTCATTGTGACACAAATCCTTGAAAATGTATGTATTCCTCATGTTATTTGGGCTGAATGTTCAGTGGAACCTTCATGCAACTGAATGTATCACATTAGTGACCACTTGCATACGATTGTACTGTACATATTACAATATATATAAATGCATATACTTCACACATCCAACAAGTTATACACAGCTCATATATATGGTCTTAGAACAGTTTCTATATATTGGTATGGTTTATGTTAAAAATGACATATCATGGGTGCCTCAATGCACATTCATTGTTAAGCCACAATATGTATCATTTTTATGGTAGTATTGTAACATGTACCCATTATCTACATAATCAAATAGAAATATCGTTGAATAGCTGGTCCAGAGAGAAGATGATAGCATGTGTTGTCTTACAAACAAAACTATAATGTGTACGCAGTGTTTTGAACTTGACGTCACATAGGCAATACCACTTTCATGTAATTCAAATTAGCTTATAATTAGTAATTTCCAATACACACCGTCTCGAGCGATGCATATTTACCTGTAACCAACACTACATGGTATTGTCCATTTGGCGTCATGGTCAAAACAGTATGGTCACATTATAGCTGACTATATCTATACAATCATCTATCAAATATTTTCAACACCTTGCATTGTATTTAAGGATGACACCAACTCACGATTCAGTCATCACTATCATTAGTGTCACTTGGCTTACTAGCGTTTAAACAGTCTCCAGCACATTCACATGCTATAGAACATTCCAGTCCAACTTTCGTGCATGAACATTTAAAAGTTGAACAGTCTCCCTTGCACCCGCAGTGGATCAATTTCAGTAGGTAGTCTGGGGCAATAGTGGCCGATGTCATTGTTGGAGTCAGCTCTGTGCCATGAATACTCCAGCCATATTCAGTCGGGGCTAGTGGGGTATTATTCCAAGCTTGGATCTGATGATATACCCGAAGAGAGTGATACGATGCAGATTCTGACGTTGGTGGTAAACTCTTTGGATGAATAAAGTTACCATGATTGAGTTTTTGCATGAATTTACGCAGCCTGAGATCATTGAGACTGCGTACACCATTCGCAGCACTGTATAGCTTCAGAATGGTGCATTCACCAGCCTCGATGATGCTTGGCACAGATGCTTCTGGATTGCTGAAAATTCTAGAAGCAGTTTGGAAGCTGGTCATCGATTTCAATATGCTTGACTTTCCCACTCCGTATAGGCTGGATGTGGTGTCGCAACCAAGCATTGCATGTGCAAACTTCAAATTGTCACACATTTCACACCCTAGCACGGTTCGACACTTGTTTATATGCCATAGTCGGGGAGACTTTTTTGTACCTTGTCTAGTGATGGGTTGGTAATACAGATTGTGTTCAAGTTCATCCACTTTGTGATTACTGAGTAACAAAATTGTTAAGTCTGAATCACTACCGATAACTACAGTTGGTTCAGATGCTGCGGTTTCTATTGCTTTTGTCACTATGAGACCATCCGCGTCGGCTTCGTCATGGAATACTTCAACATTGTTGCGAATCAGAATGCTACTCAGGAGATTGATAAACCTTTGTTTATTCATTTTATTGGATAGAAAGTCATCTTTCTTCACATCCAAAATATGGTGCGCCTCGACAAAAACATCTGTACATCGAATTTGGCCTGATCTGCGACGATGTACCGCGTCTTTTGTGGTATTGTGGGTATATCCATCGAAGCACACTATGCCACCAGAGTATTTATTATTTAATAGTGCTACATACGACTGGCATATCTCCCCAAAGGTGGAACATTTTTTCCATGGTACACGATGGAGAAGCCAGCCACCATCTACGACACATCGTGTACCACTTGGCAGATCGGAAGGTGAACACCTCGCATCACTTGGCAACTTATTCCAAATTCCATCAGTCAGTGCTGGTTTATCTGGTTCCCTCAACACATCCTTCGCTTCGAATAGAGAGGCTGGGTATGCACACAACTCATGTGAGAATACTTCCTGTATGTTTTCATCATTGATACTGCATGAGGCAAATCGTTGAAATAGCAGCTGGGGGTCTATGTTTATGTCTGAATTGGCAACTTTGATTGTATTTCTATTCATGTTCACGACTCGGTCCTTCTTTCTAAATGTATACTCAACCACACTTTTGCCTTTCATTTTGTTCAAAATGTCGATACCCACGTTTCTGGCATTATAACAATTTACGCTGTCCGACGCAACAAGACCTGTGGCAATATTTCGCAAAGGTATAGTTCCATCGAATGGTGATCGCTCACGAAGAAATGTCAATATTAGCTCAACATCTTCACCATCATGCTTCACACGGGGTCGACTTGCCTCTTTATGCTGCTCGCTGCTGACATATGTTACCAATTCCAGTTCTTGCATCGCACTATTGACAGAGAGACAGACAGGTCGGGACATAAGCCATGTTAATCGCTGCGCTTCTGTAAATCCTCTACCCCTACTGAGACCACCTGACATTTTCAGTGATCTCATCAGTGATTGTTCAATAACAAGATCTGTGCTTAGACCTGCCCAGAATCGGTCGGACCTCCGAAGCACATGATGACCCTTTTCAAAGTGTGCGTATACTTCGGGGAAATCATCCTCCAGAGTTGCCATCTTTTGCAGGTACACATGTAAAGTCTTAGTGTAATTATTGTGTCCAGTTGCTGCCAGTACAGGCAGGGTTTCAGTAACGGCCTCAATATGTAGCTTCCACTGACCGGTCCTCTCGGCTTTCAGTAACTTTCGTGACGTAGCACATAACGTCATGTACTGTAGCCATAATGCTGCAGTTCGCGATTGTGACGATTTTGTTCGGTTTTGTTCAAAATGTCATGATACTTTTTGAGAATTGTTATGGCTTTTTCGTCGTCTAGCGGAATAGTTCCATTTTCAATGCCTCTACATGTGGACTCTACTGCGACAATGTCCTGATCAGTGATTCGCTTTTCATCGGTTGCCTTTTCTTCCAGCAAGCGTATTCAGTGCAGCATTCACAAGGTAATGTGCCCGTGTAGTACGTTCGATTGCTTTACCCGACATGATATGTGGTACTACGCTTTCGCCATAAGCTAATTCTAAAATTTGACGCATGCCTGAACTCTCCATTGTGTGACCTATGCTACCATAATAGCTCATTTGTAAGTGAAACACGCCAATTCGTATAACTATTTTATGTAATTCACTAGAGTCTGCTTCATTTTCTATAATGGTCATAGCTTTCCAGTATAATGGCTGGTCGAATGTTACTATTGGCGTAACACCATAACGCATAGCATGGTCGCATACAAAGCATAAGCTTGAATAGGTAGAAACAGAAGTGATGACTTTCCTGGATGAGATCCGTTCAATACCAGTTGCATGAGACCAGAATAACTTGGCTGCTTGGTTCCCCTCCAAAGTGTATCGATGTGCGACGTGTCATCTAACGATGTTATACTGGGTAACGGCGTAAACAACAACTTACGAATGTTATCACTAATTGTCTGAGAATACTTTATTTCAATATTGCCGGCACTTCGCAATTGAGAATCGTTCACCTTCATTCGCATAATTGCTGTCTTAGTTTTAATCTCCGGGGTTATTGCAACTACCATACCCATTCCGTGAAAAGTGCCACGTCCATCGATGGTACGCGTATTATGGTCGGCATTATCCAGAATATACTGAACACAATGGTCATCAGTTAGTTGATTTTCTGGCAAGTCAGTTCCAGTCGAGACAGCAGCACATCGTTCAAAGTTCTGCATCTCTGTATATGACACACAGAATCCGAGATGGCATAGTGCATCATTCAGAAATCGCGACGCAAATTGGTTATGCATCTGCACTGCCAAAGCCAATTGTAACGGCGACAGAACAGAACGTGGACAGGTGGACTGTACAATCGCATGCCCTATAGATGCAATTTTGATATCATGTGTGTTCTTTGGTAGTATCGTTCTGAGTAATGAAATTACCGATGTAGGTAGATAGTTCAACAGGTCAGTTATTGACAAATGTTCGATGTCTGGATACACACTTTTATTCTGTGCCATTTTCTTTATATCGCATCGCAGGAGTCTAGCAGCTGTCTCAATGATTATTTCCTTTTCTGTTCCTTTATCTTCCTGTTGTTTCTTGTGGTAATCCTGCAAAATCTTTTCGGCTGTACTGGTAAATGTTACTACATTACTTTTTCCATCGACTTCACTAATTGTAACTTCATCGCCAAATTCATCTTTGATGCATTGTTTCATATGGGTTGAGCCGTATGCACCTTTATCACTTCCATTCATTTCTTGTTCCATGTCATGAATCAAGTCATTAATTGTAATTGTTTCTACTTCATTTTGCTTGAATCTGTCCATTATTGTTCAAAAAGCTTGTTCTTGATCAGCATCTTTCTTTCTGCCTCTTTTGGATTCAATACCATGTTTGGCTGGGGGATTATCACTTTGCACGAAACATACAGGTATATCTAATCCATGGAAGAAATTGTGATGACACAACTTGTGATATGTGGCTTCTGCAGCTGGAAGATCGTTAACATTACTAATTCTACTATGAACACCCCATGCCCAATCGTCATTTCGGTCATTAATGGCAGTTTGAAGATGTGCTAACGCACCAAGTTCCATGTATTTTACTAATCGATCATGTATTTTACTAATCGATAGCCTTGTCCGTGCTTAGCATTAAATGTGTCGGGTTTCGCACAAAATAGACATTTGGTTTTGAAATCAAACGTTTCTGTGTCGGATCGCATGGAACGTAGACTTTCAGCTGAATAGTCATCTCTCTTTCGCTTGTCTTGGGTAATTCTCCGCGAGTCACAAAATTCACGTCTACATTTTGAATGTACTCGCTGGCCTATAGACACTCTAACTGAACTTCCTCTCTCAATCGCAGCTTCCACTATACGACTACAACCCTTAGCACCCAATGTCACATGTTCTTGGCCATCGTTCAATAATGCACCGCAAAATGCACAGGTGACAATCAGATGTACAAGTCCAGGAGTGGCGGGCGAGCTTTCAGCCATTGCTTCGTATAGCGCTGCTCAGAATTCAGAATGTGCAGCACAAATCTGAAAACACAAAAAAAAATATTTAAGATTTTCATTAAAAATGTTAAACAATGAAAAAAGCTCTACAAGTACATGGCATTACTTTTACAAGAATGTATTGATTTAAAGAATTAATACACATTCAGTGTAATAGCAAATGGCGCCGATCTGTGACGTTCAATGTAAACCAAAACAAGCTCAGTCCCGTATTATTCCCACTTAGTCCCACCCCCACCAATAAAAAAATGGGCCCATAAATGGCAAAGTCCACACCTAAAAAAAAATTGGCCAGGGGGGGTCCCCTAACTGAGCAAAACAGTTTTCTCTCTGCAACAATATTATACAGCAAAACACGGGGGAGAATATTTTGTGCACGGAAATAGGTACTGCACGGCTTTAGGTTTGCGTGCTCTTGGAATGGCTTTTGAGGCGTGCCACATTTGGGTTTTTGTCCAGGGCCACGTTTAAGAAGAAGCACCCATTGTGATGGAGTCGTCTGTCAATAATTATTAATGTAACTTACCATCTGGCATAGAGTAATTTCAAATGGTGCCACCAAAAAAAAATCAATCTTCTTGTTGTTGTTGTTATAGTTGATGATGTTCCTCCGCTTACTTTTCACTATCCCATTAGAACATTCAGGGTTGTATGCACATGGATAGTAAAGATATACTGAGAATTTCCAAATTATAAATAAAGCAATACAAAACAGCAAAGGTTGTTCAAGTACATGCATGGAGGAGAATTGGATCCAGGCAGATGAACATACCCCTTGACCCACGCATGGTTTACACACTCACTAGACCATACTGAAGCATAATCTGAAATAAAACGTTGGTCTCCAATTAGTGCTGGGTCAACATAGTAATACACTTTATCTTTACTAGCCTACATGCTGAAACATAATCTGATTCAGCCCAAATAACATGATGATACATACATTTCTTATGATTTTTGTCACGATGACGTCACAATGACGTCATTATAATGTCACTGTGACGTCATACTTACTTTCTATGAAGTTTTTTGGAATCCTTATATACATATTCCTATTAGCAGTTAATACATTTATATCGTGTAGTATGCCTAGTTTTCATGATATTATGTGTTTAAGAATTGATATGGGTGTTTTGGGCGGCCATCTTGAATTTATGCAAATTAGGTGCTTTCCCCAATGTGTATTCAGGTGTATTTTGGTTTACACACTCACAAGACCATACTGAAGCATAATCTGAAATAAAACCTTGGTATCCAATTAGTGCTGGGTCAACATAGTAATACACTTTATCTTTACTAGCCTACAAGGGTAGTGTGCACTTTGTGATACAAGTGCCAAATTTGGTACAGATATACATAAACATGTCCTAAACCATAAATCGCCAGGACACCAGTGATCCGTCAGCCGAAATTCAAGATGGCCGCCGAAATTCAAAATGGCCGACCAAATTATTAATGTTCCTCTTTCCAACCTTCTAGAAGTGGCACCGAGGCGCACTTTATATCTAGTTTATGGTTTTAAGAGACAATAAGACATAATAAACTATAGTTTACCGTATTTCTTTTCATGGTTTATAATATTCAAAATGGCCGCCAAAATGACATTATTCCCCGTTTTCAGCTCTAACGCACCTTCTAAATATGAAAATGATGAACGCTAATGTCTATATTTACGTTTGTTCTGTTTTATTGTGGTTCTAAAACACAGCAAAAACATAGTGTGATAGATATCCTTCGATTTGGTTGGGATAACTTGCTGTGAATCTGCCATTTTATGAAAATCAGGCACCAGACACTCTAAGTGGCTTCATAAAATACTACTTTTGAAATTGCAATGTTTCTAGCTAGCTGAGATTGATCGACATGAACAGTGCTAACGGGTGGCTAAAGGTGTAGACACATTTGACCATCCGATGACCACAATCGATAATTACAATAGATGTAAGGATTCGATTAGCCAACCCAGTCACTCAAGTAATGATCCTAATCCTCCACTGAACAATGTAGGCTAAATGTGTAAACACATTTAACCATCCACTACCCAGACTCGGTTAAGGCCCAAAACTTGTATGTGAATATTGACTAGCTAATTGACAATTGAACACTGGTAACGGGTGGCTGAAGGTGTAGACACAATTGACCATCCGATGACCACAATAGATAATACAATAGATGTAAGGATTCAATTAGCCAACCCAGTCACTCGAGTAATGATCCTAATCCTCCACTGAGCAAGGTAGGCTAAAGTTATAAACACGTTTGACCATCCATTACCCAGACTCGGTTAAGGCCCAAAACTTGTATGTGAATATTGACTAGCTAATTGACAATTGAACAGTGGTAACGGGTGGCTGACCGTGTAGACACATTTGACCATCAGATGACCACAATAGATAGTACAATAGATGTGAGGATTCAATTAGCTAACCCAGTCACTCAAGTAATGATCCTAATCCTCCACTGAGCAAGGTAGGCTAAAGGTGTGAACTCGTTTGACCATGCATTACCCAGACTCGGTTAAGGCCCAAAACGTGTATGTGAATATTGACTAGCTGATTTACAATTGAACAGTGGTAACGAGTGGTTGAAGGTGTAGACACATTTGAATGCAATGATAGCATATTATACGGGCGTATTATGGCAGAGTCACTCAGGATATCACTTATATGTAACATCTTACTCGTGACATCCTCCCTGGCAAGTACATAGATCTGTACATGATAATTCATTACGCCTGCATTTGCAGAGGCCTCTGCATGCCTTTTTGCATCTGCATTTGATTAGCTCCTGGCACATCTTAGCGGATTCTGCCAGAGATGTCCAGAATGGATGCCAGCCATCACCAGTATCATCCCACCCCCAATCTGCAGGGCTGGGAATTGTAGGGTCAAGGACAATAGATTGTCCCCAAACATGCCCGCCTTGGTATATGGCACGTTTGCAATGCTCTTGCAATGCTGCTTCGGTTGGAGGAATGTTCTCAATTGCCCTTGAACCTTGCGAGAACAGCTGCTTTCTTGCGCAATTAACACTGCTCTGATCAGATGTTCTGCTGTACAGGAGGACCACAAAATGCTGAATGGTGTTAAACTCGTCAGCAGACATTTTCTCAGGAGCACGAGCAAGTCTAATCAAAGCATCTGTGAGCTGTGGATACACTTTCCAGACGTCCCAACATGATTTCTTCCCATGCCCAGCAAAGAATGAGACTGTGTCACAGCCTGTGAGGCTGTGAAACATTGGCAATGCCTTAGCCCTTTGCAGGCCAATATTGGAGAAGATGGTATGGGCACCAATGTACCTGAAAGACTTTCCAGTTCCGAAAGCTATCCACAGCTCTTCGATATTGAGATGACACATGCTTGACACAGCTAGCACAACAACGTCTGTATCTGTGGTACGAATTGTGATTTTTGAGTGGCCCCGACTCACACAATCAGCTAGATGTACCATGATTCAGGAATCAGCCTCTTCATGGCTGCATGGTGCTATGCCAGATGTGTCTAATTCGGGATCGGAGCAAATCACGCTGGTGTCAGAGGTTGTTACAATAACCTTATCATGGTGCACCTCATTGATCAAATACTCAGCAAGGAAGGTCAACAATTCTGATTTGTTGCTGTCCACCTGAAGAAAGGATTGCCAGTTTGAGGCAATTGGTTGCGTTGTGGGCAAAACATGCCTATGCTCACCAGTGCCCCGTTTGTTCCTTGTTGCTTGTTTGAGACTGTTAATAATGTATCTATCCCAAACAATGTCCAGTCTCTGTATGTGTTTGAGACGTCTTAGAACATATGGCGCAACAACATTCGCTGCATAGTCTTCGAATGTCTTTGGAACACTGGATCCTGCTTTTGTGGGTGGTAGCATGTGTACGATGGCAGCACCGTCGTGTATTTCGGCTTCCACTGTTGGAAACAGTGCATCTTCTGCAACAACATTACCGGGCATAGTCGATTGTAGGACCTTCAGAAGGTCAGCCTTTGAGCCAGTACGCATCTTGCCCATGTCAGTCAATGACGGAGGGCATGTCTGGTTTTCATACTGAAAAAACTCAGAGAGATTGCTATTACGTGACTGACAGGCAATAAACAATCTGGAAAACAGGGCTGTGTTAGCTTTCAGAGATGCTATCTGGGTTTTTGTTCGGTTAAGTGTTTTCTTAGTGGGTGTTCTGAACAGTGTAAACTTGTTCTTTTTAATTGTGTCTGTCACCGGTTTTTGACACAATACTAACCTCTCAGTGACATATGTTTCATACTGTATTTTGCCAGCTTCTTCTATTTCTTGGACCTGTTGTACCACAGATGTGTCCATTACTACTTTGGTGTGTAAAGTTACGAGCTCGGACGCAGTTCAAGAAATGGGTTATCCATTTCTTTCAACACTTTTACCATGTCACTGACATTGCTTTTGAACTCAACTTGGGTGGATTTGGATTGCTCATGGTGCTTCGTATCGCCTCCGTGGTGTGTGCTATCAAATTCTTTGATAACACAAGCGATTTCTGGTCCAGCGACCATCCACCTCAGGAGAGCACTTGGATTCTCTGTTAATCCAACAGCACCACCATCACCCTTTATCAGGATATTCATCTGTTCATGGTTGTGGTCCATTGCAATGGAAGAGAACTGGTGGTTGCTCTTCTGGACTGTAAAGTGTCCTGTCTTGAACTGACGGTACACACTGGGGTGCACATGTTCAAGCTGAACCATGTCTCGTATATGTACTGGAAGCCATCGAGCATAGTGAGTGTGGTTGAGAGCAAACATCCACGGAGCTAGTTTGGCTAAGCTCTCAACATACAACTCAAACTTTCCTTGTCTCAGTGACTTGACATATTGCAAGACAAGCAGCTCTAGATATAGAGCTGTACTCCAGAACTTGAACTGTGGAGATTTATTTGACTGTGCAGTGCACCAGTCCTGAAAGGGAAGTGGGTCATCTATCTCAACAGTCTTATACACCTCATATGCCTCCATCTGGAGTATAAAGAGAGCAGCTGCGGTTACTTGATGAGCCCATCTTGTCCGAGTAATATGGCCGCTTTCTAACACAGAGTGTGCTCTGCTGGGGTAGTAACGTTTGCTTTGGTGAGTGCATTGATCCACCCCGCTACCTTTTAGCCAGTCCCCAATCACTCGCAATGCAGACATCTCAATGTGTAGTCCTCCCATTACAATGACAAATTTATCCTCCCATATATATCAGGCCATCTCCACTGTATGTGTTTGCTAATAGCGAACAGGGGCTGGTCGACAGTCATGACAGGTGTCTGACCTGGGTTCACATGTGCTACAGAAACCTGAATCATGTCCATAGCATGTCGTATCATAGATACAGTATGTGCATTCTCATGGAACAGCGGCAATAAGGCACTAATGCACTTTGGTCGGACACTTACTCCTGATATGGAGGCATGGTGAGCAGCCCATGAAACAAACTCTTCAGAAGATTCCTGACCATCATCTAGTGCAATTTTGTACTTTTTGCAACCACTGGCTTTCATCATTGACTGATGCAGTAATTCGCTGAGAACCTGGCGATACAGTACCAGTAGACGCAGGTGCAAATGTGTCAGCATCATGCATACCAACTGGTGGCACTTCTGTGTAAATGTCTGGTAATGGACGTATTTTAGTGGTACTGACACCTGTGTCAGTAACAATAGGCACAGTCATGTTTTCCCCAGGACCATCAACTGTTGGGTGCTGTGTAAGTGATATCGCTGTCCCATGAAAACTATCCTTGGATGTTCGAGAGCTAGGATTATGGTCAATGTTATCAGTGGCTCCTGTTGTGAAAAGACCTGACCTAAGAGTAGGAGGACAAACCACATTGTTCTCATCGTAATAGTTGCATACCCTATTAGCCAGTTCTGCTGAGATGGTAAGAAGCCGTTTGTATGATATGCATATACCATACGAGTGAAACATGTCTACTAGTTCTCTTTTTCGTGTTTGTGCATGTATCAGCAGACCCGTGTATATAGGGAATGGAGTTTCTCGTTCATGCTTGTGTTTCCTGATGCCAGCATTAACACCAGATCTACGTTCATACTTGATACTATTATACATCAAAAGCTGAGAAATAGAAATAGTAAGACTGGCTGACTTGTCAATAGCTCTGATTGGTCTTTGATATTCGGTCCGTTCAAAATCATATGCACTAATGCACCCAATTTGTCTGGAATACATTTTGCTTGGCTGTGATATTCAAAAGAACGATTGAATGGGCTACTGGACTGAAACATATCCCGTCTTACTATTTCAGCAGCCTTGGCTAATGTGATCGCATCTGATTCATGATCATACACACATGCCTTATTTATACAAATACCGACATCCTGTGCAAAAGCAAGTATAACACTTTTTCCGTGTCCTTGCGAATGGGCATTTAAACCTGGAACAAATTTGAGTAAATTGTCTTTCAACCTCGTGCTATGCGTTCGTCCTTCTATGGCTACACCCAGTTGCGAGAGTCTGTGTGTATAGAGTTTCACTAAGTCATTTAAGTAGAAAACAGGGCAGTTATCTGAATTTTTGCATTCTTCAATATATGATACCAATTCTGCTAAAGCCAGTGCTTTCGAAGAATCATCAGTCTCAGGTGTACTTGATGATTCTTTGATAGTGGCTCTTTCCTTATTATACAGGGAAACGAGACATTTTGTATGATAGTTTGCATCCTGTGCTCTCATGTCAACAGTTGCCAATTTAGCAAGCAGCACCCTGTCCATTACTGCTGTTGCTGCTCTCTTAACGTGCTGTGTAACTTGGGGTGTCATCGCCTCTCTGCAACTTTCTGTATCTTCAAGCTTGGCATCACATAGGAAACATGTTCTTTGCTTATTATGGGAAACTATGGGGCCTATGCTGGCTCTTGTCTTGACTGGGCTGCATTCCTCTGTAGCTTTGTTTCCAATTTTCTTTTCTGTTGTGCTCTACATAAATGAAAAGAGCCAAATTCGATTGTAACACGTCTTGTGCCACCAGGCTTTCTGA
Source organism: Conchocele bisecta (assembly GCA_029237695.1). Lineage (NCBI taxonomy): Eukaryota > Metazoa > Mollusca > Bivalvia > Lucinida > Thyasiridae > Conchocele > Conchocele bisecta. The sequence continues at coordinate 92,032,820 of CM055265.1, read as the reverse complement.
TTCTCCAATGTTTGCCGAATTCCACTTCCATCATTTAAACGAGTGGGATTGATGTTAAACGGAATGGATCCCAGATCTTGAAATGCCTCAAATTGCGAAACAAATGTTTGATAACCTGAAGATTTGGAAGGGTGGTCATTTGTAACTCGAGGGCACACTTTTCTTCCATCTGTGTCTTCCTGGCATAGAATACACTTTGTCCAGTCTGAAGTAACCTTCTCTTGAGATTCTGATGCAGTTAATACTGTGGTAGGATCACTTAATACTACCACTTTCTTCGACATGATTAGAATGAAATAAGTAGTATGTAATTCATTACTACTGATATTACACTACAATTAGTCGCCACCATGCAGCATGCGTTCAACGGCGCTACATACAAACATATACTAAGCGATTAAGCGATAAGCAGCTACATGTATATATTGTCTACTAGTTTCCACCGTCGTCGGATGCTTCGTGTTGCTGCCATGGAACTATAGAATGCATATGCACAAGCTACTAGCACTACATACGAATGTAACGATGCACACTTGAGAAATGTTGATGACGTTTGATGCTGCAGTACAATTCACCACCACCACAATTACCGTACTGACCCTATGAGTTCGGACACCCGAAGAATTCGGACACCCTTCATTTTCGCGAAATAATTATTTTACGTGTCTCTAAAATTCGGACAGGTAAAGAATTCGGATATTTTTTCCAAGCTATGTTTTCGGACAGCAAATAAAAAATAAACATAATATTGTAGCAAGGTGGCAGAATTCATGCATTTACCGTAATCCGCATTTAATCCGCCAGGTTTGGATTTGAAAACACCCCCGAGCACAGCCTAATTATAAACAGCTGACGTGTGGCAACTCGGTAACAATTGATATTCAATCCGCGTCATAGGTTACAGTTCTGTACATGCGAAGTTGGAAATGAAAACTTAATTGAAAAAAAATCGATCTCAAGATGAAGGATATTTTAAATATAATGTAAATTTACGATCTACATTTTCCTTAAATTTTCCTTCATATTGAAACCGATATTTTTCCAGTTTTTTTATATTTTCCAAAATCCCAGGTACGGGTCTGCAACCTGTGTGTGTAGCTGACTAACACGTCATATGTTGGCCAGTTGTCAAATCAGCTTGGGGAATTCCTACTGGTGCGGTGTTTTGTTTGAAGTTAACATCGACCACGTGCGAACGCAGGCACATTAGGCTTGCAGTTGTGACGTCGTGTGTTGCGTGTATTAGAAGTGTGTAATACCGAGTATTCTGGATTTTCATTCGGTGGCATAATGACAAACAGCGTAACTGCGGGCAGTCTGATCTGGGATTACACTGATTGTAAAACCTTTATTTTTCAGATAATGACGGAACTGCATGCAGATCGAAGCCTTTCCAGACAGATCGGGTTTTCCAGCGTACATAACCCATTATGCCAGATATTATATTTTCTATCTAACAGTCTATCTAACAGTCTGCTTTTATTTGTTTTACCATTTTCTGGTTCTCGTTGGTGGGCTGTTGGTGTGGAAAACAAACAAACACTAATCATTCAAACAGTTTATAAACAGAGCAGCGAGTTACATGTAGACAGTGCTCCAGTTAAGGTGCGTAATTTGGTGTCAATGCTATATTTCTCCATCAAAACCGGCAAGTTGTGAGTGCTTCAGAATCGATGGAACGATTTAAAAAGGACCCCCGACTTGACAATTATTGTGAAGAAATAGCAAAATTGTACCCCAAATTCATCAAATTACGCACCTTATCTAGAGCTCTGACTGTATATCTAAGCAGTATCCAGACACAAACAAGTTATATTTAGCGATCGCCGATGTTGACCGTAAACTTCGACAGCCAATGACACGTGAAATTTACACCAGGAAGAAGATTACCAGTGTAATAAACACGGCATGTGATGAGAAGTGGTGTCTGCTATTTTTCATATTACACAATTTTTTCTGCATAAAAACATGGGTTATCATCGTATGAGAATAATTTTCGGGATTCTACAGTTATTGACGATTTTTGTAAAATTATTCTCATATGTTGTGAAAACATGTTTGTATTTAGAAAAACGACAGATGTTTTTTTATTGATTGTCCAATAAATCTACAGTTATTGTTTGGAGATGATTCTCCTATGCGGTGAAAACATGATTTTAGCACATACAATCCAGAGAAACTATACACACATGTTGATTGTCAAATAAATCGACTGCTATTGTTTGTATAGACGACTTGTTTGTGAAATGATTCCCTGATACTGTGAAAACATGTTTTAGCACATAAAATCCAGCGAAACTATACACACATTATGTTTAATACAGTTAGTCACTCATATAAGTTGTCCATTGATGCTCGGAGTTCAGCACCAGAGAAGCCCTCAAATTCTTCCTCGTCTTCATCGTCGCTGTCTAACCATTCCGGAACCTCTTCACGGATCAGGTGATCTTCCTGGCCGCCCAATGTGTTACTGATCCCGCACACTTTGAAAGATTTCATGATCAGTTCTGGTTTTTGTTTGAGTGACGTCACGGCCTCTTCTACCCATTCCACTACAGTTTCCTTCGCAGCAGCCTTGATTCGCTGAGCGCCTGATTCTGTAGCCTTGGCCGATTCGTCCCGCATGTACTTCGTCCAGCACTTCGGGAATGATGGCGGGAATTGTATTGCCCTTTCGGAGGGCTTTCTTCACTTTCTCGGTGATATGGCCACGGAAACTGTCCATTACCAACATACTGCGGTCCTTTCCCGTGTATTTTAGATATATGTCCTTAATCCATCGTAGCATGAGTGTTTCGTCCATCCATGCCTTTTCCTGGACGCAAACTACCCAGGAGGGTGGCACTGGGAACTTGAGCTCACGCTTGCCCTTGAATATTACCATCGGAGGTAAAACGTTGCCGTCAGCGGCGATCGCCAATACTAGTGTCAAGTGTCGTTTTTCACTCCCTGTTGTACGCAGTCGGACGGATTTCACACCTTTCTTGTCGATCGTTTTCCCGGGGACAATGTCGAAGTACATGGGTGTCTCGTCCATGTTGATGATCATGTTGTCGTCGATCTCGTCCTGCTCTCGTTGCTCGGTGAAACGATAAGTCGTGGGAAAAGATTCTAATCTTCTTCTCGAGATCTGCGGGAAGTCGCTGTGCCATAGACGTCTTCGCGCGCAGCGACAGGTTATGACGAACCATGAAACGCGAAGCCCAGTTCCTGCTGCCAACAAATTCCGCATTCGCTGGGCGAATCGTATCTATGGCCTTGTTACATAGATCGTCGATCGTGGACCGCGATTTTGTTGATCGCGCTGCTGTAGAACGAACTCGATCAGCGAGTTTTCCAAGTACATCGGATATGTGAGTGGACGTCCGGCCTTCGGGAGGTGTCCCAGCTTGTCACGTTGTTGGTCGTCGTCGAAGTTGGTTTTAACCCAGTCGCCGACGGTCGATTTGGGTATCTTGAACTCGCTGGCTGCTTTTCTAATGCCGTGAAGTTTTGCGAATATGACGACTTCGCGTTTCTGTTTGACGTCGAAATGTTTGTACGAGCCCCGGATCTTCGGTGTGAGTGTGTTCACTGGGGTGTTCATGGTGGGTTTTACCGGGGTGTTCACAGGGGTGTTCACAGGTGTGTTCACAGGGGTGTTCACGTTTTGTTTTACTGGGGTGTTCACAGGTGTATTGACTGTCGTGATCACTACACATGATAAGTCCTGTGTCGTATCGGTACTCGGATCACTCTCGGTAAAGAGACGCTTACGACTCCCGATATCGTCATCACTGGTGTCGAGTGGCCGTTTACGCGGACGACCCACGGGCCGTTTTGGTGTAGAACGTGGCATTGGGCTAGCCTTCCAAGACAGAGGAATGGCATCCTCACTCGTCGTGAACCGTTTTACAAACTTATCCATCGTAATTAAGGAAATTAATAACAATGTTACGTATGAAGTGATTTTTATTACGTTGCGTCAATGTTAAATATTAAACACAGTATTACTCAATTTGTGCTCAACAATAAAAATAAATTTCATTGGATATAGTTTAATACAGATGTGTTCATTGGCTAAGGCCTAATAAGTCACCCATTTGCTGAGTGCGGTAATTGTTGCCGCCTTAATTGACGGGCACAGAGGACACGCCGACGTGCAATAACAAAGGCACTTAATTGGCATGTAAACTGGACAACGGCAATTAACATGTCCACGCTCGTACATAAATTTGGAAGAATGGAAATTAAAGTGTTTGCTTAACACAAACATTTTTGAAGACATTTAATTTGTTTACGTTTGCTAATCGGTTAGTAATGACTTGCAAATAATAAAACAAAATAATTGTTTTGTTCACAGAGAAATGCGAAATTACCGCGGTAGCGATGGATGCCCTTAAGATTTCGGACAGCAATTAAAATAATTATTTTCCCCCACCTAAATATTCTTTCGGACAGTAATTTTTTTATTTTTTTTATTATTTTTACCTGTCCGAAAACATAGGGTAATTACGGTAGTGTATTAGTATATTAGTCTATGTTAGTGGGCACATGCTGAACGATTCTGTTCTGTTACTACGGTACAACTCAGGTCTGAAAATATAGAAAAAAATATATATTATAAATAAATATTCTCCCACTTAGCGGCGCAACTACAAGCAAAACAAATGAAGCAATGATATCAATGCTATAATATTGTTTAAGAATGACAATAATACAGTGCAGTAGACACATTCTCAGTAGGTCCTGCAGGTGACCATGTCGGTTGTGGTCAGTGGCACTAACTATCCCAAATGTCATCTATTGACACATGTCAAAAACTATACCGAGCAAGTGGAACAATATACTAATAGAACTATGCGCTTTTACGGCACAGAATTATGCAGTATATATTTAATGGCATACACCTTCTGCTACACGGGGATACGTTTTTTTGGTTTGGGTTTCTTGCTCATGGCCCCCCCCCCCACCCCCCCCCCCCCCCGCCCTATGTTTTTTTATCTCTATGTTCAATGACTGATTCATGTAGTTTGCTTAGGATTAGTATTATCACAATCAAGTGCCACCCAAATCACCATCATGGTTCTAAGAAATAGTTTACTAAAGTGGACGGCAATACAACCTGCGAATGCCATGAGGGGGGTGGGGGGGGGGGTATGAAGGATGTCATGTTGGGAAATGAGTATACGGCAATCTGCGAGCCCAATGCTGTAATTCACATATTGGTGGGCATTATCACTTTAAAAATATACAAACAATATGCACCAATTCTTACCAGTAGTGGGACAAGGGACCTTAGTTTGATATTGATAAATTCATATTTTCATGTTATCAAATGTTGTTGTTGTTGTTGTTATGAATCTTGTTATTAGGCTAATATCCACCACTAGTTTTTTAGGGCACCAATGCAGATTGAAAGTTATGATGGGCGAGTACTATTCATAGTTCTCTGTTATGCTGATCTCGAGTGTAATTTATAGAGTATTTTGTCAACAATTTTCGAATATGATATAGCTATTTAACTTATTTTTTATACTTGATGTCTATGATATACTTCTATATGGTGTTTGGACTCTCTTTCATGTAAAATAATACCAATTTAATCATCAAATCAGTGTTGATGCATAATCTGGACGCGGGATATGTCCTCGCCTCTATGCGTAAGTTGGTTATTTTCAATATTGGCGGCCATCTTGAATTTCAGGATAGATTTTTCTGGTGTCCTGGGCGGTTTTGCATTAAAACATAATGAACTAGGTCTGTGCAAAATTTCATGCTTGTATCACAAAGTGCACACCCCATGTGCTTAGCTCCTCCACTAATATATTTGGAACCGAAAGTGAATGGACAGCCTGTCATCTATATTTTCATTCTACCTCCCCCCCCCCCACCCCCCCCCCCCCCTTCCGTACGGCCCCTGTGCCCAATGTCAAGGTCAAATTACTTTGAAGTTTTTGGTTAAGTTTTTTGGTTAAAGTTTTTGGTTAAGTTTTTGTCGCGCCCGCTTGCGGAAAGCGCGATATAGTCGGCACTTTGGGCGTACGTACGTACATACGTACGTACGTACGTACGTACATACGTGTGTCCGGTTAAAGTTTTTGGTTAAATTGTTTGGTTAAGTTTTTTGGTTAAAGTTTTTGGTTGAGTTCTTTGGTTAAAGTTTTTGGTTAAGTTTTTTGGTTAAGTTTTTTGGTTAAAGTTTTTCGTTATACTATATCTCTGCAACTGCTTTGCCCATTACCTTGACACTTCACATGGGTGTTTATCATCATCTATATTTTCATTCTACCCCCCCCCCGTGCGGCCCCTGTGCCCAATGTCAAGGTCAAATTACTTTGAAGTTTTTGGTTAAGTTTTTTGGTTAAGTTTTTTGGTTAAAGTTTTTTGGTTAAAGTTTTTTGGTTAAAGTTTTTTGTTATACTATATCTCTGCAACTGCTTTGCCCATTACCTTGAAACTTCACATGGGTGTTTATCATCATCTATATTTTCATTCTACCCCCCTCCCGTGCGGCCCCTGTGCCCAATGTCAAGGTCAAATTATTTTTAAACATGCAAGGTCAATACTTTGAAATTTTTGGTTAAGTTTTTTGGTTAAAGTCTTTGGTTAAGTTTTTTGGGGGGTAGTTTTTTCGTATTACTATATCTTTTTTTTTAGTGTCCATGCCTCACCACAAGGCGCGACATGCAGGCCGCGGCCATCTAGTTTAACTGACCACTAACTTATTACAGGTAATTTATACAGGTACATTATTACATTTCCGTAAACTGTGTTGACAATATTGTGGCAGTATGTGGACCTGTGCAGATATATGTAGATAAATATAGGACTATTAACAAAAATTCTGGGCTCCAGTAGCGAGCATTATTTAAAAAAAAAAAAATTGTATATTACATTTCCGTAAACTGTGTTGAAAATATTGTGGCATTATGTGGACCTGTGCAGATATATGTAGATAAATATAAGACTATTAAAAAAAATATTTCTGGGCTCCAGTAGCAAGCATTATTATTTTTGATTTTTAAACTTTTTTTTTCCATTTCTTTTTTTCATTTTTTTTTTTCAAATTCTTTTTCAATTTTTTTCTAGTAGCATATATTAAAGGTTGTAAGTGCTATATACAGACTATTATCATATAATAAAACAATTATTGACTAGTGAGCCATAGAATATAATCTGATATTCTATGGCTCACTAGTCAATAATTGTATAATATGTTCGGGCCAGTGAAAATTGCTTTCGGGCCCAGGCTCGAGGTCAAGGCTGGACAAGGCGAGGCATTTGATTCCGCGGAATTCTTGTTTACTTATCTCCCTTTGTTGTTTCGTGCTCTGATTTTGTATCCAGAGCATAACTCGAACACCCTTTGGAATATTGTTATGCCCCACCACGATAGTGGAGGGGGCATTTAGTGTTACCCTTGTCCATCCGTCCGTCCGCACACACGAATGGGTACTTGTTGTAAGGGTACGGGGATCTTATTGGGTAGGGTTAGGATAGTGTTGGGTACTCTTGTTGGGTATTTTTATAGAGAAAAAACCCAACAAGTATTCATTCGTAGGAACGTGCGTCCCGTCCTCCCGTCGTCCCTTCCATCCGTCCGTCCGTCCGTCCGTCCGTCCGTCACAAAACTTTAACACTCGGGTAAATGTCTCATAATTTCTTCATCCTTCGACCGATCTCCTTCATATTTCATATACACATTGCTCTAATGGTCCTCTACCGCCCTGTGCCAAATCCACGTTCGTCCTGCCCCCGCCAAGCCCAGGGTTAAGATCACATACTTAGTGCTTCAAAAACTTTAAGGCTCAGGTAAATATCTTATAATTTCTGTTTTCTTTCACGGATCAGCTTCATATTTCACATATGCATTGCTCTAATGGTCCTCTACCGCCCTGTGCTAAATCCACATTCGTCCTGCCCCCACCAAGCCCAGGGTCAAGGTCACATACTTGGTGCTTCAAAAACTTTAACGCTCAGGTAAAAGAAAATTTTGAACACATTTTCTAGTTTATTAAACTTCACACATGCATAGAAGACGACCCAAAGGTGTGTCGCACATAAGAATGACAACTCTTGCGTCGTTAATTTCTTAGTTATCTCCTTTTGTTGTTTCGTGCACTGATTTCGTGTCCGGAGCATAACTCGAACACCCTTTGGAATATTTTCATGAAACTTCACACATGCATAGACCACGACCCTAAAGGTGTGTCACGCAAGAATGACAACTCTTGCATCACTAATTTTTTAGTTATCTCCCTTTGTTTTTCCGTCACTGATTTTGTCTCCGGAGCATAACTCGAACACCCTTTTTTCAAACTACTTCTGTATCTGGGGAGGGGGATACACATGCGCTTGTCGACAAGCGTCCATTTCTAGTTTTTTGTCGAAATCGGATGATTAATAAGGTTAAAAGTTCAAACGTCTTCTTCTAGTGAACCGCTTGGCCGATATAGGCCAAACTTCACAGTTATGGTCCATGGGTGAAGCTTTTTCATATTGTTAAAATGGAGGTCATTGTATAATCAAAGATGGCCGCCGTGGACAAGTATGTCAAATTCTTCTCACGAACCGCCAGACCGATTTCGACAACACCTGGCAGGAATGATCAACAGTCATTGTTCTTCCAGATTTGTAAAAATGGTGACCTAGGGGTCAGAAATGGGCGGGGCCCAGGGGGTCAACTTGGAGTCTTGTTTGTCCGAATATGGTCATGCCATGTATCAAATCGAAGGTATTTAGGATACTCTTGATATTTTTTGTCGAAATCGGATGATTAGGTCATCCAAGATGGCCGCCGACAGGTCAAAAGCTCAACCTTTATTAGAGAGTTCATCTTTGTCTCGTGAACCGCTCGGGCGATATTGGTCAAACTTCACAGCGATGATCTATGGATCTATGTCAAATTTATAAATTTGGAGGTTGTTGCATAATCAAAGATGGCCGCCGTGGAAAAGTATCTCAGATTCTTAAAAAATCTTCTTCTCACAAACTGCCAGACAGATTTCAACAAAAGTTTTCAGGAATGTTTGATAGTCAATGCTGTTATTGTTAACATGATGACCCAGGCGGGTCAATTAGGGGGAAAATTTCACATTTGTATATTTCAAGTTGTATATCATGTCCAGGAGACGATCGCTCTGAAGCAGGTTTTATCAAAATCAGATGATTACGTCATCCAAGATGGCCACCAAAAGTTCACACCGGTATCTTTTTATTAGAGCTTTCAAACAGCCTTTTCTTACTAACCGCTTGGCTGATGCTGACCAAACTTCATAGTTATTGTCTTTCGGTGAAATATTTACTGATTTTTCAAATTGGAGATCGTCACATGTTCCAAGGTGGCCGCCATATAAAGTTCGACAAACTCTTTAAACGTCTTCCCATTATAATAACCAGACTGGTTTCAACAAAATTTTGTAGGAATATTGAATGTATAAAGTTCTCTCAGAAATACTTGCATATATATAATAACCAGGTGAGTGATATAGGGCCACAATGGTCCTCTTGTTAAAACAGATTTGGCGCGAAAACGTGACATGATAACGTCATCTTGTTGTATGTTACGTCACACTGGTGTGCACATGTTTTGAATTCCTGACCTCATATTTATAGACATGGATTCCCATAACATGCAACCGAGATTCTACTTTCACTTTCAGAAGTTGCAATAAAATACATTTTCAATAGGTTTTTGTTTTGTTCCAGCCATGGATTGAAATATTAATTGTTTATTCGATATAATTTGTCAATTTGCATATTTCTATGCTGCCTTGGGGCCTGAATTGTCAAACAGTTCCTTTAACCAGCGTGGCTGGGTTACACAGTACGGTACACAAACCTGAATAGCAGTGGAATTTCTGCCAACCTGGGTGCCGTTTCACTAAACTTTGTAGGACTAACGTGTTCGTAAGGGCAAATTTAAGATCGTTTGGAAATTGATGGATTTACATTTATTGGGCATACGCTTCATATGCAGCATATGCTCAATAAATGTAATGTATATCCAATAATTGTTTACAAGAAAATATTGTTAATGTGCAATTTACAGACTATCCTAATTTTTCACTTAAAACATTTTAGTCGTACGAAGTTTAGCGAGGTTCCACGGTACTATATCATGTTATTATACAATTAATGTCTTTTGAGGATGTTTACACGAGATTTACGGAAGTCATATCCGATGGTCAAGGTGAATATGACGTTTCGAAGGTCCGTAAATCTTGTGTACACCGACTAAAAAAGACAATAATTATATGACAGAACGTATATGATACAGAACGTATATGATACAACAACACACGATATGTCTACTGCTTTGGTTGCGTGATCAGGTGACACACGCATGCTGCTATATCTGAATATCAGTCTCGCACTCGTCTCATTTCACGAGAAGTGTCTGAGAATGATACTCGAGGTGAATATCACATTTCGAATATCATTCTTAATTGGACAATCTCATTGGTTGAAATTGTCAGTCATATAATAATGACATTTATCGCCCATGTTTCCAGTGCTTACAGCGGTTGGACCTGTACTCGTGGAAGGACAACAGCATAAACCCTGTCTGCTCCATGAGGGCACACTCCAGACATATCAGGTTTGTTGTGGCGCAAATGACGTTATAACTACTCTCTGTTCCACGTTTTTCTGCCAACAAACTTTTGTCTATTATTAAACACAACAAATTTAAATGTAAGAACTTTTTCATCAATAACAAAACTCACTATCCCCAAAACTTTTTATCTGACTGATTTAAAAAAACGGTACGTATTATGTTATTCCGCTGGGCGGGCGGTTGGGTGTACAGACAGAAAAACTGCATAGTTTGTGTACATAACTCCTCATTTTTTCTACATTTTTGTATTCAACTCTATATAGGGCAGGACTTCTAAAATTTTCAGTTTGTCGGTTCTGGACCGATTTTTGAACTCTCAGACTTGATTTGAAAACTAGTCTTAAAAATCGATCCAAGAAAAATTACCAGTCGGCTGCTATTTCGCTATAAACCTTGTAAATTTACCGTTTTTGACCACCAAGTAATGTCCATTTTATGACACATATCCGCGGGCCATATCCGTGTCTGGTGTAAAACTCGCTGAGTATTCAGTTTCTCCTAGTATCGATTTTTCTTAACACACACATGGTAATTGGGACAGGTGTATAGCAGCTTATAGTGACTTAAATAGACTGGCTTCAGCGTAAAGATATGAGAGTACCTAGACTCGACATTTCTGATGATGTTAAAATAAAATAAAGAAACCATGCACTGTGTTTATCTATGTTCGTAATATTTAACCCCAAGTAACTGTCACGGACTATCGGCCCGGGCTATTCCATATTAAGTTAGGAACTGTTACATTGCGCTGTATTAGGGGTCATTTTTAGCTCGACTATTCGAAGAATAAGTAGAGCTTATGTTGTCACCCCGGCGTCGGCGTCGGCGTCTGTGTCACCGTCACGCCTTGGTTAAGGTTTTTAGTCAACCTTGTATATGGAATACTACTGGCCCTACACCCACCATACTTGGACAACTTCATCTCCTAGTCATGTACATCAATAACCCCTGATCTATATTTGACCTTAACCTACATTTCCTCTTGAATTACTTCATTTCCTCTTGAATTACTTAGTTAATTCCCCTTGGTTAAGGTTTTTAATCAACCTTGGTTAAGGTTTTTAGTCAAGCTTGTATATGCAATACTACTGGCCCTACACCCACCATACTTGGACAACTTCATCTCCTAGTGATGCACATCAATAACCCCTGATCTATATTTGACCTTCACCTACATTTCCTCTTGAATTACTTAGTTAATTCCCCTTGGTTAAGGTTTTTAGTCAACCTTGGTTAAGATTTGTAGTCAAGCTTGTACATGGAACACTATTGTGCATACAGCACCATACTTGGACAACCTTTTCTCATAGGGATGTACATCAATAACCCCTGATCTATATTTGACCTTGACCTACATTTCCTCTTCAATTACTTAGTTAATTTCCCCTTGGTTATGGTTTTTACTCAAGCTTGCATATGGAATACTACTGGCCCTACACCCACCATACTTGGACAACTTCATCTCCTAGTGATGTGCATCAATAACCCCTGACCTATATTTGACCTTCACCTACATTTCCTCTTGAATTACTTACTTAATTCCCTTTGGTTAAGGTTTTTAGTCAACCTTGGTTAAGGTTTTTAATCAAGCTTGTACATGGAATACTATTGTGCATCCAGACACCATACTTGGATAACTTTTTCTCATAGGGATGTACATCAATAACCCCTGACCTTTATTTTACCTGCACCTACATTTAACCTTGAATTACTTGGTTAATGTTTATAGTCAAGCTTCTATATGGAATACTCCTGGGCCTACATAAACCATACTTGGACAACTTCATCTCCTAGTGATGTACATCAATAACCCCTGACCTATATCTGACATTCACCTACATTTAACCTTGAATTACTTACTTAATTTCCCTTGGTTAAGGTTTTTAGTCAACCTTGGTTAAGGTTTTTATGCAGGCCGCAGCCATCTTCTTTGTCAAGCTATGTGTACATCGACAACCCTCGTAGTCGAGCTATGCTGTTCTCCTACAGCTCTTGTTGTGTATATAAAATTTACATAGGAATGCCTCAGATCCTGATGAGCCGGCTCACGTGATCTACAATTCGCAAACATTTCGATAAACGACAAGGTACGTCTGTCGTGTTAAAAGCGCGACTCATTAGGGATCAGGGATTAGCGATCAATTGAAGTCCTAAATCACACCGCCGATGTACTTTGAACTCGATCTGAGGGTTAAAGAAACACTGAATGTTAATTCAATTGTACAAATTAATTGTTTAACACGTAATTAAATTAAATTGATGTGTCTGCAGCTAGCCAAATTAGGCCAAAAATTCATTTTGAAGTCAGTGTGAACAGTGATAATAGCATAATTAGCAATGAATTACGAGTTGGGTATATAACACATTTTTTTTTTCTATGTGGTCCGCCCGGGTATGTAAGGTATGTAAGGTCTTCGAGCCATTTCCCACCCTTAAATATAAGAAGAAAAAAATATGTGGTCCGTCATTTGATTATTATTGAAAATTTACCTGCAATCAATCGGCATCACGTTAGCTGCATCAATCGTCTCTGTCGTTTCGCATTTTTTCCGTCTTTGCGCTATTTAGGCACACCACGTGACCCGGTGCATACACAATTTTGTCCACTTTGTCCAATTTTGTCGTTTATAAACACGACTTATTTCAGTTAAAGGGGGTCTGCTCCTTCAGGCTGACAATGGCCGACAGTGTTACGTCTGGACTCTGGACCGATTGGCATTCTGGACCGATTGGCATTCTGAAATTTTAAAAGCCCTGAAATTATTATAGGGTACAGAGTTTGTGTACACAACTCCTCTGAAACTGTTCTGTCAATCGATCTGAAACTAAACACACGTCTTCTACACATATTGAAGATGTGCACCTTGGTGTTTTTATGCCGAAAACATATTTTTTAACAAAAATATCACCTTTTTAACTTTAGCTATTTTTTCTACATTTTTCTATACAATTCTATATAGGGTACAGAGTTTGTGTACACAACTCCTCTGAAACCGTTCAGTCAATCAATCTGAAACTATACACACATCTTCTGCAGATATTGAAGATGTGCACCTTGGTGTTTTTATGCCGAACAAATATTTTTTAACAAACATATCACCTTTTGAACTTAGCCATTTTTTTCTACATTTTTATATACAATTCTATAGACGGTACAGAGTTTGTATACACGACTCCTCTGAAACCGTTCCATCATTCGATCTGAAACTATTCACACATCTGCTACACATATTGTAGATGTGCACGTTATTGTTTTTATGCCAACATTTTTTTTTGGTGACAGCTTCACATTTCTGCATCTTCGCTGTCTGGTATTTTGTGACTTGTGGCACTCTTGTTATTTGATGAAATTCCATCAAATACTGATTTTATAGCGAGAAAAACATTTTCCTATGGGAATTTATGGGGCAAAAAAGAAGTGGACAGCGATGAACAGAGTAAACAAATTTTTTTATATATATTGGATATTGGCTCTGAAACCTGGCTAGATAGCTTGGAAATGATGTAATTTCAAAAAATCTATTTTTAGCCCTGCCCCCACCCATGGATATTCCCATAAGAATTTTTTTTTTTCACAATAAAATTAATATTTGTTGGAATTTCATCAAATACAAAAACTGAGAAGGGTGACTTTTTGTTAATGATGAAATTCTACTTGACGGATTATTGTGACCTTCGGCACTCTTGTTAGATTTAATGTGTTTACCGGTAATAGTCAAAAGTTTGTCGGCAGCAAATGTGGAGAAGACAGTAGAAGTTTGTGCTTGTCAAAGATGTAGACTAAAATTTAGCCAACATATCAACAATCAAATAGCCAACACTGATAGTAACCGAGGCATCGTATTTAGCAGTTTCACATATCTTAACAAAGAATCATTTGTGATCTTGTACAAATCACTGGTGATATCCCACCTTCATGCGTCTGGTCTCCAATGTACAAAAAACAACAACACTATAGCCCATAGAAAATGTACAACGAAGAGCAATGAGAATGTTTGTAAACTTGTCCAGTAAGTCATATACAGGACATGATACAGGTCTACAAATTCAACATGACATTGATCGTGTAGATATAAGCATACTATTCAGTCGAGCAACATGATCAGCTACTAGAGACAACAAATACACATTATTCAAGAAAAGAGCATGTCTGAGTAATAAACTGTACAGGGGTCATACCAGTTATCCGCACAATCAGTTTATCGGACAAATGAAAATACCTGGCCCGGTTGCTCAAAGAGTCTGTTAGCTTAACAGTCTGTTAAGCTAACAGAAGCTTTGAGCAACCAGGCCCTGTTAATTAAGCGTATTCTTTTGATCCGATATTGCAACGAATACATAATACCGTAAGTCACGCAGCTGTTTCCATAGCAGTGTGAAGAATATATCGCCAAGGTAAACGTTTTAGTAAAATTTGCTGAAAACATTACCCAACTCTGTCCAAAAGTTGTTTACAACATCAAAAGTCGCGCGGGGGACACAATCATGTGCGCCAATTACGTCATTGTCGAGTTGTTCTATAAATACAATAAACCAGAGCTCCAGATAAGCTGCCTATTTGCTAAATACCCAATTAAAATCGCCAAAAACCCAATTGAAATCAGAAGTAGCGAGTATCAAAAAGCAATACAAATTTTAGGGTACGTTGATCATTCTGCAGAAATAATAAACAGACCACAAATGTAGCATATTTTTCTTATTCTCCATGAAAACACATCTTGGTATTTCATTAGAATTGTCTCCAAGGAGACAATATATGAAATGCCAAGATACGTTTTCATTTCGAAGAAAACTATTCAATAATTGCTGTCTGTTAATGTGTAAACAGTAGTGTGATTTTATTTTACCCAATTAAAAATTTGAAATACCCAATTGCTTCAGAAATGATAGAGTGACAATACTCAATTACTTATCTGGAGCCCTGATAAATTCTATAAATATGGAGTTTTCCAAGAAGCGGAGCGTGACTGATTTTTCTGCAGAATTACACAATGCTGTTTACAATGGTTTACAGGCGATAAACTTATGAGATCAATGTGAGAATAGAAGTTATACGACTATTATACGTTTGTCCGGATAACTGATTGTCTATGTTAATTTTGCGGCAATCTTACGACTGATGATCTGACCCAATTTTAAGTGTCAGAGAAAGATGACACATTTTGCTAAATAGTTTACATGCGCTGAGAAAGCAAGAACCGACGATTATTCTGTGAACATTTTATGCCCGTAGCTGCTATTTTAAGAAAAATATTGTAAAACACTGCCATTTTTGTCTGATAATCTGGAGGATCCCTGTTCAGCCACAGAGTATTGGATGTCTGGAATAGGTTCCCAGCTATTATTGTTGAAGCCGCAAGTGTAAACGCCTTTAAAAGTCGTAGGGATGGATTGTGGCCTAGGGGCAGAATACGTGACATCCAATCCGGAGGTTGTGCGTTCAAACCTCGCCGTAGACATAAAAAATACTTTCATAGTATTTCCATCCCACTGGTCTGTCGGATGAGACTTTAAATTGTGGTCCCATCTCTATATGACCCTAGCTGTTGGTGGGACTTTAAACCCATTCACTTTCACTTTTAAAAGTCGTCTAAACAAATTCTGGCACTTGTATCCGTCCAAATTTAACCCTAAGTGCAACTCATAAAAGCAGAAGTCGTAAAATGTAATAAACATGTTTTTTTTTTGCATAATATAAAGGTCAACAAATAAGTTTCAAAGAAGCTTATTTAGAAGGACTCAACATCAGTAGACTATTTCACCAGCATTGCAAAGTATACTTTTCTTATCAAAGTATACTTTGAGGGAGAAATTTTAAATTTTAGGATAAATTTAGTAATTTTTATTACCTGGTATACTGAATTTATTACATTATCACAGCCATTTTGGCTGTGATAATGTAATAAATTCAGTATAATGATTCTGCATACTTTTAATCATCAACTATATGCAGTCGTTAGTTCTATATGACGTAATGCATTTCGGGAAAAATAAATGATTACTCCCTCAAAGTATAATTTGCTAGATAAGTATACTTTGCAATTTTGATGAAATCGGCTACAGTAAGCTCAGTATGTTGAGCATGAAATCCATTGTCCAGTTTGTTGTGGCACAAAATAATCTTTAAAGGTACATGCCCACTCAGTAGGCACAAAATGTTCTTTATATCAGAGACATCATCTGAGACATTTTCTGGCAAAACAAACATTCATTCACCATTACCACACGTATTGATTGGCATTATTATACATTTTATATCGGACGTAAATGTCCACACTGATATCAGGGGCGATAACCGTGCTTCCTTAAAATTTTAACGGACATTACTATTTATTCTCTGTATTTATTTTTTGATGTGAAATTATCATACTTTACAATATGTCGAAAATACTATTTTTTCAGATGGCGCATTTAATTAGTATAAATAATTAACAAAATAGCATGCCTCATTTGCATATGAAAATATCCTGATACCACCGTACGTCACTATCAGTAAAATAAATATTACTAAATGATTATATAATTCCTATAAAGAACATTTTGTGCCTACTGAGTGGGCATGTACCTTTAAACTGCCTAATTAAATTTTGTAGTCTGCTGTTTGTTATATTTGTTCTCATCATAAACATGGTTTGATATCACTTTAGAATCATTTCCATTACGTTTCCCACGTTCTAAAGGTTAACTAGGAGTTTGTGATTGTCAAAGATGAAATCTATTGTCCTGGGCAAACCATTTCATTTGACTAAATTCCAAAACGTTTGCGTTATATCCAAGTATATACTAGTATTATCAAGAACTTAATTTCAAGTTAACCTTTGCAATTTATTTTTCAACCGACAGATTATCTCCCCCTTTTGGACATGTAACACTTGTAAACTGTGATAGCTGGACTATTGATACTTGGTACATATATGTAGTTTCCATATGGTGTCTACATGTGCAAAGTTATTATTTTTATTTGACCCCACACATCATGGATTATCTCCCCATTTTGGACTTGCACCTCGTTTACTATCAAAGCAGTAGGCTAGGCATCCATGCTCTATGAACACATTTTCTTTTTGCACCTATCTGAGACCCAGTACCTTTCACTGTTTTCTGCTCGTTTCAGTGATATTGACTGGTCGCCATTTGACGTGAACGTGATTGCCTCGTGTTCCGTGGATAGCTATACTCACCTGTGGGACGTCAGGTATGATGGCCGACTTGACACGACAAAGGGAGCTTACTTAGTTTGTGATCAGTGCAGCCTCTGATCAGCCTGCGCATTTGCACAGTCTGATCAGTGGCTTCACTGTTCCCTGTTTGCATAGAGAATCATTCTACTACCCTATCTCGATGATTCGCTAAATAGTGGGGGGCCGTGCATGGGTATTTTTATGCCACCGGGTTTCGAAGAAATGGGTGGCATATAGTGTTTGGACCGTCCGTCCGTTCGTCCGTCCGTCCGTCCGGGCACACATTAGGGTACTTATGTGGCTAGCCCCACAGGGTTATGGACTTGGTAAAGGATAGGGTTGGTTACAATTAGCCACCTAAAAAATCGTTTTATGTGGCTAAAAATTGTTTTATGTGGCTAATATTTAACATGTGTTAAGCCACATAAGTATAGTACTGTAAGAACGTCCGTCAGAACGTCCGTCCGTCCGTCCGTCCGTCCGTCCGTCCGTCCGCCCTGACGGTACTATACTTATGTGGCTAGCCCCACAGGGTTATGGACTTAGTAAAGGTTAGGGTTGGTTACAATTAGCCACCTAAAAATTCCTTTTATGTGGCTAAAAATCCTTTTATGTGGCTAATATTTAACATGTGATAAGCCACATAAGTATAGTACCGTAAGAACGTCCGTCCGTCCGTCCGTCCGTCCGTCCGGGCACACATTAGGGTACTTATGTGGCTAGCCCCACAGGGTTATGGACTTAGTAAAGGATAGGTTGGTTACAATTAGCCACCTAAAAAATCGTTTTATGTGGCTAAAAATCGTTTTATGTGGCTAATATTTAACATGTGATAAGCCACATAAGTATCCATTTGTAAGAACCTCCGTCCGTCCGTCCGGGCACACATTAGGGTACTTATGTGGCTAGCCCCACAGGGTTATGAACTTGGTAAAGGATAGGGTTGGTTACAATTAGCCACCTAAAAAATCCTTTTATGTGGCTAAAAATCGTTTTATGTGGCTAATATTTAACATGTGATAAGCTACATAAGTATAGTACTGTAAGAACGTCCGTCCGTCCGTCCGTCCTGGCACACATTAGGGTACTTATGTGGCTAGCCCCACAGGGTTATGGACTTGGTAAAGGATAGGGTTGGTTACAATTAGCCACCTAAAAAATTGTTTTATGTGGCTAAAAATCGTTTTATGTGGCTAATATTTAAACATGTATGCCACATAAGTATAAGTACTGTAACAAACCCGTCCATCCTCCGTCCGTCCGGGCACAAATTAGGGACTTATGTGGCTAGCTCCACGGGTTATGGACTTGTTAAAGATAAGGTTGGTTACAATTAGACCTAAAAAAATTGTTTTATGGCTAATATTTAACAGTTGATAAGCCACATAAGTACCCTAATGTAAGAACGTCCGTCTGTCTGTCCGTCACACTTTTCGGTTAACCACTTTGTCACAGTTTCTCAAATATGCTGCAGGTGGCATCCGCGTTCGACAGACGCATTTCTTGTTTTCTTTTAATTTCAAATTGATGCAAAAGTTTTGTTTTCAGTACCAATTTGAAGGTAAGGGTCTATAGAACAATTTTGGTTCGAGTGTCAAGCACTGGAATACAAAAATTCAAAATGACCTCCAAAATCCAAGATGGCTGCCAATTTCGGGGTTTTTTTTTGCATTACGCCTCATACCCTTTGTCTTATGGAACCTAGAATAGTGATTTCGGTGTCTATATCTAGGTTTTCATGTATGAGTAATTGAATAAAAATAAAAGAAACATGATTGGAATATATCTTATATGGTATTTCACACTAATGAGACAATAAATACAAAATGTGATGATACGAATGGAGTATTTTGTATCTCTTTCCTGTTGAACCTTTTCCATTTTTTTTATTATGGCCATGTCAACGAGCTGGGGATGGTCTGTCTTTTGCCAAAATCAAACCGAAGAAAACCCTTCATTATGCTGATCACTTTCTCTTTCCACCGTTTATATATGGATGGCTGAGAAGCTGAAATGGAAGTTTTCACTGCAGTGCAGATATTTTAAGAATAACACTGTACAACCAAAACGTCTCCATCTGGACAAGTGTATCCATTTCAAGTGTTGTAAATGGAGACGTTTTTCCACCTGAGAAAAAAAATCAATAAAATGGTGACACACCACTTGACAAGGAGACGAAAATGGATACATAATTGTGTTCTTCAGTTACCATTTTATTGAACTAAACAGCAAAAAGACACAAAACGTTCGTTTTTTGTATTGTCAAGCAGTCAAATTAGTTAGAGGTCCCTCCCGCCGAAAACCGAAAATAAATAATAAAGTCTACATCCAACTTCATGTATTCTAGTGACTTTAAATAACACGGGACTTTTGTTACCCAATGTGCAATTGCATTGCATGCATTTAAACACACATCTGGCCAAATTTGCTCCACCTCCCTTCCCCTCCCCACTTCCTAGATACGCCACTGCCATATTAGTCTATGCCAGAGTTTGCCGGAAAGACACAACGTGATATCGGGAACGGAAGTTAGAACTCATGGTCACTACCCTGCGGAAGCTTGTGCCTCTGTTCTTTGCTCTCGATCACCAGAATTATGCCAGGTGGATTCCAATCTTTATTCGAGACCTGGAAGTTCTACCAGATAGCATCCAGGTAGAGTTTGAGAAGGGACACTGGACAATAACTCGAAGCAATCGCCGTTTCTCATCCTTACCCATTGATCAAGCACACGAGCAAGCCAACAAAAGGGTGAAAGGAGTTGGTGGCATTATCGGTCTCACAGAGAACCCTGACATGCTGGAACGCTGGATCGTGACTGGCCCGGAAATCAGCCGTGTCGTTGAGGAGTTTACTGGTGCAAACAATAACGATGATGATGAAGAACTCGCTCATCATGAGGAAGGATATGCATCTCAGCACCGATTTCTACGCCATGCCAAAGACCTGATGGAGGTGTTGCTGAGCAATGGGAATCCTTTTGAGGAGCACAGTGGAGACCTGGTTACATTAGACAAGAAGGTGTGTGAGTCTGCGGCTGCTGCTGTATCTGTCCATAAAGTCGAGTCTATGGGACAAGAGCAGTACAACAACTTCAGACAGAGTGTGCTTGACCCAAATGACACACCTCTGACAGCACCGATCAAGCGAAACAACTTACTGTTGTTCCATGAGAAGAAAACACGAAAGAAGTCAGCAATTAAGCTGAAAATGCAGCACTTCAAACGTCATGCAGAGCTTTATGGGCAAGTTTGTCTTGTACTAGATAGCCGCTGGGGGATTTGGAGGAGTTCTTTCATCACAAATCTTCCCCATACCCACCTGCATTGTCATCCGAAGGGTCCCTCAACTCTTGTACCAAGTCAGATTTGTTGGTATATATAATGGAAGTCAGTACAAGTAGCGCCATTTCTGTCGACGAGGAGCTAGTTGCGCCAGATGTTTACAACTTCATTATTATTGACGGTGGAGTACTGATACACTCACTTCCTGGTACAACTGTCCAAGGCAAGACCTTTGATTCATATGTCGACAAGGTATTCTGCCCAAGAGTTCGCCACGACTTGAAGCGATCGACAAGAGTAGATATTGTCTGGGACCAGTATCGTGCACTGACAATCAAAGGAGGCACAAGGGAAAAACGAGGAACAGGCATCCGACAACGCATATGTGGTACTGCCAAAATCCCAGGAAACTGGCAGAATTTTCTGGCGAACATTGATAACAAGAAGGAACTGTTCTCATTCCTGTCAAGAAAGATAACAGAAGAACATTTCCCAGATGACAAGAATGTCTACATCACTGCAGGTGATCAAGTCCACCATGTTGGAAACAGTCCACCAATGGATCAATGCAACCATGAGGAAGCTGACACGCGTGTCTTAGTACATCTCCTCCGCGCCCTCCAATCATCATGGGATGGTGTATACTGGAGACACAGATGTTGTCGTAATGGTAATTTCCATCACATCAAGGCTCTGAATCCGGCCGCAGAAATCTGGATCTCCTTCAAAGCGGGAAAGACAACCAGAATGATCATTGAATAGTCGCCACAGCCACAAAGCTGGGCACGACAACGTGCAAAGCCATGGCCCTCTTCCACGCATTCACTGGATCAGACAGTACTTCTTCCTTCAAGTTCAAGGGTAAGCGATCCTGCTGCACGTTGATGCACGAAGTGCCATCCCTTATGGAGCAATTTGCAACTATTGTCGACACTCCATTCCAAACATCGCCAAGGTTGAAAGAAGTGGCAACAAACTTTGTCTGTAGGCTGTACTCAAATGAGTCAAACGAGGTCAATGATGTTGACCTCGTCCGATTGAGGTTGTTCTCACAGAAGACTAGGGACGTGGAGATAATTCTCCCAACCAGTGATGCTTTGGATCAACATCTCAAAATGAGTGTCTTCCAAGCGAGCATCTGGACAACAGCCCACATGTCCATGATGCCTGTCAACAACCCAACTAACCATGGATGGAAGGAAGAGGACGACAAGCTGCTTCCCATTTGGACCTCGCTGCCCCTCGCCAATGATGTGTTCCACCTGGATGTGAAGTGCACTTGCCCAATTACCTGCTCTCGGTGCAAATGCGTGAAGACAAAGTTGAAGTGCACATGCGAGAAGTAGCTATACTAGAACAATTTCCAATACTAACATGTATATAGGTTAATTTGGTTAATTTGTTAGCCATTTTCTTATTAAATGTATTGTTCAAGGAGTTTGTCAAGCAATTGTCTAAGCAGTTACTCGGAAGTAGGACTCAATATAAGAGAAGATATGCTCCAATCATGTTTATTTTATTTTTATTCAATTACTCATACATGCAAACCTAGGTATAGAGACCAAAATCACCATTCTATGCTCACTAGTACAAAAGTTATAAGGCGTAATGCGAAAAAAAGCTTGAAATTGGCAGCCATCTTGCATTTTGGTGGCCATTTTGAATGTTTTTATCTGAGTGCTTGACACTCGAACCAAAATTGTTCTATAGACCCTTACCTTCAAATTGGTACGGAAAATTAAACTTTTGCATCAATTTGAAATGACTGAGTGCCCCGGCACCCCACTAAAAGTCCCGAATTATATCCTTAGTTGTTTAATATAAATTTCCTCGGCTATCTCGAACATGCCCTATCTCGTATATGGTCTCTTATCTCGACTGTTCATTCTGTCCCCTTCATATAAAAATACTTTAAAAATCACTTTGCTATCTCGATCACATAAACGCTTGGGTAAATCACCCGAGCGCCTGGCTGCCAAGATCAATTTGGTTAACACTAAGTTTCAAAACCAATTATCATACAAAACAAAATAAATTCACACCTGCCTTGGGTTGTTTGCTTAATTGGTCTACCTCGATTTGTTTGAGTGTTTGACACGATACATTAAGCATATCACGCTGGTCATTTATGCAATTCACTGAGAGTTGTGACGCCACCTACAATGTTGGGTAGGTAGTTTACTACCTTTGGTCATTAGTTAATTGGTGACTAAAATTCGTAAATGAATTAATTTCTTTTTCTTGAATTAAATTCAGCGTGTATTAATCATTCCATCTGATGGTCATTAATGTCATAATAAATTATTTTGTATAAAATATTCGACCATGTCACTTCATCGCTATCTCGAACCTAGTCTAGACTAAAATATGATCTCCCTTCGACTTCGAGATACTGGTGCTCGACTGTATGCAACTTCAGTAGATTTTTCGAAAGAATAAAACAAAAAAGTTAGGTGCCCGTCCTGCCCCAATTTTTATGTCTCCCCCCAAAATAATATCTGTATACCCTGCTACCCTGTCCATCTGTCTGTAATAGATTTGCACTAAAGTTTTTGTCTACCTTCAATCTCTGTTACCAGATTAGCTTCAAACTTCATCATTTTCATATTTGTCATCATCGTCATCATCCATATTTCCATTTTATGCCCCCCCCCCCCCCCCCCCCCCCCCCCCCCCCCCCCCCTACACCCTGGCTACAAACTTGTGCCAGGCTTTTTTTTGGTAAGATACAGACTGTATTGAAATGTGCTCCACAGAAGTTTGAATAAAACTAAAGAGAATTTGTTTTTTGTTTTAATTAGAAGTTGTATAAATTAATTATGCCCCATGCGATAGCAAGGCGAGGGGCAATATTGCTCTGCTCTTGCCGTCCGTCCATCTGTCCGTCTGTATGTACATCAGTACATATATTACTGGATGGATTACTTTAAAGTGACTGTGTCCCAGGTGATAAGAAAAAGACGGCCCTTCATATATGTACTCATCTGAAAATCATGTTTGTGACAATTCATAACATATCACAGTACATTCCAGTTATCTAGGTTTAAAAGGGTTAAACTTGCGGCCTACGGTTTGTCTCGTGTAAACATTTTTACGGCTATATAAACATTGCAAATTAAATTGGTAAAATTTGGTCAAATACTGATTTAATTCCTTAAAAAAAAAAAAAAATTCCCCAATGCTAAATTTCGACCACGTGGTTTGTATCAAAATCGTGTGAAACTGTCCACAAGGGGGAAATATCAAAACATATTCTATACGCCTTGTTTTAAAGTCACTGTTTTTATTAAATTTTCGACCACAGTCATTGTCTTTATCAAAATAGGGTGAAACTGTCCACATGGGGAAAATATCAAGCATATTACATGTATTCAATTTTTCGTAAATAGTGGACTGATTTTCAAAATTTGACTTGTTTTCTTAGGTCATTTCCAAGTTATGTAGCCAGATTTCCAAAATGTTTCCTTTATCAACACGTCCTGCAGCTCTCCAGGTCCTTTTCCCCCATGTTAAATCTCCATAAAGCATTACAATTTTCATAATAAAATAAAATTTTACAAATTAAAAAGAAGGCTCATTCGTAAATTTTGCTGTCAGAAAATGAATATTAACTATCAGACAAAAATTGTTTTTGCATTGTTTATGTAGCCGTAAAATGTGGCAGGTTTCGTTATATAAACTTGTGGCCCAGGCAAGCTCCTGGCACATTGATCTAGCTCAGCAGCTGTTTGGACTTGTCCTGGGCAGCTGGTCAATGGGTCATCCCTGTGTCCAGGAAATTTCAGAATCAGTTCTTATTATTAAATTTTCAACCAAAATATTTGGGCAGTCCCATGTAAATAGAGTCCATATTGTTGTAACGTCAGATTTACGACTTCAATATGGACGTCAAAAAGAGTGAAGAACTATTTTGAGAAAGAGCACATGGTCAAAAATTCAATAAAAGAGTAATGATTAAACAAATATGTATTATGAGTGCTTCTCCTCGGAACTTATTGGAAATTACTAATTTGAAAATTGTTGGAAAGTGGTACTATTTTTAGCTCACCTGAGCGAAGCTCATGTGAGCTATTGTTACCGCAATGTGTCCGTCGTCCGTCCGTCGTCGTCCGTGAACATTTTCAAACGTCTTCTTCTCGGTAACCATTGGGCCTATAGTCACCAAACTTCATGCTCATGGTCCTTAGGTAGTGGGATTACAAAATTGTTAAAATGACGTCATTACGTAATCCAAGATGGCCGCCGTCTAAAAATAGCATAAATTCTTATAAAATCTTCTTCTCATGAACCGCCAGCCGGATTTCGACGAAACTTGGTAGGAATGATCGATGTACAATGCTCTTTCAAAGTTGTTAAAATGGTAACCCCGGGGTCAAAAATGGGCATGGCCCGTGGGGTAACATTTTATTTTTGACCGAATATGGTCATGTCTATATCAAATCGAAGGTATCAAAGAGGCGATCGCTCTGGTACATTTTTTGTCGAAATTGGATGGTCATGTCATCCAAGATGGTCAAATGGTTGTTCTTTTATTAGAGATTTCAAAATTCTTCTTCACACTAACCGCTTGGCTCATGGTGGCCAAACTTCACGGTTATTGTCCATGGGTGAAGCTTTTTCAGATTTGTTAAAACGGAGGTCGTCGCTAATCCAAGATGGCCTCCGTCTAAAAATAGCACAAATTCTTAAAAAAAATTCTTCTCATGAACCGTCAGCTGGATTTCGATGAAACTTGGTAGGAATGATCGATGTAGAATGATCAATGTAGAATGCTCTTTCAAAGGTGTTAAAATGGTGACCCCGAGGTCAAAAATGGGCGTCTACCAGTTTTTATTCCTTTACCATGTTTCTTTTTTCAGGGAGCCAAGAAAGCCAACACATTCATTCCAAAGTGTGGGTAGGTATTGACATTATACATTTGCAGAGCTCCAGATAAGCTGCGTATTTGCTTAAATGCCCATTATAATTGCCAAAAACCCAATTGAAATCAGAAGTAGCGAGTATCAAAAATCAATTAAAATGTTATGGTACTTTTATCATGCTGCAGAAAACAATAAACAGACCACAAATATAGCATATTTTTCTTATTTTCCATGAAAACACATCTTGGTATTTCATTAGAATTGTCTCCAAGGAGACAATTCTAATGAAATGCCAAGACATGTTTTCATTTAGAAGCAAACTATTCAATAATTGTTGTCTGTTGATGTGTAAACAGTAGTATGATTTTATTTTACACAATTAAAATTTTGAAATACCCAATTGCTTCAGAAATGATGGAGTGACAATACTCAATTACTAATTCCTTATCTGGAGCCCTGCATGTTGTTATCCCTCATCATGATATAGACACATTTGTTGGAAACGGAATAAATTTCACTCGGCAGTCGGGCCACATTATGCGGTTGAATAACTCGTCTTGCTGAACTACTGTCTGTTCCACGTTTTGCTGCCGACAAACTTTTGGCTATTAAACACATTAAATCTAAAAAATATTTAAAAGTAAAGTACAGGTCATTCTCGTTATCTCGAAGTCGAATGGACTGGTGAAAATATATCGACATATCCGAACTTCGAGATAATAATTCGCCAAATTTCTCGAAAACAAATACGAACAAAATGGCTTCAGAAATGCCTCTTTACTTTATTTCCGGGTTTTTCATAAATCGCTCACTTTTTTTTTTACACAATGCACATGCGTATGTTACTAAATATACAAAATATGCTACTTACAATTTCCGGTGAATTAGACACAATTTGTTTATGCTTTTTCGCAGCTACTGAGCTAGTGTAAACGAGTGATTTTCAACACACATGTAATATACACACATGTAATATACATACACGTACATGTAATACACAACACACATGTAATATACACACATGTACATGTAATACACATACACGTACATGTAATACACAACAGACATGTAATATACACACATGTACATGTAATATACACACATGTACATGTAATATACACACATGTAATATACACACATGTACATGTAATATACACACACGTACATGTAATACACATACACGTACATGTAATACACAACAGACATGTAATATACACACATGTACATGTAATATACACACATGTACATGTAATATACACACATGTAATATACACACATGAACATGTAATATACACACACGTACATGTAATACACAACACACATGTAATATACACACATGTACATGTAATACACATACACGTACATGTAATACACAACAGACATGTAATATACACACATGTACATGTAATATACACACATGTACATGTAATATACACACATGTAATATACACACATGAACATGTAATATACACACACGTACATGTAATACACAACACACATGTAATATACACACATGTACATGTAATATACACACACGTACATGTAATATACACACATGTAATATACACACATGTACATGTAATATACACACATGTAATACACATACATGTACATGTAATATACACACATGTAATATACACACATGAACATGTAATATACACACATGTAATACACACATGTACATGTAATCACATGTAATACACAATACATGTCAAGTAATACACACACATGTACATGTAATACACACACATGACTGTAATAACACATGTAATCACCCACTGTACAGTAAACACACATGTCTGTAATACTGTATGTAATATACACACATGTAATACACACACATGTACATGTAATACACACACATGTACATGTATACACAGTAATACACACACATGCATGTAATATACATGTACAATGTATACACACATGTCATGTAATACACACATGTAATACACACATGTAATACACACACATGTATAATACACATGTAATATACACACATGTAATACACACACATGTAATAATACACACATGTAATATACAATGTATACACACACATGTAATAACACACACATGTACATGTAATATACACACATGTAATACACATGTTATATACACATGTAATACACACATGTATATACACACATGTTATACACACTGTAATATACACAATGTAATATACACATGTAATAATACACACATGTAATATCACACATGTAATATACACACATGTAATATACACACTTGTACATGTAATACTCACATGCACTATGTAATAACACATGTAATATACACACATGTAATATACACAATGTAATACACACACAATATACATGTAATATACACACATGTAATATACACATGTAATATACACACATGTAATACACACACATGTAATATACACACATGTAATATACACACATGTAATATACACACATGTAATACACACACATGTAATACACACACATGTAATACACAACACACATGTACATGTAATACACACACATGTAATACACAACACACATGTACATGTAATACACACACATGTAATACACAACACACATGTACATGTAATACACACACATGTAATACACAACACACATGTACATGTAATTCACATCAATGACTAATCACTACATCTACAATTTACTTATTGCTTCACAGTTTACTTCATTTTTCTGTTAAAAGAGATGTGATATCACATTAAGTTTAATATGTTATAACTTCTACTTCCTTCATCTAAAATGCTTAATATTTCACACATGCATTCCTGTAAGGCTCTACTACCATGCTTTTCCAAATCCATGATCGTCCAACCCCCGCTGATCCCAAGGTCAAGGTCAAATACTTTGTCTCTTTACAAAACTTAACATCAGAGAAATATGTTATAACTTCATCTAAAATGCTTAATATTTCACATATTCATTCCTGTAAGGCTCTACTACCATGCTGTGCCAAATCCACGACCGTCCAACCCCTGCTAATGTCAAGGTCAAATACTTAGTCTCTTTACAAAACTTAACATCAGAGAAATATGTTATAACTTCTATTTCTTTCATCTAAAATGCAATTAATATTTTCACACATTGCATTCCTGTAAGGCTATTACTACCATGCTTTTCCAAATCCACGATTGCCAACCCCCGCTGATCCAAGGTCAATGGTCAAAATACTTTGTCTCTTTACAAAACTTAACATCAGAGGAAAATATGTTATATTCTTCTATTTCCTTCATCCTAAAATGCTAATATTTCACACATGCATTCTGTAAGGCTCTACTACCAATGCTGTGCCAAATAAATCCATGGACCGTCCAACCCCCGCTGATCCCATGGTCAAGTCAAATACTTGGTCTCTTTACAAAACTTAACATCAGAGAAATATGTTATAACTTCTATTTCCTTCATCTAAAATGCTTAATATTTCACACATGCATTCCTGTAAGGCTCTACTACCATGCTGTGCCAAATCCATGACCGTCCAACCCCCGCTGATTCCCCATGGTCAAGTCAAATACTTTGGTTCTCTTTACAAAAACTTAACATCAGAGAAATATGTTATAACTTCTATTTCCTTCATCTAAAATGCTTAATATTTCACACATGCATTCCTGTAAGGCTCTACTACCATGCTGTGCCAAATCCATGACCCCCACTGATCCCAAGGTCAAGTTAAATACTTGGTCTCTTTACAAAACTTAACATCAGAGAAATAAGTTATAACTTCTATTTCCTTCATTGAAAATTCTTAATATTTCACTTGTGCATTCCTCTAAGGTTGTACTGTCATGCTGTGACAAATCTACAACCGTCCAACCCCCGCTGATCCCAAGGTCAAGGTCACATACTTAGTCTCTTTACAAAACTTAACATCAGAGAAATATGTTATAACTTCTATTTCTTTCATCGAAAATTCTTAATATTTCATGCACGCATTCCTCTAAGGCTCTACTATCATGCTGTGACAAATTCCCGCTGATGTCGAGGTCAAGGTCACATACCTGGTCTCTTTACAAAACTTAACATCAGAGAAATGGGTTTTTACTTCTATTTCCTTGCTCGGATCTGCTTCAGATTTCACACACGCATTGCTCCAATGGACCTCTACCACCCTGTGACAAATTCACATTCATGCCGCTCCCGCTAAGCCCAGAGTCAAGGTCCAAGCCCACACACTTGGACATTTTACATATTTTAGTAGTACCTGGGCCCATGTGGGGGGTATTCCGTAAGCCTCGCTTACTGACCAATCTAGTTTTGACAGATTACAAAGTATGATCATTGCACATCAAAATATAAATACAGAGAATAATTAGTAATGTCCGTTAACATTTTAAGGAAACACGGGTATCGCCCCTGATATCAGTGTGGATATTTACCTCTGATATAAAATGTATAATAATGCCAATCATTACGTGGAGAAATGGTGAATGAATGTTTATTTTGGCGGGAAATGTCTCTGATGATGTCTCTGATATAAAGAACATTTTGTGCCTACTGAGTCACAGGTTGAAGTAACGGACCGAGGTCTATAAATACATTAAATATGCCTAAAAGCATTTCTATCATTTCTCGGGAAGCCATGTTTTACAATCACTGTGGGCTTCCCCGATGACGTCATCGCTAAACGTACAGTCGTTGTTACACTACATATGATTGGCCGATAACCGCGGAAGGCAAGTCGCCAGCGCGCATATACCGGAAACAAGATAAGAAAACCAACCAAAAAGATCATTACAATGTGATGACGTCTCACGGAATTCCGGATGAACATAGATTGTAAAAAATGGCTTCCCGAGAAATAATAGAAATGTCTGTGCGCACAGGACGGGTATAAATGTAGGTTGATCAAATGTTCGATTGGAAACAATGTTTTCTCTATGCAAAATGTTTCTTTACGGGCCGGGACGACGTAAAAGTGTATTTTGAACCCGATGTTTACTCCTTTATATAGCAGTATCGACCTCGGAAATGTGTCCGTTCTTTCCCGACCTAGCATGATGATAATTTTTTTAAAACAAAACAATCGATAGCCCGAAAATGCGTTGACATAGCGCATCGGGGAATATATCGTTGCGGAATACTAACATTGTCCCAACTTCTGCAATAGGCGACAATGATATAACTCGGTTGACATTTCGTGATAGTCCGTTGTCTCGAGGCCGTCCGGGTTCGGCCTATTAAAAAATAAGCAACCTTGTATAATGGAGTATATGGCGGGAGTAAAAAAATAATTGTTTAGCTTATTTTTTTTTCATTTATTGATGCTTTTAGGCATATTTAATGTATTTATAGACCTCGGTCCGTTACTTCAACCTGTGTACTGAGTGGGCATGTACCTTTAATAGTTACATCATTTTCAAGCTATCTCGCCAGGTTTCGAATTGTTCGGTTTTTTATCCTTCAGGATCAAAAAATACAGCGCAGTGTGTTTGAAGTCGGCCAGCTGATGTAGGCTTGTCACATTAGAGAAATCAGCATCGTGTAAACACAGTTTGTAAACTAATACGACACATATCGGGAATTACCGTTAATGGCGTTATGCAATATTTTTCATGTCGTCAAAATGACACCAACCGATATGGGCA
The DNA here is from genome assembly GCA_029237695.1 of Conchocele bisecta. Taxonomy (NCBI): domain Eukaryota; kingdom Metazoa; phylum Mollusca; class Bivalvia; order Lucinida; family Thyasiridae; genus Conchocele; species Conchocele bisecta. The sequence continues at coordinate 92,001,306 of CM055265.1, read as the reverse complement.
ATTTGCTATTTTTTTGCCGACAAAAACATGACATGGTTGCTGTTCACATACAAAAATGCTGTGTGGGAATGAAAATTGCTGTCCTCTGGTCGTAGCTCGGGGGTGGCCGTTATTCCAAGGTCTTATAAAGAACAAAATTGGACGGGGGGATTTTTAGCTGGCCGTTGTGGACAGGTGGCCACTATTCACAGGTGGCCGTTAGCACAGGTTCGCCTGTATATATATTTTTTTTATGTAAACATTCCGTTCTGATTTTGGAACTTTCCCCCCAATGCAGCAGATTAAGTGTGGGATCAAACCTGTTGTGTTGGCCCAGCCTTAAATGAACTTAGCTGTTAATAGGCCATTAAACACCAACCAATCAAATCCCGTCACAGCCAGATACATGCAACAAATATTATTAGCTGTGATCGATGTACTGTTTGTTCCATGACAGCGGGGGCCTCCCAGGTGAAGTGGAATAAGGTGACCAACAACTGCTTCGCCACGTCTCACGAGGGCGATGTTCGGATCTGGGACCCGCGCGTGAGTACAGCACAAACCCTCCATAGCGCACCCCTAGACAACCTCCATGTTATCATGTTGGATTGTGTTCACTGGTTTAACCAATTACATGCTGAGGATACAAACATTTTCGCACAAAAAATAAAAATAATTTGCTTAATTATGCACAGAAGTATATGCTGTTACCACTCATTGGAACCGTCTCGTCGAGACGGTTCCAATGAGTGGTCACAACATATACTTTTGAATAAAAATAAGAAAAATAGCCAAGATCATTTCAAGTTGTTCATACCCCATGTAGGGGTATTCAGCATGACCTGGTTAATCTAACCATTATGCCTGTTCATCAGTGCATATCACACCGGCATGTCTTGTATACCTGAATTACAGTGGAAACTACACCAGGGCCCGTTTAACTAAACTTCGTACATCTAAAATGTTCGTAAGTGCAAATTTAGGATCGTCTTGAAATTTCAATTGATGGATGTACATTTATTGAACATGCAGCCAATGCTCAGTAATGTAAATCCAATAACTGTTTACAAGAAAGCAGTGTTAATGTGAAATTTACAGACTATCATAATTTTGCACTTACAAATTTTAGTTGTACAAAGTTTAGTGAAACGGGCCCCAGACGCCCTGCACACCTCCCAGAATGTCCGGCTTTGAATAGTTCCACTGTAACTCAGTTTTAGGTTCAACAGACATTCATGTTTTCACCCATAAGTAACTGTCATCGACTATGCTATATTAATTTTCAGATTACATGTTTTCTAATTGTCAGAAAATGGGTAATTTTATAAGAAAAATGTGTGCCTACAAATCTTCTGGTGTTGAAAATGTTAAATACTTGCATTAAAGTTGGTGTCCCATTGAAAGGCACAACATGGATCAAATGACTGGGCACAACATATCCATTATGAAATAAGGTAAATATAAAATAATTGTCTCAAAATTGTCATACACATAAAAATGTATTTCACAATGCAATTGGTTATTCTATACTTTTAAACAGGTGTATTCTGATTTTATATTTTTGTTTGCCCTAGTTTCTCAACCAATGAAAGCACAACATTTCACCTCAATGAACCACATATTACAACACATTTGCCAACATCTATTAAATTAATCATTAAATGTTGCAATATATACCAAGCTATATTTAGAAGTGATTTACGCCTTGTTATCGTCAGTTCATGAGACTCAAACCTTGTTACCACCCATACATGCGGTCACTTCAGTGTCACTGCCAATCACATAATAGTACATGTATAGTGATTCAAAAGCACATTTAGGAGCGGAGCTACATGATGGGGCAGGCCAAACAATCAGTCATTTATAGTTCACATATAATACTGAAATTTTAATAAACTAATTTCTTACTCACTTGGGCCTGCTCGGAATTAATTTATTAAAAATTCAATATGTGAACTATTACTTATTGTCGTGTTTGTCCACCAGAAGGGGAGCTCGCCCGTGGTGTACCTGACCGCCCACCTGTCCAAGATCCATGGCCTCGACTGGAGCCCCACCAACGAACACTTCTTTGCTACGTCCAGCCAAGACTGCAGTGTCAAGGTATGGCCATCACAATTAACCCGCACAAAGCTGAATATTGTGGTCTTCTGTTTGATAAACATTTATGCTGCCAAATTGACACCCTGATAAATATCCTGTGAGAAGATACAAACGATATGCCCAGAAACGTCCTCATGGCTACACTGACCCATCCCTCCCATTCTACATAGCTTCTATAATGAAACACTCACCTTCAGAACACAAGACCTGTAGCCGATTCACCAAAATTGCTAAACATACTTATCTAGCTAAGTATACTTTGAGGGAGTAATCATTTATTTTTCCCGAAATGCATTAGGGTTTTTCCAGAATTAATGGTATGGCGGGGTTGGAAGGCAGTTTTTTCTTTTACCCACCACCCATACAAAAAAATTATTTTCATACGCCACCACCCATGCTTTTGAATTATTGCTTCACCCCACCACCCACACAATTGAATTATTTTTGTTTGCCCCAACCCCCATAATTATTAATTTTCCCTTGCCACACCACCCATATGTATTAATTATTGTATTGCCCCCACCACCCATACAATTGAATTATTTCTTTGACCCCCAACCCCCATAATTATTTATTATCAAAACTATTTTAAATACATGTATATTGCCAATATATCGGTAAATGGAAAGTGTGAGGGAATTAGAAATCGCATCGGTCCCGTTATTATTCGTTGATTATATGCTTGACCAACTCAAAATAATACACAATAGCGACCACAGGTGGAAGACTCGGAGCTATGACACCAAAAAAATCCCATTACCCCACCCACTTGGTCTCGTACAGTACCATCTTCTCTATATAGACCAAGTGTACGAGACCAAGTGGGTGGGGTAATGGGATTTTTTTTAATAGGCATTTTGTTGGTGTCATAGGTCCGAGTCTTCCACCTGTGATAGCGACATGATCAGCGGATAGTCGACAGGTTACAGCAGGCCCGTATGTAGCGGGGTGGGGGGGGGGAGGGTGTTATATATATATTTCTCAACAACAAAACATGCGAATCGTCTCGCGTTTTCGCGATCTCGCCTTCCGCTTGTGAAAATAAGTTTGGCTCCAACGCGATTTTTCTGTCTGTAACTTAGGGCGACTATCTCGGCGTTACAGACATAACATTCGGGTTTATTTTGCTCATACATGTGTCGAAAGCATGCGTTTTGAAATTGCGCATGCGTGTGTGTAGACCGTACTTACAAGTCATGCGAGATTGCGAATCAAAAACGCGCGATAGCTCGGCGAGGTTGCGAAATAGCGAGATTGATAGAATCTCGCGTTTTCGGCTCGAAATCTCGCGATCACGCTTTTTTCGCGATCTCAACCTATGCGAGAAATCACGAAAAAGCGAGGTTGTCACGTTTCCTTAACAGGACACGCACACGTTGTATTACGGGACGATTCTCGTGTGCTGCCAAAACATGTTTTTATTGAGAAATAGAGCAAATGTGGACAAACTTTAGTATTTCTTGACAACTAAAACATAATTTTACAAAACATGATAATCGTCTTAGGAGACGATTCTAATGTACTGTCAATACATGTTTATTGGAAAAAAAACATATATGATACGTGTTATTGGTTACTGCATCGCATCGTCGAGACGCGAGACCAAATCGCGAGACAGCGAAATCGCGAGGCAAAAACGTGATATTCTATTGTATTCAATATCGCGTGGATACATAAATAATACTCCCGTCCCCTATTTGTTTTATCTTTTGATAAAGCAAGTTTGGCAGCACATGAGAATTGTCTCTAAAGACGATTTTCCTATTTTGTCCAAATATGGTTTTGTAGAAGAAAATACCAATGTATTCATGTTTTCTTTTCACATTTGTTGATTTCTTAATAAAATAGTTTTGGAAACACATGAAAATCGTCTCCTTAGACGATTCTAATGTTTTGTAAAAAAAAAACATATTGATGCGTTTTGTCAAATTTGATTGATTTCTCAATAATAACACATGTTTTGACAGCACATGAGAATAGTCTCCTAAGACAACATCATTTATATTTTGTACGAATAATAGCATTATTGTCGATCCCGCTTGCGGAAAGCGATACAGAGAGACCACAATGACGTCCGGGTGTCCATGCGTATTTTTAATTGTTGACAGTATTATCACCGAAAACCGGCGATGTGACATGGAATGAACTGTCGAACCTAGCCCAGTCATTGGGGAAACTGTTAGACCGGGCAAACGTTTGACACATTCAGAAATATAATTTGTGTTTCTCGAGTCGGGTGGAGGAAATACGATCGATTACACACCATGAAAATCTAGTTGGAACGTAAATGTCAATTGTCACGTACACCATTTCAGTTTACCGCCGTTACATCAGTGTTATTCTAAGTATGTATGGTCGCTCGTTAGGGGCATTTTTTCCTTCTTTTATAAGGGATGGGTTGTGGCCTAGGGGTAGAACATCTGACTTCCAATCTGGAGGTTGTGGGTTCAAACATGCCTTCTGCATCAAAAATATACTTTCATAGTATATTCATAGTACATTTGTATTTCCATCTCACTGGTCTGTCGGATGAGACTATCTGTGTTCACGTCTTCATATGACATTAGCTGTTGCTGGGACGTTAAACCCATTCACTTTCACTTTTTTCCTTCGTTTATATGCGTAGAAAGATAATTAAGAACCTTTAAATTATTTTTCACCCCGTGAAGGAACGTGAATTTATTTCTCTAAATATTCGTTTCTTGGCATGTCGACATGATGAGACGAAAACGTTAATTTACATAAAATAAATCAATAACCATCGACTGCAAAACGTGATTATAATACCGTATTATATACATTTTTTACACAGTGACTTAATGTTTTTCGTCTTGGAGCCATAGACAAGAAGAAACGGAATTTGTTTCTACACTGCGTCTGCGAAGAAACGAAAATAGCATCCTTTAGATGAACACACCTTGGCGAAAAAAACATCATGACATTTACTACAATTACATTACGTTTCGAAGCCTTGAAGGATTGCTAATTATCGTTCTTTAGTGACATAGAAATTAATTTTAAGGTTGTGAACTGGAAAAAAAAGAATAAATATGGGGTCAGGATAAATTTAAAAAAAAATAATTTTAGTCGTTATTTGATTTATATCGTCCCCAGGTCCGAGGGGTAAAATTTACGTTCATTCGCGGCGAGGAAACAAAATGAAATGTCGTGATGGAATGTAGGGTCAACTCCATTCAATCACATGATGTACAAAGTAGTAACACAGTGATTGTGCATATTGCCGAGTCATTTTGTTGATGTACAAAGTAGTACCACAGTGAATCATCGCATTTTGCTGAGTCATTGTGTCATTTTGCTGAGTCATTGTGTCGATGTACAAAGTACAGGCCTGTAGCCAGACCCAGTTTGAAGGGGGTGTCTTTCGAAGGCCCAAGGGGCCTGAGGTAGCTAGGGGGTCTAAAAAGTGGACAACGAGGCTGGGCGAGGGGGTCGTCTGACCAAAAGGTTTCTCTTTTTATTTGGACTTATCTATAAAAATAAAAAATGTACTTTTTATATTTTTTTGAGATTTTAAATATAGCCTTTTTTTCAAAAGTTGGAAATCGTCAATTTTGATCATATTGCTTCTCTGACATAAACTATTCCACAAATCATGATAAATCCGAGAAAAACAATGATATGCAGAGCGCATATCTATATTTTTTGGTTTCCAAAATCAACAATAAAGTAGATGTATAACATAGCATTACCCCACCCACTAAATTTACATGGGATGCCATTATAGTGGCCTCGTATTTCTTTTTATTATTCATTAATTGATGTGATTTTACATTTATTGTCAGTAACCAGAAACTATTTACAGTAAATACATATGACCTTCCACTTTCCTGTGAAGATGGTACTACAAACACGAAAGATGCTCCCTTGACAGACATGAATGACCGAGAAACAGTAGAATATTGTCTATCAGACCAACTAGACGAAATCTGCCCACTAGGAGTCGGAGAACAAAATGTTGATTGCACAACTAGTACAGCGAGCATACTTGAGTACGCAGTAAATGAAGTCGTGGAGAAAACTACTGCTGCGAAAACTATAGTAGTAGAAACACAATCAGATGATTCAGTAGTGGAAAATGTCACCACAAATCTAGAAACGTTTGCTGAAACTCGAATAAGTGACAACACTGTATAATGTGAACAATGTGTGACCGATATAGAGTTGCCCGAAGAGCAGGACAATGTAGGTGATGAGAGCCAAAGTGACTTGGATAGTATAGCATGTATTATCGACAGATTAGTTGATGTTGAAATTGAGTTGAAAGAAGCATGCAGCAATCCAATATTTGACAAGGTAAAACACAATCTAGCTGAAAGCAAGCAAAAACTTTATAAATCACATTGAAACTATGGCTACAGTATCTCGAAATGATTGCCAATCTTCGACAGTTTATCAAAGCAGAACGGATAGGCTATTGGGAGCTTCATTTGCACTCACTCTCAGAAATGCTTCCATACTTCGCAGCATCAGGACATTGCTTATATACCAAGTGTGTATTCTTGTAATTGCAAAACATGGCTAAGTTAGCGACCACACATCCAAGCGTACATGCATTATTCCAAGCAGGTTATCATGTGATAAGAAGGAGCGATAGGTACTGGGCCGGTTTGTCCACTGATTTAGTGATAGAGCCAGTGTTAATGCGAAGTTTGAAAACATCCGGCGGCCTAACACGAGGAAGGGGCATGACCGAACAATTGAACAAAGAACAATTTGGCTACTATCAATGCCGGCTTGTGCTGATGTAAGTGAATCAATGGAGGAATTCAGTGGCACTTCATACATCTCCAGTGAACAGCATAAAGACTGCAGCCAGGCGAGGATAGCAAAGGACTCTGCTGACATGAACGACATCGCAACATTCCTTGAATCTAGGGACCCATTTGGAGATGATCCATCTTTGCACAGTATATCTACTGGGTTGAATGCTGCTGAAACAGTAAATGTAGACAGTGCAAGGCATGTCGGAGAAAATATTGTCAGATCAATGCAAGGGTGCTTTATCAATGAGTTTGTGTTTAAGAAGAAAGAGCAAACGATCACTCTCAATGATAGACATTGCTTGAAAATAGATGATGATGTAGTGACAGTGGATCCCCAGTTACTATTACAGCGACGTATATCTGCTGTTGATGGGAACTCAAACGATGAATTAGCTGATGCATTTACATTCGAACTTGCTACACATCCCTCGTCACTGTTTGACGGTGATGGTAACATGAGTGCAGCGAATAAACCACAGCTAGCTAATGCCATATGGAATGAGTTTGAACTTCAACCTGCAACAGCCGAAGGACTCTGTCAGTATGTGTTAGATGGTGGTAACTTGCTACATCTACTACCATGGCAACGGGGGTCCTCCTACAAAGAAATAATAGACATGTATGTGAAATATGTAGTAAGTCAGAAATATGGCACCGAGCGATTGTTGTGTTTGATGGTTACAACACAGATCCTTCAACGAAGGATTCAGTTCATCTGCGTCGAAATAGAGGGTCAGGTTGGAAGAACAATCACATTTTCATTGAGACAATTGCCGCTAGATAATTGAAAAAAGGAGTGTATTTCTTGCAAATCCTGAAACAAGCAAAAATTCATAAACTTGCTGAGGGAAAGCCTGTTAGCGAATGACATAACGGCCCTACATACAGCAGGCGATGCGGACGTGCTGATAGTTCAAACAGCAGTAGAGAGCTCACGTAAAACAAGAACGGTAGTGGTTGCTGAAGACACCGACTTGTTAGTTCTGCTATGTTACCATGCATCCCTGAATGATAATCCTATATACTTTAACCCTGCACAATGGAAAGGTATGAAAACAACTGTAAAATTGTGGGACATAAATCAAACAACGTCTGAGCTCGGTGTCGATCTCTGTAAAGACTTGCTGTTTGTACATGCCATCTTAGGTTGCGACACAACCTCTCGTGTATTTGGATTGGGCAAAGGCGTGTCACTTAAGAAATACCGACATCATCAACAATTCCGCGAGTATGCAGCTGTTTTCAGGAATGATGCGTGTGTGAGCGCGCATGATGTTGTTCAAGCCGGTGAGAAAGCGCTGACGATGTTATATGGTGGATCCATAAATGAAACAATTAACAGATTAAGACTGAACACGTTCATGCAGAAGATTGCAGGGCGTGCAACTTTCGTGAAACCCGAAAATCTACCGCCAACTCTCAGCAGCTACACGCTATCATTCCCTTCGAGTGTACCATCAGGTTCAGGTATTGTAGGGGAATGATGCTTTACCGCCTGAGAATTGGGGATGGAAAGTTAAGGATGGACAGTTGGTAGCGGTACAAACTGACAAGGAACCTGCTCCGGAACATTTGATCAAAGTAGTTAGATGCAAATGTAAATCTGACTGTCGAACGTCCTGTTGCACGTGCCGAAAACACGGAATAGCATGTGTGCAGAATGTAAAGGCGTCAGTTGTCTAAATGCGATGGCGATACACGGCTTAGGACTTGACGAAAACGAGAATCACTTAGATACATGTGATTCCGATATAGATATACTTATATAGCCCATAATTGGATGGATATGTCGAAAAAAACAATGGGCATGATTGTGTAGACATATCAAACGTGAACTGTCCGCTTGATCTTTTACATAATAGGCATACTGTGGTGGTTTTATTGAAATAGCTTTGGTGTTGCTTTTGCATATATGCAGTGCTACATGCATACACATATATTCAGGACACGTGTCCAATACACATAAGTATGATTGTGCGACACATGCTTACATGTAGTTACTACATGTAAGCACACAACCTTAACGACAATGAAGTTATGCAATAGAAAAAAATGGTCAATCGGATGTGTCGCATTGAAATGACTATACAAGCCATTGCCTTCAAGTACATGTATGTGTTATCATACATGAACACGTGGTTGTGTGTCTAATATCTTTCTTGTGTGAATGCTATATTGTTTGTCATATACTACATTTGTTTATTAATATGAGTCGGCTCTAAATTAACAAGTCCATGTCAGACCATTATTATGCCCCAGCATACGAAGTATGTCGAGGGGTATATATTTATATCCTTTCCGCCTGGTCGTCCGTCCGTCCGTCCTCCGTCCGTAAGTCGAAAACATAGCGCCAGGTGAAGGCTAATAATTTCCGTTTCCTTTCACGAAACTTGATACTTCACACATGCATTGCTCTGATGGTCATCCTCTATCATGCTGTACCAAATCCACCATCGTCTGACCCAGGTTAGACTCAATGTCAATGTCATAGACTTAGAAACTATTTGGTAGTCGGTAGAGGGGGCGGCCAGGGTATCCGTAAGCCCTAGCTCACTTGTTCTAGTTTGCATGTGTCGGGAAGACAGCATACTAGCTACCAGTATATATTTGTTTTGATTTCTTCAATACACTGCCAGTGAAAGAATAATGTTAACATCTAATCGATTTGGAAATGCAGAATTCTGTGTATGTATTACACGTATAGTCAAACAGTTGAAATTAGCAGAAATTCCTAATGCAAAAACAGGTGGGTGGGGTAATTTTTATGCCCCCGCTACCGAAAGGTACGGAGGCATATAGTGTTACCGGCGTCCGTCCGTACGTCCGTCAGTCCCGTCCGTCCGTCCGCCGTCCGTCCCGATATTATATTCTTTAGTAACTTCTACACATATTATTTTATGCCCCCGCTACCGAAAGGTACGGGGGCATATAGTGTTACCGGCGTCCGTCCGTACGTCCGTCCCGTCCCGTCCGTCCGGGCACACATTAGGGTACTTATGTGGCTAGCCCCACAGGGTTATGGACTTGGTAAAGGATAGGGTTGGTTACAATTAGCCACCTAAAAAATCCTTTTATGTGGCTAAAAATCGTTTTATGTGGCTAATATTTAACATGTGATAAGCCACATAAGTATAGTACTGTAAGAACGTCCGTCCGTCCGTCCGTCCGTCCGTCCGTACATCCGTCCCGTCCGTCCGTACGTCCCGATATTATATTCTTTAGTAACTTCTACATGGCTTCACATATTATGTCAATATTTATACATGTGATACATATGAACATCCCTTACACACTCCACCCCCCAGTACTTCGACCTTGACCTTTGGCTTTGACCTTTTCCCACTTTAAATGTTTGTTGGCACTTTGGGACAAATCTACCTTGCGTTTCTCAATCCTACAATAACTTCTCAATACTTTGCCAATCGCTTAAATATTTTATACACTGATCATATGAACTGCCTACAAACACTCCACCACCCAGTATTCGACCTTTGACCTTGACCTTGACCTTTTCACTTTAAATGTTTACTGCACTTTGGGACAAATCTACGTGCATGTTTCTCAATCCTACAATAAGTTCTCAATACTTTTGCCAATCCCTTAAATTTTTATACACTGATATATATGAACATGCCCTACACAACTCCACCACCCAGTACTTCGACCTTGACCTTTGACCTTCACCTTTTCTACTTTAAATGTTTACTTAGCACTTTGGGACAAATCTACGTGCACGTTTCTCAATCCTACAATAAACTTCTCAATACTTTTGCCAATCGCTTTTAAATATTTATTTACACTGATACATATGAACATGCCCTACAACACTCCACCTCCAGTTACTTCGGACCTTACACCTTTGAAACCTCACCTTCACCTTTTCTACTTTAAATGTTTACTTTAGCCACTTTTGGACAAATCTCGTGCACTTTTCTCAATCCTACAATAACTTCTTCAATACTTTTGCCAATCGCTTAAATATTTATTTACACATGATACATATTGAACATGCCCTACACACTCCACCACCCAGTACTTCGACCTTGACCTTTGACCTTCACCTTTTTATGCCCCCGCAACCGAATGGTGAGTGGGGCATATAGTGTTACCGGCGTCCGTCCGTACTCGGGTAAATGGCTTGTAATCAAATATGTCTCGTTTTCTTTGGCTGCCAGCGGGGGCATTCGTGTGCCGACAGGCCACATTTCTAGTTTGTTATATTTTCATTCCAATTTCCATATAATGAATAATTTGTACCTGCTACATGTTTTGATATGCTTTGTAATACAATATATTCTGTAAACATGCCATCAAAACACAAGTAGACGGTCCAGATACAGTGCAGTGTCGTTTTTGTCGAAATCATAATTATGTAACAAAAAAGTAAAAAATGACATGTATATTGTAAATGCAAAAAAAATATAAAAATACATTTTTTATTTTTGTAGACTTTTAGTATGTCATTCAGACATGTTTGTATAATACAAAAATGTAAAAAAAACTTTTGTTGCAATTTGTTTTGGGTTTTGCCATTTATGCTGCTAACTTGCCTGGACTAACCCTGCAGCTTCTCGCCTAGAGGTTTCGCACCTTTCCCTAGGGAGGTTTTGGTACCCACGAAAGTGTATGAGGTGCAAAATGTACAGATAGCGAACACGCAGGTAGCGAAAGCGAAACCACCGTAATTCCGAAAAAAATATACCGTCAAGTCGGCCCATGTCAACTCGGACCCGGGACGATTTAAATCAAATACGACAAAAACTTCTTTAAACTTTTTTAAAATTTATTCTGACCCCATATTTATTTTATTTATTTCACCTGCTAAATAGCCACCTTGATTTATTTCACCCTATGAAGATAGACCCACGATGCACACAATTCAATTTTAGAAAACCCCACCATGCACAAATTTGTTTTTTTGGAAAACCCCACCATGCACAAAATTCATTTCTTGGAACACCCCACCACCCATCCAAATTTAAATCGGGTGCCGTCCAACCCCCCCATACCAACAATTCTGGAAAAGCCCTTATTGCAAATAGAACTAATATTGATGATTAAAAGTATGCAGAATTATTAAACTGAATTTATTACATTATCACAGCCAAAATGTAATAAATTCAGTATAATAAAAATGAATAAATGAATAAATTTATCCTTAAATAAAAAATTTCTTCCTCAAAGTGTACTTAGAGCTTTTCCAGAATTAATGGTATGGGGGGGGTGGGTTGGAAGGCATTTTTTTTACCCACCACCCATACAAAAACTCATACCCCACCATCCATGCTTTTGAATTATTGCTTCACCCCACCACCCATGCTTTTGAATTGTCGCTTCACCCCACCACCCACACAATTGAATTATTTTCGTTTGCCCCAACCCCCATAATTATTAATTTAACTTGCTATGTATTAATTATTGTATTGCCCCCACCACCCATACAATTGAGTTATTTCTTTGACTCCCAACCCCCATAATTATTTATTATCAAAATTATTTTAAATATATTGCCAATATATCGGTAAATGGAAAGTGCGAGGTAATTAGAAATCGCATCGGTCCAGTTATTATTCGTTGATTATATGACCGACGTCCGTTTCGTCCTTCGACCAACTCAAAATAATAATCAATAGCGACCACAGGTGGAAGACTCGGACCTATGACACCAAAAAAATGACTATTAAAAAAAAATCCCATTATCCCACCCACTTGGTCTCGTACAGTACCATCGTCTATATAGACCAAGTGTGGGATTTTTTTAATAGGCAGCGACATGATCAGCGGATAAGTCGACAGGTTACAGCAGGCCCGTATGTAGCGGCGGGGGGGGGTGTTATATATATATTTCTAAACAAAACATGAGAATCATCTCGCGTTTTCGCGATGTCGTCTTCCGCTTTTGAAAATAAGTTTGGCTCCAACCAGATTTTTCTGTCTGTAACTTAGGGCGACTATCTCGGCGTTACAGACAGAAAATTCGGGTTTATTTTGCTCATACATGTGTCGAAAGCATGCGTCTTGAAATTGCGCATGCGTGTGTTTAGACCGTACTTCCAACAGTCGTGCGAGATCGCGAATCAAAACACGCGATAGCGCTGCGATGTTGTGAAATAGCGAGATTGATAGAATCTCGCGTTTTCGTCTCGAAATCTCGCGATCACGCTTCGCGTTTTCGCGATCTCAACCTATGTGAGAAATCACGAAAAAGCGAGGTTGTCACGTTTCCTTAACAGGACACGTACACGTTGTATTACGAGACGATTCTCGTGTGCTGCCAAAACAAGTTTTTATTAAGAAATAGAGCAAATGTGGACAAACTTCAGTATTTCTTGACAACTAAAACATAATTTGACAAAACATGATAATCGTCTAATGTACTGTCAATACATGTTTATTGAAAAAAACATATATGATACGTGTTATTGGTTACTGCATCGCATCGTCGACCTATACACGCAAGATCGCGAAAAACGCGAGACCAAATCGCGAGACGCCAAAATCGCGAGGCGAAAACGTGATATTCTATTGTATTCAATATCGCGTGGATACATAAATAATACTCCCATACTAAAACCCCCCCTAAACCCCCCCCCCCCCTCCCAAATCGAGAGGCGAAAACGTGATTTCGGTCTGGGTGCACACCTGATGGTGTTTACAATCATCTGTCGGTAATCCAGTTTCACGTGCAAAGTGTGACTGTAGAATTCGGCGGGGAACAAACATATCTAAACCACGCTATGTAGTCGCTCATGTCATCGCTCACGTCAATAAATTGATATTTACGCATTAGCTCGACATAGTGCATTTTCACGTGTTTGATCTGTTGATAAAGCAAGATTTGGCAGCACATGAGAATCGTCTCCAAAGACGATTTTCCTATTTTGTCCAAATATGGTTTTGTAAAAAAAATGTACCAATGTATTCAATGTTTTATTTTCACATTTGTTGATTTCTTTTCACATTTGTTGAAACACATGAAATTGTCTCCTTAGACGATTCTAATGTTTTGTAAAAAAAAACATATTGATGCGTTTTGTCACATTTGATTGATTTCTCAATAATAACACATGTTTTGACAGCACATGAGAATAGTCTCCTAAGACAACATCATTTATATTTTGTACGAATAATAGCATTATTCTCGATCCCGCTTGCGGAAAGCGATACATAGTGATCACAATGACGTCCGGGTGTCCGTGCGTATTTTTAATTGTTGACAGTATTATCACCGAAAACCGGCGATGTGACATGGAATGAAATGTCGAACCTAGCCTATAGTCATTGGGGAAACTGTTAGACCGGGCAAACGTTCGACACATTCAGAAATAAACGATTTAATTCGTGTTTCTCGAGTCGGGTGGAGAGGAAATACGATCGATTACACACCGTGAATATCTAGTTGGAACGTAAATGTCAATTGTCACGTACACCATTTCAGTTTACCGCCATTACATCAGCTGTTATGAGACCAACTGTGTTCACGTCTTTATATGACCTTACCTGTTGCTGGGACGTTAAACCCATTCACTTTCACTTTTTTCCTCCGTTTATACGCGTAGAAACGATAATAAAGTTCTTTTCCACCCCGTGAAGGAACGTGAATTTATTTCTCTAAATATTCGTTTCTTGGTATGTCGACGCGATGAGACAAAAACGTTAATTTACATAAAATAAATAAATAACCATCGATTGCAAAACGTGATTATAATACCGTATTATATACATTTTTTACACAGTGACTTCAAGTGTTTTTCGTCTTGGAGCCATAGACAAGAAGAAATGGAATTTGTTTCTACACTGTGTCTGCGAAGAAACGAAAATCAGCATCCTTTAGATGAACACACATCAGCGAAAAAAAAACATCATGACATTTACTACAATTACATTACGTTTCGAAGCCTTGAAGGAATGCTAATTATCAACTAAGGTTGTGAACAGGAAAAAAAAAGAATAAATATGGGGTCAGAATAAATTTAACAAAAAAGAGTTTTTGTCGTATTTGATTTAAATCGTCCCCGGGTCCGAGGGGTAAAATTTACGTTCGTTAGCAGCGAGTAAACACAATGAAATGTCGTGATGGAATGTACGGTCCAACTCCATTCAATCACATGATGTACAAAGTAGTAACACAGTGATTCATCGCATATTGCTGAGTCATTCTGTTGATGTACAAAGTAGTAACACAGTGATTCGCCGCAATTCGCCACCTCACGGCACGCCCACTTTTTGTACATGACTGCTTTGACGATAGTGCGCTTGAGGAAACAGAAAGAGGCTGACGGAGGATTCGCTATCCTGCAGTTTCGCGCCTAGAGGTTTCGCACCTTTCCCTAAGGAGGTTTCGGTACCCACGAAAGTGTATGAGGTGCGAAATGTACAGATAGCGAACACGCAGGTAGCGAAACCACCGTAATTCTGAAAAAAAGATACCGTCTAGTCGGCCCATATCAACTCGGACCCGGGGACGATTTAAATCAAATACGACGAAAACTATTTTTTAAATTTATTTATTCTGACCCCCATATTTATTTTATTTATTTCACCTGCTAAATAGCCACCTTGATTTATTTCACCCTAGGAAGATAGACCCACGATGCACACAATTCAATTTTAGGAAAACCCCACCATGCACAAAATTCA
Source organism: Conchocele bisecta (assembly GCA_029237695.1). Classification (NCBI taxonomy): domain Eukaryota; kingdom Metazoa; phylum Mollusca; class Bivalvia; order Lucinida; family Thyasiridae; genus Conchocele; species Conchocele bisecta. The sequence goes on along the minus strand of CM055265.1, from coordinate 91,985,800 downwards.
TTTTTTTGGAAAACCCCACCATGCACAAAATTCATTTGTTGAAACACCCCACAACCCATCCAAATTTAAATCAGGTGCCGTCCAAACCCCCCATACCAAAAATTCTGGAAAAGCCCTTAGCAAGATATATACTTTGCAATTTTGGTGAAATAGGCATAATGCAGTCGGCATCAGTAAACTCCTGGGGCCCGTTTCACTAAACTTTGTACGACTGAAACGTTCGTAAGTTCAAATTTAGGATTGTTTGGAAATTTCAATTGATGGATTTACATTTATTAAGCATAGGCTGCAATGCAGCCTATGCTCAATAAATGTAAATCCAATAATTGTTTACAAGAAAACGTTGTTAATGTGAAATTTGCAGACTATCATCATTTTGCACTTACGAACATTTTAGTCGTACAAAGTTTAGTGAAACGGCCCCCCGAGCATGATGTGATGACTGGTCACTGGCTATCACTTCGTATCACGACGAGGTTTGTAAGTGCAAAACTATAATGTAGAATGAAGCTGACATTGGCAGCCGAGTTTGGGAAATCTTTGGTGGATATTTTTCAGACTTACAGAATCCTACATGTAGGTGGTAGATGGTAATACCCTTACACGGCTATCTTAATTTTTTGTCGTCTGCTGTTTATTTTCTATTTTCAATTTTTATCATCAAAAACATGCTTTGACAGCACTTTAGAATAATTTACAACATGCTTTGACAGCACTTCAGAATCATTTCCATTGGAAATGATTCTGAAGTGCTGTCAAACCATGTTTTTATTGAGAAAGAAGGCAAGATATAAAAGCAACAGTAGACGACAATTGTTGTGTGTAGCGGCTAAGGGTTAATGAACCACATTAATGTGTACAAACTTTTTTGTCGTACAAACTTTACAAGACAAATTATATCCATATATATTATTATTGTGATATACCAATATAACAATGCTAACCCAAAGCATTGGGACACTCTTTGTTGTAGGAAACTGGTGATATTTTATGTGTTTTCTAGAATAAATTGCAGTCTTCTTGCCGCGGTCCGACAGTAAACTGGAAGTCGCCGGATCGAATGTCTTACTGTTTTTTATTCTAAGCTTCAATGAAATCACCTTCTTTTGGTATGCACTTCTGGTATGCACTTCTGGTATGCACTTCTGTATGCACTTCTGGTGCTAGCTAGCTTTTTTATATGACTGATTTACTTAAAAAAAGCTCTTAAATATCACACAAAATCAATTTTATTTTTATAAATGTTTTTTTTTTTGGTCTGGTAAATTTTTGTCCGGTCTGGTAAAAGATTCAAGTTTACCAGACCGATTGCCCTGTAAAATTTTGGTAGTTTCGCAGAGACTGAAATTGTGTCCGTATATATAGGATTACTACGGTTTCCTCCCACAATCCTTGTGAGGTCATATGTGCCACGGGGGGTTGTCTAGTTGCGAAGGTAACTCTTGCAATCAATCACGATTTGCCTTGTTTGGCCCTCAGGTACTTTTTAATCTTTGGCTTTTTTGTTACCTGGGAGTTTGGGTTATTGCACATTATAAAAGTAGTAAGATTATTACTGATCCTACTGCTTTTGGGAGGGGCCAAATGATTCTGGTGTGGTGAGGACCTGGCATCAGATCAGGATTATTCTGATTTCCGGGCTGAATATATAGTTTTGTTATTGTAAATATTCAGTGCTTGTACAGGTAATATATTGGATTTAGTACTAAACCCATTGACCCGGTCTTAAATGACCTTAGCTGTTGATAGGCCGTTAAACCCCAACAAACTAACAAACAAACTCCCGTACCGTCCGTAGCTAGCTAACGGATGGTACGGGAGTAGATTGCAAGAGTTACCATTCGCAACTAGGGAGTTGTCCTATTTTCGAGCTCTTCGAAATGCACTTTCCTGTGTTTTACGCCATTTAAATTCAGACTCCAACTGGTGGTAAACTGTGATCTATGTAAACTCCGTGGCTGAACGGAGGGGGGAGGTTCCGGGGTTGCAACCCCCCCCAGCCCCCCCTCTCTAGATCCGCCCCTGATAAATAAAGTTTGCCTTTCTGACTATTTGTATAACATTATTACAGTCAGTATGTGCATTATTGCAGTTCTGGGATTACACCAATTCGAGGCACAACAAGGGGATGCTGAACTCTGGCTCTCCCGTCTGGCGGGCGCGATTCACGGTGAATATATACACCACACCCAGCTAGTGTCAGATATCCAATATGTATTTTTAGCTCACCTGAGCGAAGCTCATGTGAGCTATTGTTACCGCAATGTGTCCGTCGTCCGTCTGTCGTCCGTCCGTGAACATTTTCAAACGTCTTCTCCTCGGTAACCATTGGGCCTATAGTCACCAAACTTCATGGTCATGGTCCTTAGGTAGGCCGCCATCTAAAAATAGCACAAATTCTTCAAAAATCTTCTTCTCAACGACGAAACTTGGTAGGAATGATTGATGTAGAATGCTCTTTCAACCGCCGTCGTTCTTTTATTAGAGATTTCAAAATTCTTCTTCACATGAACCGCTTGGCCCATGGTAGCCAAACTTAAAAGTTATGGTACATGTGTGAAGCCTTTTCAGATTTGTTAAAATGGAGGTCATCGCTAATCCAAGATGGCCGCCATCTAAAAATAGCATAAATTCTTAAAAAAATATTCTTCTCATGAACCGCTAGCCGGATTTCGACGAAACTTGGTAGGAATGATTGATGTACAATGCTCTTTCAAAGTTGTTAAAATGGTGACCCCGGGGTCATAAATGGGCGTGGCTCGTGGGGTCAAATTCAGGTCAAATTTGATTTTTGACCGAATATGGTAATGTTATATATCAAATCGAAGGTATCAATGAGGCGATCACTCTGGTGCATTGGATGGTCATGTCATCCAAGATGGCCACCGAAAGGTCAAAAGGTCGTTCTTTTATTAGAGATTTCAAATTTCTTCTTCACACGAACCGCTTGGCCCATGGTGGCCAAACTTCACAGTTATGGTCCATGGGTGAAGCCTTTACAGATTTGTTAAAACGGAGGTCGTCGCTAATCCAAGATGGCCACCGTCTAAAAATAGCACAAATTCTTAAAATAATTTCTTCTCATTAACTGCCAGCCGGATTTCGACGAAACTTGGTAGGAATGATTGATGTAGAATGCTCTTTCAAAGTTGTTAAAATGGTGACCCCGAGGTCAAAAATGGGCGTGGCCTGTGGGGTTCAAATTTTATTTTTGACCGAATATGCTCATGTCATATATCAAATTGAAGGTATTGATGAGGCGAATGCTCTGGTGCAATATTTTTCGGAATCGGATGATTATGTCATCCATGATGGCCGCCAAAAGGTCCATTTATTCGAGATTTTCTTTCTCAGGAACCACATGGCCGATGCTGGCCAAACTTCATAGTAAGTTAAGATCCTTGGGTGAAACATTTTCAGATTTGGTAAAATGAGTCGTCGCTAAAATGAGAGATGACCGCCATCTAAAAATAGCACAATTTTTTTAAAACACATGAACTCAATGTCACATTCTCCTGGTGTTCATGGAGTCAGGTGAGCGAATTAGGGCCATCATGGCCCTCTTGTTTCACTTCATACTCCGCATATGACCTACAGTCGAGCACCCTTATCTCGAACATCAGTATCTCGATGATATTCCCTATCTCGATGATTCAATACGGTACCGAATTATATCCTTATTTGTTTAATATAAATTTCCTCGTCTATCTCGACCATGCCCTATCTCGTATATGTTCTCTATCTCGATCATTCTGTCCCCTCTGTATAAAAATATGTTAATAATCTCTTCGATATCTCGATCACATAAATGGATAAATCGCTTAAGTGCCTGGCTGTCAAGATCGATTTGGTTGACATTTTTTCCAAACATATTATCAAACAAAATAAATTCACACCTACCTCAGATTGTTTGCTTAATTAGTCTACCTGGATATATTTGAGTGTTTGTCACGATTCATTCAGTATATCAAGCTGGTCATTTACGCAAGTCACTGAGAGTCATTACGCCACCTTGTAATGTTGATTATCTTACTAACTTTGGTCATTAGTTAATTTGTGAGTTTACTCGTGGTGTAATGGGTAAAATGATTTCATATTTTTTGCGACAATATTCGACCATGTCACTTCATCGCTATCTCGAACATAGTCCTATCTCGAATATATGGACGAGCTACCTTCGACTTCGAGATACTGGTGCTCGACTGTATATCAATTAATCACACCACTTTATGTTTAATACCAAATTCCCCAAAATATACCTTATATTTAAGTTTATAACATCAGAAATAGAGGATCTCAAACAAATTCCCATTTGATACGAGATTTATGAAACGAGTCTCAGTTTATGCACCGAGCCTCTGGCCATGTATAAACACAGTGTATTAAAAATTATAGTACACTAGTGTCTGTTTCACGAAACCTGCCCAAATTTAAACAATGCAAAAACAATATTTTTTTCGATAAGGCCTATCAAAAAAAATTGTTTGTTTAGGGGCACCCGACCCTACCTGCTATTTGATTAACAAAATGTGCCGACCCTATTTTTTTCCCCCACATTTCAGAGGAAGAAATTTTTTTTTTGTCTATTTCGTTAATTTTTATCCCTCTCCTTGTGACTTTTGTCTCACACCCATTCTATGTTTCATGCAACTTTGTTGGTAAATGACATTTTAATACCCGATATATTAAACGGCCCATCTTTTTTTACACTCGCGACTGTCTTACGACTCTAGGTGCGGCGAAAACGAAGCGCCGGGACAGGCATTGCAGTAACTGCAGAGGTTATCCGAATATACAATTGTGTCCGGTGATTTCGCGCACCACTTTAATTCGCATTGTCAACCTCTCGCTACCTGGTTTCGGTATATTAGAAGTCAACCTTTTCATAAACTATACAACTTCTGACGATATTTGGCCAGTCTAAGTATATTTGGTGAGTACAATTTTGTTTGTGTCAGTTTTACGCTTCGTATCCTAATACATGCATACGTTTTATTTCTCAAAAACAGATCACATTTTGCAGAAGACATCGTCTGTTTTGTGAATGAAATAGTTGGCCCCGGATCGAGTATATTAAAACATACAAATGACTTCATTGGGGAAACTACTACAAAATGTTCAATGTATGGAAGCCCAAACTTGTTAGAATATTTTTTTTTGTAGTATTTTGAGTACTTGCATTAATCTCGGTATTAATCTACGCTGGATGTGTTATACTGTCATTAATTTGTTCCCTGACTGTAATTTATCACATGCTGACTTATTGACCCCCTTCCCTGAACGTAGAAATGACAGTCATGTTGGCGTGTATTGGCCACCATAGACATATATAATTAACTGACGTCACTAAAATCGCACTGCGCAAGTACATCCAGATTTTCGGAGAATACCCAACGTGAGTTCACAAATGGCGGCCGTTTACATTGATGCACTTTGTTTTATTGCATGATATTTCGTAGAAATACGGCGAAATGGTGAGTGATTATGCATATAAAGTTGTAGGTCTGAATATGTGATATTTATAGATCGGTTACGTTATTGTTTCCTTAGCTGCGCGAAATCACCGGACAGCACCGTAAGCCTACAATCAACAACAACAACAACAAAAATTGCCATTTGGCACGATGGCTGGGGTTTCGTCTAGTGGGACTCGCATCTTGTTACGTATAAACATAGATGTATGCCAACATTCTCCAGAAAGACGAACATTTGACATTTTCCCTATAGCTAGTTCATCAGTGTTTGCGGACATGATGCCATTGTATTGCGAGCAGTGCTCACGTGTAGAAATCAGGCATCACATCAGGATTATTCTGATTTCAGGGCTGAATATATAGTTTTCTTATTGTAAATATTCAGTTCTGATTTTGGGATTTTCCTCATTTGTACAGGCAATATATGGGATTTAGTACTAAACCCATTGACCCGGTCTTAAATGACCTTAGCTGTTGAAAGGCTGTTAAACCCCAACAAACAAACAGACACCTGTGCATCAGCGTCTTCGGCATTAAACCATGGATTAAGTTTTGGTTCAAGTCTTATGCATTTACAGATGGCTTTTGGGTTTGAATTAAACACTACAATTGATAATTTTTGACATAATGTATTATATTCCATACAGGATGTACAGTTTCATGTGCATTCTGTGTGTTCTTTTCATGCAAAATATCCACCAGAATATACAATGAATTATGAGTTTAATTAATATTCATACTACAACTAATGGCATGTAAAGTAAAGAAGGTACATGTTTTATTTAACGATTTACAGCTTCATTTATAAAAAAAGAAAAAAAAGAAAAAAGAAAAGGAAATCCCTACCTACCTACAGATTTTGAGCCCGTTCCCCTAAACAAACAATTATTTTTGATAGGCCTAATATTACATTTTATCAAAATTTAAGAATGAGCCATGGGGGAAAAGGAGGTGGAGGAGCGAGCTGTGGGAGGAGCAAAAAAAAATATATAAAAAATTGGAAATTGACTCTGAAACCTGGCTGGATAGCTTGGAAATGATCTACTAAGAAAACAAAAGTTAAGTTTTGAAAATCGGTCCAGTATTTCTGAAATTTTAAAAATGTCCCCATCTTAAATCCACATAGACATCTTCACAGAGTGAATAAACACAGAGTGAATAACTACTGTCTGTTTCCCGAAACCTGCCCAAATATTACGGCCATATAAACGATGCAAAAATATTTTTTTCGATAATATTAAATTAAAGCAAAAAAGAAAGAGCCTACTTTTTATTTTGTGAAGTTTGGTCAAATATTGATTTTATTGCAAAAAAACAGTTTCCCCATGTTAAATCCAAATAGACATCTTCACAGAGTGAATAAACACAGAGTGAACATTTTATATGTGAAGATGTCTATGGGGATTTAACATGGGGAAACTGTTTTTTCGCAATAAAATCAATATTTGACTAAATTTCACAAAATAAAAAGTAGGCTCTTTCTTAAATTTTGCTTTAATTTAATATTATTAAAAAAAATATTGTTTTTGCATGGTTTATATGGCCGTAATATTTGGGCAGGTTTCGTTAAGCAGACAGTAGTGTAATAAATATGCAAATGAGCTGGCTACAGAAAACATGCTAGGTGATGCATGCTGTGATCCATATTGACGCTCATTCTGAGCATGTTATATTTCGTCATCGAGCACAGTTCAGTCTCGAGCAATCAAATTTTGTGATTTCGAACATGATACCCAGAGTATGTACTCAGAATGTTGTTTATTTTGGGGTATATATAGTTGCCACCCTGTCTGTTCATCTGTCCACGTGTCAGTCTGTCCGAGGTACAGGTATACGTGTATTGCAGCCGTTCGGCCACGGGCTGGTGACGGTGGTGTTGTCGACGCTGCGACGCAGCAGTGAGAACAGCATCTACCTGTGGAACAATGACATCAAGGACCAGCCAGTCCACCAGTTCATCGGGCACAGCGACGTCGTGCTCGAGTTTCAGTGGCGCAAAAAGGACGAAGGTTCGGTCATGGATTATGCTCAAATGGCTTGTGTTAGAGCACTGCACCTAGTAAATGGCATAAAACTGTTTATTGCATAAAATATAAGGTTTGACAATGTCCCGCCGTGGGTAAACGTTTGCCGTGACACAAGGGAACTGTTTGAACCCCAAGGCCGTAGGCCGCGGGTTCAAACAGTTCCCTAGTACCACGGCAGATGTTTATCCACGGCTGGACATGGTCGAACGTTATTGTTACATTTCCGTCGGAAATATCGTGCAATTTTAGCATTTATGCAGTACTTTCGGTACTTTTGATAATCTGCTCAAGTCAAACAGCAGATTTACACATACATATTCTGAGGTTGCAGTACACGTCGCGTGTTGCAGCTGCAGCCATTGTGAACTGGTCTATTGACGTAATGACGCGTTCTAGTAACGTCATGAGACACATGAATTACGTAGGTGTTGACTTGACCCCGGAATGAGCATTGTCTACAGCCATGGTCAAACAGCACGCCCTATAATTTTGAACACAGCCGTGAGCGGTGTCAAACAACGGCAGTCATGTAACAGGTTGTATTTGCCATGTATAAACACAGTGCATTAAAAATCATAATACACTAGTGTAATAAATATGCAAATGAGCCCGCTACAGAAAACATATTAGGTGATCACTTCAGCTTCAATGCATGCTGTTAGGCTTATGCAATAAATAGAAGAACATTTGTGATAATTTAATATGGTACTTATAAAGATCGTTGACCGATTTCATGGTGAGGAGGGCACATAGTGTTACCGGCATCCGTACCTCCCGAAACCTTGACGCTCGGGGTAAATGTCTTATAATTTCTGTTTCCTTACACAGATCTGCTTGATATTGCACACACGCATTGCTCTAATGGTCCTCTAGCGTCAAGGTCACATACTTGATGCATTTGAAACCTTAACGCTCGGGTAAATATGTATTGCCAGCCAACTGGGGGCCGTTTCACTAAACTTTGTACGACTAAAATGTGCGTACCGGTAAGTGCAAATTTAGGATCGTCTGGAAACTTCAATTGATTATTGAGCTATGCTCAATAAATGTTTATTCATCAATTGTTTACAAGAAAAGATTGTTCATTTGAAATTTACAGACTCATCATTTTGCACTTACGAACATTTTAGTCGTACAAAGTTTAGTGAAACGGGCCCCAGGTCTGTCATGAGAAGTGTAAGTCATGTGCCGTCTCTGTACGACTTTCTGGCTTGTCATACCTTTTCACTTCCATTGCTCACATAATCATGTATAAATATTATACTCCCGACATATCCATGATCGTCCTGCCCCCGTTAAGCCCAGGGTCAAGGTCACATACTTGGTGCATTTGAAACTCGGGTACATGTCTTATAATGTCTGTTATTTTGTATGGATCTGCTTGATATTTCACACACCCATTACTCTGATGGTCTGTTTTCATGCTGTGACAAATCCACGCTTCTCTTGCCCTCCTGTGTTTTTAAATGTGCCTCGTTTTCTGTGGCTGCCAGAGATTTGTGTTCCGACAGGCCACATTTCTAGTCTAGTGTTTTTATGCCTCTGCCACCGAATGGTGAGGGGGTGGGGGATGTAGTGTTACCGGCGTCTGTACGTCCTTCTCGGGTAAATTTCTTATACTTTCTGTTTCCTTCCTTGCAACTGCTTCAAGGTCATCTACTTCAAGGTCACATAGTTTAATGTGTTCAAAGCCTTAACGCTTTCCTTTCACGTAGCTGCTTCATTTTACACATGCATTCCTCTGATGGTTCATGTGAAAAATTCACTATACTCCGGCTTATTATGTTTTCCAATATGCCTCGTTTTCTTTGGCTGCCATTGGGGGCATTTCAATGGACAGATGATATCTTAGTCCATCTGTCTGTCTGTCTTCAAATGTTATGTTTTCGTATTTTCATCCGTTTCACCATATTTGTTTATGCCCCCAGTGTCGGTAGAGCCGGATGCATGTAGTGTTTGGACTGTGTGTCTGTCCGTCCATCCGTGTGTTCTTCCGGCATATTAAAAAGTTTGCAGAAAAGAGTCTCAATTCTGTCATAACTTCTAATCCTTTGAAGGATTATTATGCCCCACCACTATCAATCCGGAGGTGTGGGTTCAAACCTCGCATAAGGCATCAAAAATACTTTCATAGTATTTCCATCCCACTGGTCTGTCGGATGAGACTCAACTGTGGTCGCGTCTCTATATGACCTTAGCTGTTACTGGGACATTAAACCCTTTCACTTTTTTCCTTATGATGAGTAGATGCGCAAAGGTTATTTCGTTTTTTTATTTGACCCTGGGGTCATGGATTATCTCCCCCTTTTCGACTTAGAATTTTTCCAATTTTGGCTTGTAACTCGTAATACTTTTAAAACCTAATAGCTACATACCTTAAACTTGTGTAGCTTCCTTATGATGAGTAGATGCACAAAGTATATTTCTATTTTATATTTGACCCCAAGGGTCATGGTATTATCTCCCCCTTTCGACTTGGAATTTCCCATTTTTGCCTTGTAACTAGTAAAGCTTTTAAACCGTACTAGCTACAAACCTGACTTGGTAAGCAGCTTCCATACGATGAGTAGATGCGCAAAGTTTATTTCGATTTTTGGATCTCCTCCTTTCGACTTAGAATTTCCCAATTTTGCCTTGTAACTTGTAAAGCTTCTAAAAAGTAATGGCTTGATGCTTTGTATGTAGCTCCTTTTTGGTGTGTCGATGCACAACGTGAATTTCTATTTTTGCTTTCACACTCGGCCATGGATTATCTCCCCATTTTGAACTTGGAACTTTGTCTCGTTTCAACGGTTTGCTATCAAAGTGATATGTGGGGCATCCGTGTCTATGAACACATTTTCTAGTTTACATATTTCAACACAGCATACTTGTGGACAAATGCCACACATGTTGACCTTCACAACTTTGAAAGTTCAAACCTCGCATTAGGCATCAAAAATACTTTCATGTTGGTGGGACGTTAAACCCATTCACTTTTTAGCTCACCTGAGCGAAGCTCATGTGAGCTATTGTTACCGCAATGTGTCCGTCGTCCGTCATCCGTCGTCGTTCGTGAACATTTTCAAACGTCTTCTCCTTGGTAACCATTGGGCCTATAGTCACCAAACTTCATGGTCATGGTCCTTGGATAGGGGCATTACAAAATTGTTAAAATGTCGTCATTACGTAATCCAAGATGGCCGCCGTCCTAAAATAGCACAAATTATTCAAAAACCGCCAACCGGATGTCGACAAAACTTGGTAGGAATGATCGATGTGTAAAGTTGTTAAAATGGTGACCCGGGGTTCAAAAATGGGCGTGGCCCGTGGGGTCAAATTGGGGTCAAATTTTATTTTTGACCGAATATGGTCATGTCATATATCAAATTGAAGGTATCAACTGCCTCGATCACTCTGGTGCATTTTTTGTCGAAATCGGATGGTTATGTCGTCCAAGATTGCCGCCGAAAGGTCAAAAGGTAGTTCTTTTATTGGAGATTTCAAAATTCTTCTTCACCCATGGTAGCCAAACTTAAAAGTTATGGTCCATGAGTGAAGCCTTGTCAGATTTGTTAAAATGGAGGTCAGCGCTAATCCAAGATGGCCGCCGTCTAAAAATAGCATAAATTCTTAAAAAATCTTCTCATGAACCGCTGGCCGGATTTCGACGAAACTGGGTAGGAATGATCGATGTACAATGCTCTTTCAATGTTGTTAAAATGGTGACCCCGGGGTAAAAAATGGGTGTGGCCCATGGGGTCAAATTGGGGTCAAATTGGGGTCAAATTTTATTTTTGACCGAATATGGTCATGTTATATATCAAATCGAAGGTATCAATGAGGCGATCGCTCTAGTACATTCTTTGTCGAAATCGGATTGTTATGTCATCCAAGATGGCCGCCGAAATGTCAAAAGGTCGTTCTTTTATTAGAGATTTCAGAATTCTTCTTCACATGAACCGCTTGGCCCATGGTAGCCAAACTTAAAAGTTTTGGTCCATGGGTGAAGCCTTTTCAGATTTGTTAAAATGGAGGTCATCGCTAATCCAAGATGGCCGCCGTCTAAAAATAGCGTAAATTCTTAAAAAATCTTCTTCTCATGAACCGCTAGCCGGATTTCGACTAAACTTAATAGGAATGATCAATTTACAATGCTCTTTCAAAGTTGTGAAAATGGTGACCCCGGGGTCAAAAAGGGGCGTGGCCCGTGGGTTCAAATTGGGGTCAAATTTTATTTTGGACCGAATATGCTCATGTCATATATCAAATTGAAGGTATCGATGAGGCGATTGCTCTGGTATTTGTCGGAATCGGATGATTATGTCATCCATGATGGCCACCAAAAGGTCCATTTATTCAAGATTTTGAACTTCTTCTCAGGAACCACATGGCCGATGCTGGCCAAACTTCATAGGAAGTTAAGATCCTTGGGTGAAGCATTTTCAGATTTGGTAAAATGAGAGTCATCGCTTAATCCAAGATGACCGCCATCTAAAAATAGCACAATTTTTTTAAAACACATGAACTCACTGTCACATTCTTCTCTAGTGTTCATGGAGTCAGGTGAGCGAATTAGGGCCATCATGGCCCTCTTGTTTTAAAACACATGAACTCGATGTCACATTCTCCTCTGGTGTTCATGGAGTCAGGTGAGCAAATTAGGGCCATCATGGCCCTCTTGTTTTTCTACCTTGAAGGATTTCAATACATCATTATTGTGTACAAATGCCACACATCCATGCTGTACTTAATATGACCTAGACCTTTTGACCTTCATAAATCCCATAAGCCCCATTTCTCCAGTCACAGCCACAATTGGGGCTGATGTTGTTCGTTTGTATTACAGCGAGTCGAGACTACCACCTCGTCACCTGGTCACGTGACCAGAGTCTCCGAATCTGGAAAGTGGACTCGCAGCTACAGAAGGTTAGTCGCTACTGTGCCTATACTATGGTGGGGAATAAGATTGAGACTTTGAACAAATGCCAGAGCTCCGGGTAAGCCCGTGTCTAAAGTGATACCTCATGAATTCAAACTCAACGCATATTTTATTTTTGCAATCAAATGCATGTTTTCCAATATAAAATACCGACAGGGAATAAATGTTAAAAAAAAAAAAGAGCAAACAAAGTTGAAAATACACTTATTCCACCTGTACCATGGATGCAGTGTTTGTTTTTTATACGCATGTTTGAAAGAACGGGACGTATTATGTATTCAGATTGTACGGGCTGGTGGGCAGAGCTCGTCCACACAATAGCTAGAGTTCTACTTGATGGATCGTAACCATATTCGGTATACATGTTTATCACGGCAAGACGAAGAAGCCTATTGATTTTAAAAAAAATTCCAATGAGTTGATCTCCCCTGGATGGCCATTTTTAGCTCGCCTGCACGAAGTGCATAAGAGCTTATGGCATACCCCCGGCGTCGTCTGCGTTGGCGTCGGCGTCAGCGTCGTCCACAAACTTAACGTTGGGTAACTGTCTTTCAACTTCTGTTTCCTTTCATGGAACACCTTGTTATTTCATACATGCATTCCTCAGATGACCCTCTATCATGCTGTAGCAAATCCATGACCCACCACCCAACCCTTACCCCAAGGTCAAGGTCACAAACTTGGCACATTCATAAACTTAACATTGGGTAAATGTCCCACCACCCAACCCTTACCCCAAGGTCAAGGTCACAAACTTGGCACATTCATAAACTTAACGTTGGGTAAATGTCTTATAACTTCTGTTTCCTTTCATGGAACACCTTGTTATTTCATACATGCATTCCTCATGACCCTCTATTCATGCTGTAGCAAATCCATGACCCACCAACCTTCCCCACAAGTCAAACTTGGCACATTCTAAACTTGAAGTTGGGTAAATTTCTTAAATAATCTTGTTTCCTTTCAGGAACGCCTTGTTATTTCATACATGCATTCTCATGACCCTCTATCATCTGTCAAATCCTGACCCACCCCCAACCCTTACCCCAAGGTCAAGGTCACAAACTTGCACATTCATAAACTTAACATTTTGGGTATATTCCCAACACCCACCCTTAACGTCAAGGTCACAAACTTGGCACATCATAAATTAACGTTGGGTAAATGCTTATAACTTCGTTTCCTTTCAATGGAACACCTTGTTATTTCATACATGCATTCCTCAGATGACCTCTATCATGCTGTAGCAAAATCCATGACCACCACCCAGGCCTTACCCCAAGGTCAAGGTCAGAAACTTGGCACATTCATAAACTTGAAGTTGGGTAAATTTCTTATAACTTCTGTTTCCTTTCATGGAACGCCTTGTTATTTCATACATGCATTCCTCAGATGACCCTCTATCATGCTGTAGCAAATCCATGACCCACCACCCAGGCCTTACCCCAAGGTCAAGGTCAGAAACTTGGCACATTCATAAACTTGAAGTTAGGTAAATTTCTTATAACTTCTGTTTCCTTTCATGGAACGCCTTGTTATTTCATACATGCATTCCTCAGATGACCCTGTATCATGCTGTAGCAAATCCATGAACTACCACCTAGCCCTTACCCCAAGGTGAAGGTCACAAACTTGGCACATTCATAAACTTAACGTTGGGTAAATGTCTTGTATAACTTCTGTTTCCTTTTATGGAACACCTTGTTATTTCATAAATGCATTCCTCAGATGACCCTGTATCATGCTGTAGCAAATCCATGACCCACCACCCAGCCCTTACCCCAAGATCAAGGTCACAAACTTGGCACATTCATAAACTTAACGTTGGGTAAATGTCTTATAACTTCTGTTTCCTTTCTTGGAACACCTTGTTATTTCATACATGCATTCCTCAGATGACCCTCTATCATGCTGTAGCAAATCCATGACCCACCACCCAGCGCTTACCCCAAGGTCAAGGTCACAAACTTAGCACATTCATAAACTTAACGTTGGGTAAATGTCTTATAACTTCTGCTTCCTTTCATGGAACACCTTGTTATACCCCCTCGCAACGAAGTTGCTTGTCAGCTTGTCAGCTTGTCCGTCCGTCCGTCCGTCTTTCCGGGCACACATTAGCTAGCCCCACAGGGTTATGGACTTGGTAAAGGATAGGGTTGGTTACAATTAGCCACCTCAAAAAAATTATGTGGCTAATATTTAACATGTGATAAGCCACATAAGTATAGTAATGTAAGAACGTCCGTCTTTCCGTCCGTCACAAAACTTAACAATTGTAAATTTCCTTTTAACTTCTCTTTCCCTTTGCGGAAATCTTTCATATTTTACCCGCCCCTTCTCTGACACTCATACATTATTCTGCAACAAACCTACGACCCCCATTTATGCCAGGGGTCAAGGTCACGGACTTAGAAACTTAGAAAAAAACGAAAACTTAACAATTGTAAATTTCCTTTTAACTTCTCTTTCCCTTTGCGGAAATCTTTCATATTTTACCCGCCCCTTCTCTGACACTCATACATCATTCTGCAACAAACCTACGACCCCCATTTATGCCAGGGTCAAGGTCACAGACTTAGAAACTTAGAGAAAAAAACGAAAACTTAACAATTGTAAATTTCCTTTTAACTTCTCTTTTCCCTTTGCGGAAATCTTTCATATTTTACCCACCCCTTCTCTGACACTCATACATCATTCTGCAACAAACCTACGACCCCCATTTATGCCAGGGCTCAAGGTCACGGACTTATAAACTTAGAAAAAAACTAAAACTTAACAAATGTAAATTTCCTTATAACTTCTCTTTCCCTTTGCGGAATGCAGTGATATTTTACCCGGCCCTTCTCTGACACTCGTACATCATTCTGCAACAAACCTACGGCCCCCATTTATGCCAGGGGTCAAGGTCACGGACTTAGAATGTCTAGTTTGCTTTTTAGCTCGACTATTCGAAGAATAAATAGAGCTTATGTTGTCACGTCGGCGTCGGCGTCGGCGTAGGCGTTGGCGTCTGCGTCACCGTCACGCCTTGGTTAAGGTTTTTAGTCAACCTTGTATATGGAATACTACTGGCCCTACACCCACCATACTTGGACAACTTCATCTCCTAGTGATGTACATCAATAACCCCTGATCGATATTTGACCTTGACCTACATTTCCTCTTCAATTACTTAGTTAATTCCCCTTGGTTACGGTTTTTAATCAACCTTGGTTAAGGTTTTTAGTCAAGCTTGTATATACAATACTACTGGCCCTACACCCACCATACTTGGACAACTTCATCTCCTAGTGATGTACATCAACAACCCCTGATCTATATTTGACCTTGACCTACATTTCCTCTTGAATTACTTAGTTAATTCCCCTTGGTTAAGGTTTTTAATCAACCTTGGTTAAGGTTTTTAGTCAAGCTTGTATATGGAATACTACTGGCCCTACACCCACCATACTTGGACAACTTCGTCTCCTAGTGATGTACATCAATAACCCCTGATCTATATTTGACCTTCACCTACATTTCCTCTTGAATTACTTACTTAATTCCCCTTGGTTAACTTTTTTAGTCAAGCTTGGTTAAGCTTTTTAGTCAAGCTGGTACATGGAATAATATTGTGCATACAGACACCATACTTGGACAACCTTTTCTCATAGGGATGTACATCAATAACCCCTGATCTATTTTTGACCTTGACCTACATTTCCTCTTCAATTACTTAGTTAATTTCCCCTTGGTTATGGTTTTTAGTCAAGCTTGTATATGGAATACTACTGGCCCTACACCCACCATACTTGGACAATTTCATCTCCTAGTGATGTGCATCAATAACCCCTGACCTATATTTGACCTTCACCTACATTTCCTCTTGAATTACTTACTTAATTCCCTTGGTTAAGGTTTTTAGTCAACCTTGGTTAAGGTTTTTAATCAAGCTTGTACATGGAATACTATTGTGCATCCAGACACCATACTTGGATAACTGTTTCTCATAGGGATGTACATCAATAACCCCTGACCTTTATTTTACCTTCACCTACATTTAACCTTGAATTACTTGGTTAATGTTTATAGTCAAGCTTGTATATGGAATACTCCTGGGTCTACATCAACCATACTTGGACAACTTCATCTCCTAGTGATGTACATCAATAATCCCTGACCTATATTTGACCTTGACCTACTTTTATCCTTGCATTACTTAGTTATTTCCCCTTGGTTACGGTTTTTAGTCATGTTTGTAAATGGAATACTCCTGGGCGTACAGAAACCATACTTGGAAAACTTCATCTCCTAGTGATGTACATCAATAACCCCTGACCTATATCTGACATTGACCTACATTTAACCTTGACTTACTTACTTAATTTCCCTTGGTTAAGGTTTTTAGTCAACCTTGGTTAAGGTTTTTATGCAGGCCGTAGCCACCTTCTTTGTCAAGCTATGTGTACATCGACAACCCTCGTAGTCGAGCTATGCTGTTCTCCTACAGCTCTTGTTTCAACTGGAACCACCATCGCTCTCTCCATATGTGCTGACATAGTCTTTTATCTGAAAATGATAGTATGCGGGCTGGAATTCATTCTAGGTCATGGCTGACGCGGGAGGGTATTCCGTAAGCCCCCGCTTACTGACAAATCTAGTTAATCCATACATGCATTCCTCAGATGACCCTCTATCATGCTGTAGCAAATCCATGACCCACCACCAGCCCTTACCCCAAGGTCAAGGTCACAAACTTGGCACATTCATAAACTTAACGTTGGGGTAAATGTCTTCTAACTTTTGGTTCCTTTCATGGAACCCCTTGTTATTGCATACATGCATTCCTCAGATGACCCTGTATCATGCTGTAGCAAACCCATGACCCACCACCCAGCCCTTACCCCAAGGTCAAGGTCACAAACTTAGCACATTAATAAACTTAACGTTGGGGTAAATGTTTTATAACTTCTGTTTCCTTTCATGGAACGCCTTGCTATTTCAAATATGCATTCATCTGATGATACTCTATCATGCTATAGCAAATCTGTGACACACCGGCCATCCCTTACCCCAAGGTCAAGGTCAAAAACTTAGTACATTCATAAACTTGATGTTGGGGTAAATGTCTGTTTCCTTTCATGGAACGCCTTGCTATTTCATACATTCCTCAGATGACCCTCTATCATGCTGTAGCAAATACACAACCCACCACCCAACCCTTACCCAAAAGTCAAGGTCACAAACTTAGCATGTTCATAAACTTACCGTTGGGGTAAATGTTGTGAAACTTCTGTTTCTTTACACTTTGAACACATTGATATTTCATACATGCATTCATCTGATGATACTCTAGCGTGCTATAGCAAATCCATGACCTACCCCCACCCCTTTCCCCTAGGTCACGGTCACAAACTTAGCACATTCATAAACTTAACGTGGGGGTAAATGTCTTACAACATCTGTTTCCTTTCATGGAACACCTTGATATTTCATACACGCGTTCATCTGATGATAGTCTATCGTGCTATAGCAAATCCATGACCCACCGCCTACCCCTTACCCCAAGGTCAAGGTCACAAACTTGGCACATTCATAAACTTAACGTTGGGGTAACAACTGTTAACTGATAACAACTGTTTCCTTTGATGGAACGCCTTGATATTTCATACAGACATTCCTCAGATGACCCTCTATCATGCTGTAGCAAATACACAACCCACCACCCAACCCTTTCCCCAAGGTCAAGGTCACAAACTTAGCATGTTCATAAACTTTACATTGGGGTAAATGTTGTGTAACGTCTGTTTCTTTACACTTTGAACGCTTTGATATTTCATACATGCATTCATGTGATGATCCTCTATTGTGCTATAGCAAATCCATGATGCACCCCACCCCTTTCCCCAAGATCAACATCATAAACTTAACGTTGGAGTAAATGTCTTTTTA